>CM056949.1:28294280-28687008 GCA_029856935.1 Cyclocarya paliurus | reverse complement strand
GGTTGGACTTTTTGAGACTTGTTCCACTGTCCAAAAGAGTCCAAGTTGCTGCCCCAGCTACTCCAAATGGAAAATTTCAGTTGCAAGTTGTTTTGTCATGGTGTGCTTGGGGGCTGGGCCTTGAAGAGGAAGGAGGGTTATGGTGAGTATGGAAGGGTGAAGTTCTGTTGAAGAGTTGGCTAGGGTGCGTGCAGAAGAGAGAACCTAACGGCTATAACTACCCTTTGAATTAAATGGGGTGTTTTGGGGGGTTTAGTGATACGGTGGTGTTTTGCATTGTTAGGTTATGGTGTCGTTTTACTTGTAGTATTGCTTGTTTTGGGTTGTCTTCATGCTCTACGTGTATAAAAGCAGTGCAGTTTCATTGTATTCAGTACTGATTGATCCTTGGAATTTTAATACACTTGGAGGTTGGGAATTCCTCGAAAATTCCCTGTCAAGATTCACGAAGGGAATCTTGCATCATTGAATAAATTCTTCTTGTGTGTTGAATGATCTTGAATTCAATTTGTGTTCTGTGATTGAGGTTCAGTAGCGTCCTTGCTGAGTGTGATTGCAAGTAAGCACGTTACATTGTTCAAGTCAAAGAAATTGCAAGCATCATGCAAGGGGACAATCAAGAGCCTGAGGGGCAACGTGTTTCCAACCGGGGACGCATTGAAGCTTTGGAAGGGCATACCACAAGGCTTACCAATGTCCTTGGCGTGGTCACCACTACATTGGCCAAGTTAAGGATGGCCTTGAATGCCTCATGTAGAGAAAGTGAAGAGAATAGAAGGGCCATAGAGGCCATGAAGTGGGAGACCAATGCAAGCCTTGAGAGCCTTGAGAGAAGATTTGGGGAGACTAATGGCCAAGGGCCACCACCAAGTCCGAACATGCAAAGGCATGCTGCCTTTGTTGATGGGGTTGAGACAAGTGTCAAGGGTTCCGTACGAAAGCTACCACAACATAAGTTTAGAAGAGGTGGTACGGTTGAAAACAACCGACTGGTTGTTGAGAGGTGGATCCCAATGTAGACCAATGCACTAGAAACCCTAGTGTGAGAGAAGAATATCATGATGTAAGGCTTGAGAGGCCGAGTTTAAGCATGAGCATGAGCATGAGAGGCCTTATGGCTGTGGAGACCATTATGATAGAAGAAGAGGCCACCATGGCCGAAGACATGATGTTGACCACCATAATGATAGGAGAGAAAACGAGCTTATGATCGGGGACCAAAGAGGCCAAAGGTGAATTTTCCAAATTCAATGGGGGAGATCCATATGAGTGGTTGGACAAGGTTGACCTACTTTCATTCCTATGAGGTACCAAGACATGAGAGGGTATCTACGGCTTCTTTTTATTTGGAGGGGAAAGCAAGTAAGTGGTGGAGATGGATCCGCAACCAATATGAGAAGGATGAAAGGCATTTGGATGGACAGCCTTTGAGAGGGAATTCTTATTACAATTTGGCCCGTCACCCATCATCAATCATCATGGGCAACTTGCTAAATTGAAGCAAGAAGGGAAAGTGCACCTTTACATTGAGGAGTTTCGGCAACTCCAAACTTTAGTGAAAGGATGGTCTGAAAAGGCATTGATTGGCACTTTTGTAGATGGATTGGAGCCATGGTTGGCTAAGGAGATCAAATTGAAGCAACCTACAAGGCTTCAAGAGGTAATGAGGATGGCGGAGATCCTAGAAGAAAGCACTAACATGGAGAACGCCAATCTAAGGAGATGGGAGCAAGATAACTACACTTTGCAAACAATGTTCCTTGGAAAGGCAGGAGGAAATGGGGAGTGTTTCTAAATCTAAGCCACTTGAAGTGAAGAAGCTTTTAGGGAAGAGGTCCAAGAAAGAATAAAAAAGGGCCTTTGTTTTAAGTGTGGTGAAAAGTGGGGCATAGGGCACAAATGTAGATTGGGACAAGTGTACATGTTGGTTGATGAGAGGAACAATGAAGAGGATGATGGATACTTCGAGGGAACCATCAAGCCAAGAGTCCGATCAAGAAGAGGCTAAAGTTAATAAAAATAATGGGGAGGCCGAGTTGTCCCTTAAACACATGACCAGGACCCAAAAGCATACCTCCATGAAGGGTGATGGCATTGATAGGAAGATTTGAAGTTCCTTTGTTGGTAGATAGTGGTTCCACACATAACTTTATCAACTCCAACATTGTCACCAAGGTTGGGTTGAATCCAATTTCTAAAGAGCCATTTGAGGTAAAGATGGCAAGTGGGGACAAGATGAAATGTGAAGGGTTAGTAAGGGAAGTAAAGATGAATGTTCAAAGAGTGAGAATAGTGGTGGACCTTCATGTACTTCCTCTAGTAGAACTTGATGTGGTATTGGGCAATCCATGGCTCAAGGGCCTTGGAAGGGTAATGCTTGACTACAACAAAAGGACCATGGAATTCAAGCTCAGGTCAAGAAGAATGTATGGGCAACTTTAGCATTCATGGAAGCCAAGTTAGGTAGGTCTCAATGTTAGAAAAGCTGGGTAAAGATGGGGCACAATGTTTTGCCATGGAGATGGCCAAGGAAGAGAATGAGGAGAGGGCATGAAAATTTTCAAATTTGATCCTTAAGGGCAAGGATTTGGTTGAAGGGAGGGGAAATATCAGGAACCCAAAGATATTGGCCCATGGCCGAGCTGCCCATGGCCCATGCCCTGGGCTAGCCTAGGCCAACCAAGGGCCATTGCATGTCAAGGGCCACATTGGCCATGCAAGACCATATCATTTTATTATCTTTATTTATTTTAATTAATTATATTTCAAGAGACATATTGGGGGTTTCCACTTTATAATCTCTATAAATAGGACCCGAACACACTTTTGATCATTTGACATTTTTCTTTTGTGGAATGGTTTGGTTTGTTCTTGAAGAACACACTTTTGGTGCTTTTGCACTTGGGCTCTTTTGGGTGACATTCGTAAAACCCAAGGAGAGGATCAACACCTTGCAACTCATGAATAGGTGCTGTTTCATTTATCTATATTTGTTTCATCACCTTAAAATTTGTGGATAGGTGTGATTCTAGTTTATCCAATATATGAGAAGTTTCCTTTCATTTTGTGAAATTCTTGAATTGGTGTCGAGTTGTTCATCATTGTGTTCTTGAATATTCATACGAGTTCATCCATTTAGTTGTTCATCATTGTGTTCTTGAATGTTCATACGAGTTCATCCATATTGATCATCCATATACTCCCTTGCATCCATTCAATCATCCCAACACCAAAAATTCGACCACCACAAGTGCTTACCCTACTTTCCATATTCGGCCACCTCCCATATTTACCCTCCCTCCATCCACATTGACCTAGCTGAAACCTTAAGCATCCATCTTGCCAATCCCCAAATTCCCATATTTACCCTTCATCCAATCCTCCATTGACCTTGCCGAATCCCATAATTCCCATATTGGCCACTTACCAAAATTAGCCTTATTCCCCCTTTCATGAACCCTAGCCATCCCTCAAGAGTTCCATTTGGCAACTTCCTTAATTTTAGGGAAATTGACTCATCCAAATCACATCTCTTGATTCTAGGAACTTTCCTAGAATCACTCTATCCCTAAAATTACTCAATCCCTCAAATCACTCAAATCCCATCTTCCATATCCAATCCCTCAAATCTCTCATTCCTTAGAATCACTCTAGTCAACCAAAGACTATCTTCATCTTACCATATCTAAATCCCATCTTCCATATCCAATCCCTCAAATCTCTCATTCCCTAGAGTCACTCAAATCAATCAAAGACTTCCATCCTTTAGCCAAAACCGATCCACCTTCCCATATTTGATCCTACAATTGAGGAATCACAACAACCAAACCCCAAATTCGGACAACCCTAGCCACCAAACCCTAATCTCACTCATCCACATCCTTCTAAACCCTAGCAACTCATCCTAGACTCCAACCCTAGTCCATCACTTCACAATCTCGAAATCATCCCTAACCATTATCAAAAACCCTAGCCTAACTCCACCATACCAACCCTAAGCATCATCCAAGTGATCCCAACATCAAGGGCAACTTTCAAGCTATTCCACATTACTTCAAACACACCAAATCATCCCATAAACCACCCGAACTCATCATCCTCATCCTTTCCATCACTAAGCACCATACCTTCATCAACTTAGGAACCCATCATTGCCATCATACATGCAAAGGATAAGCAAGAAGGCTAGTCACTTCGGTCAACATAAGGAGAACCAAGGGGAGGACAACATGGTGTTTAGGGACTAGACCAAGGTCCCTAACAGGGATTCCCAACTCGTGGCCACCAACGGAATCAAGTCTAAAAGACCGTCAACCCCAACACACAGGACATAATAGTGTGTACCGGCCAAAGGAAAGTAAAAAGAATGAATGAATGAATGCATGTATGCATGTATGCTTTAGTTTCTATATGAATGAAAGTACAAGGTGTGAGAAATGTTTTATGAAAGCAAAACCTTTTTAAAGAATAAACCACACCTTGTAATGTTTTAAATGAAATGAATGCTTATGTGAAGCATATAGATGAATGTGAATGCGTGATTGAAAAGCTATGTTAGTATATTTTGGTTGTATGAAGTAATATTTACTGAGTATTCGACTCACTTTAGTTTTTATGTATGTCCCTCTCTCTCTCAGGGAAAACAAGAGGACGAAGCACCAGGACAAACATGGTTCATGGGAAGAGTACTGAAGCCTAGGCGGTTTTATATAATGTATGAAAGTCCTATTTTTGTAAAAGGCCTTTTATTTAACTTAAGGTTTCTGCTGTAAAACCCACTCTTATATTTATAGAATAGGTTTTAGTTTTAAACTTGAAATCTTTCATATACTAGGAAGGAAAGATAAAAAGTTTTAAAATGGTCAGTAATTCTCATCTCCTTTTTGTTAAACACTATTTTCTAAAAATCCCACCACGAGAAGAGACGTTACAAAAGGGGAGAGAAGAAATCCAACAAGTTAATAATATCAATTAACCTGACAAAAGTTTAAATTCATATTTTTGCTTAAATTTTGTATAACAAATTACAATAACAAAACTAAGAACATCATTGTGAATGTTAACATTCAACTTGAATAAAAAATGAATTTAATTAAAAAATATACAAATAAAGCTTCATTTCTGTTTTTATAATGTTGTTTTCTTTTTGTTCGGATATCTCTTAAAAGGAATAAATGTTTAGTCTTGACAATAAATGTAATAATAACAAAGACGAATTTCGAAACAAAAGTATCCAACTACATAAAGTTTTTTCTTTTTTTTTTTTTCTGATGACTTTACAAGTTCTTTTTCAAGAAAAAATTCTATAACTTAAAATCTTGATTGTATTCTCTAAAACAAAATACATATTGTTACAAAAAAAAAAACAATAAATATCCAGGATGTTTCTTTTGTTTCTAAAAAGAAAGAAATATATATATATATATAATAATAACATCTAAATTATTAAAATAATTTCAACGTTCATCATTTAATATTTTATTAAAAGAAATTTGATTTATATCATTTTCTTTAGAAACAAGAGAAACTTCAAGGATATATATAAATATATATATATATATATATATATATATATATTTTACAATATTTTTTTTTTGTAGAAAATACAATAAAGTTTTCAAATTATAAAACTTTTAATTTTTTATGAAAAAAAAAATTACCTAAGAAACCAGATAAAATGAGAAATAACAAGTAGTTGCATAAAGAAAATTCACCATTTGATAAGCTTATATTTAGATTTGCAAGAACACTTTATGTGTGAAATTTTTCATCTAAAATTTTTGAATTTTCTGTAAGAATTATTAATGGCAGAAAACAACTTTTCTAAAAAATTTATACTAAATGAATTTTCTTTTAATTGTTCGTTATTATTTATTTTTTTTTATTCATTTGTTGACATAGTGAATTTCTATAGAAAAGTTTAGAATTGATTGATTCTGATATTTTGGCAACAAATATAGCAAGAATAAATTTCAACAGAAAAGTATTTAACTGCTCAACTTATTCTTCTCACTACAAGAAATTTGATTTTTAGGGACGAAATTAGTTAGGGACGAACTAAATTTCGTCTCTAAAATTCATTTTTAGAGACGAATTTTTCATTTCGTCTCCAAAACTACCTCAGATACAAATTTCATTCGAACGGAAAAATATCTATTCGAATCCGAAATCCCCCCTCCCAAACAAAGCTCATTAATCTCAAAAAAAGTAACAATAGAGGCCCATACCTCTTAGAAGAGAAAAATGCGTTGTTCCTTCGGCGGTTGAGCGGTGCGGTGGAGATAAGGGGCGAGTCGGAGGTAATCGGTGGCTTAGGGTTCGAATGCTTTGTATGAGTTTGATGGGAATCGAACTGGGTGTATAAAGATCGTGACACCTCGTTCGAACGGAATAAAAACCGTTCGAATGGTATTAAAATCCGTTTGAACTTGTCAATATCCCGTTCGAACGGTTATTACACTAATATATTTTATAATTATATTACTATACTAATGTATAATAATACTGATATTTCAAAGTACAAAAGTATAAAAATAATACTAATAATAGTATTATAATGCTTTAAGATACAAGTTAATATTTTAATATAACTATATTATATCCTAGTTACTGTATAGTTATAACTATTGAATGAGTTATGATAACTATATAAGTTAATATGATGATTTAGAACCTGCAGAGAAAACAAAGTAGAATGTCATTTATTAGGAGACAGAGCATTTAATGATTTCAACCATTATATATGATAATGAAAACCTGCTGTTGAAGAGCATAAATGTGTGAAAAAATCCATTTATAGGATCTTGAAGCCTAGCTTGCGCTTCATATATAAGTGTGGTAGTCGCTTCATAACGATTATTGACCGGGATGTGAGCAAGAAGCCTCGATGCATTACCTGCACCAAAAACTTTATGAACGGCGGAAAATTGGACAAATGACGTACCTGAGTGATTGAAATAAGGAGAAAAAATGCATATGGTTCGACATTTCTTTCTAAGGAATTTGCATGCTTCACAAGGAGAAGCTCGCATCTTCATTGGTGGTGAGAGAGCTAATGTGAGGGGGGTTTAAAATGCATAAAGGGAGGAGGAAATTATTGTTAATTAACGAATCTCGATTTGTGGAAAGCACACCATAAAATCCGAAATTGCTTCGAGCCCCACCAAAAAACACACCATCCGTTAGAGACAAATTAAGTAAGGACGGATGCATTGATGCATTTGCACTGCATTTCTCACAAACTACATTTCACAACTGAATCAGAAACTCACATTTCTGTATTTGCTCTGCATTTCACACACGAATCAGAAACTCACATTTCTGTTTTTGCTCTGCATTTTACACACGAATCAAAAACTCATATTTCTGCTTTTGCTCTGCATTTCACACAAGAATCAGAAACTCACATTTCTGCATTTCTTACAAACGCATTACAAATGGCCAGCAACCAGTCTTCTAATATTGTTCCTGATTTGAATCAGGAACCATATTTGCCCCAAATGTTAATCTTCACTCTGGATGCTATCAATGCCATGATAGCGACAGATAACTATTTCTCAAGCAAGAGCGATACGGAAGTTGTGGATGGAGCGAGAATACTGACGTCTCAATATGTAGATGTTGTTACTACCATGACCCGAAGGTTATAGTTAAGGGTAAGTGAGATAGAGATGCTTAATAAACAAGTAAGTGAATTGAAAAATAAACTTGCAAATAAACGGAAAAAGAATCAAATACTAAAAAGAGAAAATAAGGAGTTGAAGATGTCTGTGGATTTGTATGCGAAAATTTGGAACCAAAAGTGTTGGAGCTGGAGCGAAAGCGAAAACAAATAGATGAACTCGTGCTCAACCCAGGAAATGAGTTGAAGACACATGAGGAAAGTGCCCCAAATGCGATCAAGACTGAGGAAAATGCTTAAGGATGTCTTGGCTACATATGTTTTATTTCAGCCCTAAGGATGTGTTGTTGCAAACTTGTGTTTGATTTATGTTTTGATATATGTATGGACTCTCTATGTTTTGATATATGTATGAACTCTATATCCATTTTATATATGTTTTGATATATGTATGGATTATATATTAGTTTGATATATATATGCTTCATTGTATGGACTGTTTGCAGTAGGATATTACATAGATGATAAGATATTACATAAATGGAATACGTTTGAATATACTTTTGATGGTGTTTATTCCATGAATTGGGTTTTTTGATAGACATTCTACAAATAACGGATTTGCGCAATGGATAAGAGTTGGATGTTGTTGGGAGATAAACTTGGGCGAGACTATAAGGAGTATGCACAAGGGGTGAAGTTTTTTCTAAAGTTTACTCGCATGAGTGTTGATAGTCGAGGATATATAAGATGTCCGTGCAAGAAGTGCAAGAATCTTAGTTCTTATAATTTTGTAGTAGTGGAGGATCATTTATTTGTAAATGGAATCGATCCTAAATACTCACCTTGGGTCTTACATGGAAAACCATTTCTCAAAGGAGTTAGATTTAGCAGTCAGACCAATCAAGTAGATGAAGGTAACGACACCGAAATAGAGGACATTAATGTGGATGATTCTGATGACAGTGACGATAATGGAGAGGATATGACTGAGATGTTAGATGATCTGGGTGCAGGAATGTTTGGGATGAGGGATGGAGAAGGAACATCTGCACAATCATTTGAGAGAAATGATAACTTTGAAAGATTGTGGGAGGATGCACAAAGAGAGTTGTATGAGGGGTGCACTCGTCATAGCAAGTTGTCTTTTACGGTGAGGTTGCTTCATATTAAGTCTATTTGTCCTATTTCTACCAAAGCTATCGACATGTTACTTGAATTTGTTAAAGAGGCTCTTCTTCAGGATAATGTAGTACCCCGTAATTTTTATGAAGCGAAGCAATTGAAGCAAGGGCTAGGATTTGATTATAATATCATCCACGCTTGTAAAAATGATTGTATTCTTTACTAGCAACAATATGCAGAATTTAACTTATGCCCAGTGTGTCATGAGTCAAGATGGACATCCGATAAATGTAATGTACCCTATAAAGTTTTAAGACATTTTCATTGATTCCTCGACTTCAAAGACTGTTTACATCAAAATAATTGCGAAAGATATGTCGTGACATCACATAGAAAGAGTCCAAAATGAAAACTTCCTCTCGTATCCAGCAGATTCTTTACAATGGAAGAAATTTGACAAAGAGTATCCGTGGTTTGTCGAAGAACCTCGCAATGTACGTCTTGGTTTAGCAACGGATGGTTTTAATCCATTTGGCAACATGAGCACTTTTCATAGTACTTGGCCTGTCATATTAATGCCTTATAATTTGCCACCTTGGAAGTGTATGAAGGATCCTTATTTTATGATGACTCTATTGATACTAGGGCCAAGGTTACCAGGGAATGAATTATATGTATATCTACAACCGCTGATTGCAGAGTTGAAAGAGTTGTGGGATCAGGGTGTCAATACATATGATGCAGCTTCGTCGCGGGAGTTCAAGAAGCATGCCGCAGTAATGTGGACAATAAATGATTTTCCAGCATATGAAAATTTGTCTGGGTGGAGCACAAAAGGTAAAATGGCTTGTCCTGTTTGTAATAAAGATACATATTCTCAGTGGTTGAGTCATGATAGGAAATTATGTTTTATGGGACATCGTCGTTATTTACCACATGATCATAGATGGCGTTCAAATAGAGCTATGTTTGATGGAAGGGTTGAACGTAGGTTATCGCCACCAGAGTTATCTGGACATGATATTATCATGCAGTTGGAGGATGTTTTAGAAAACAGATTTGGGAAATATACTAGGGTTCGAAAGAGAAAACGACAAGCAGTGGAGTTGAATTGGACAAAAAAAAGTATTTTTTTTTAGTTACCATACTGGTCTACATTGACACTACGCCACAATCTAGATGTTATGCACATTGAAAAGAATATATGTGAGAATATATTGGGTACTCTGATGTCAATAGAAGGGAAGACAAAAGATACAGTTAATTCTCGTAAAGACTTGAAAGAGTTGGGGATAAGACCAGAGTTGCATTTACAAGATAATGGGTCGTCAGCATATATGCCTATTAGAATGTATACACTCTCAAATGATGAGAGAAAGAAATTTTGTGATTGGTTCTTGACAATCAAATTACCCAATAGCTATGCTTCAAACATGTCAAGATGTGTTCGAACACATGATTGGAAGATAACTGGTCTTAAAAGTCATGACTGTCATGTATTTCTACAGCGTTTGTTGCCGGTTGGTGTGCGTGGAAAGCTTACTCGAGATGTTCGTATAGCTCTCACAGAATTAGGAGGATTTTTTAGAGAGATTTGTAGGAAAACGTTGAAAGTTGATACATTTTTAAAAATAGAAGCTGATATTGCAGTAATATTGTGCAAATTGGAGAGTTTGTACCCGCCTTCATTCTTTGATGTAATGGTTCATTTGGCTATGCACCTACCTCGTGAGGCTTTAGTCGTTGGTCCGGTTCAATATAGATGGATGTATCCTATTGAACGATTTTTAGGAAAATTGAAGCGATATGTGGGGAATAAAGCTCGTCCAGAAGGTTCAATTGCTGAGTCATATATTGATAATGAGTGGCATACCTTTTGTTCAATGTATTTTCGTGGGGTTGATACTAGATTTACAAGATCAGACCGAAATTATGAGGGTGGAAGAGAGATGGGAGTCTTATCGACATTTACCGTGTTTTCCCAGACAGTATGTCTCATAGGCGCACAAAGGGGCTACGACCTATGTGGGCGAGAGTTTGAAAGAGCTCGATGGTATGTCTTGAATAACTGTGTAGAGATTGACCACTATTTGAGGTTAGTGATGATCCTCTAAATTAATCATGTATAATAATAGAACATTTTTTGTTGCTACAAATTAATCATTCACATGAACCTGTGCAGTGAACATATACAACTACTTCGCACGAATGATGTAACTGACGTAGAAAGAACGCATGAAGAGGAATTTGCTTCATGGTTTGAACATACGGTATTACTGTAAAGTTTCATTTTATAATATGAATTTCATACCACTAAACTCTATCATTTTTTTTATATAATAATATTTATTGATGTAAGTTGTATCAAAATATGGTGAAAATTCAAAAGAAATTTCACCAGAACTGTATGCTCTGGCATGTGGTCCGTCTAGGCGGGCCATCCAGTACTTAGGATGTTTGGTGCGTGGATATAGATTTCACACAGCTGACAGAGAAAGATATAGGAAAACTCAAAATTGTGGGGTTGTAGTCGAAGGAAGTCATGGGGATGATAACATTGACTTCTATGAAATTGTGAAAGATATTATAGTGTTGAAATACGTGGAAGGATATATGGTCTGGTTGTTTAAATGTAATTGGTGGGATGTCTCAAATCCTAGGTTGGGAGTGCGTAATGATAATTACTTTGTGAGTGTCAATACATCTCGCACATGGTATGAGGACGATCCTTTCATTCTCGCTTGCCAAGCGAATCAAGTTTTTTATTTAGATGATCCAGAATACAGAAACCCATGGTGGGTAGTGGAGAAGTTTGCACCAAGAAATATATATGATACTATTCCAGAGACAGAAGAACCTTCAGAAGAAGTTGATACTCCAGCAAATGAAGAAGCATATCAAGAAAACGAAGTAGGCATCAATTTATTTGTTGATCTCAGCCAATATGATATGGTCCCATTGCATAGAGAAGATGTTCAACCCGAAGTAATTGACGGTGAAATATCAGAAGACGATGAATCAACTGAAATGTCTAGCGGATGATGGGTGATCGGTTTAGCAAAACAGATAGTGAATGAATTTCAAATATCAATTTTGTAAGTATTGTATTTGTATAAATATATCCATAATGTTTGTTTGAATAATAATTTGTTACAATTTCAAATAGATATGCCTCCTAAATGTAAAGCAACACATGTGCCATCCCCATCCATTACTGATTCCCCGTGTGGTTCACCTGTCATGAATAGTGAGCCAACACTGTCAGACTCAGAACAAGGTATTTTATCAAATTAAATACTACAGTTTATGCTCAATTTAGGTAATATATCTATAAAATAAAAGTATTTAATTCAAATACTTGCTTTAATTACTGTATATAGCTGTTGTAAGCCAGCGCCGAGGTAGAGGCACTACAAGGGGTGTCTGCATAGAAAAAGTAAGGAAAGTTGGTAAAATTAAAGTTGATATTCCTGATTATCACACCGGTGGCTCTGGAGATTCAGCAGCATGGCTTGCTTCTTTTGTTGGTACGCTTACTTGCACGTATGCACCTATTGCTACATCATCTTGGTCTAAAGTTTCCCAAGAAGTGAAAGATCACATCAAAAATTGTTGTTTGGTAATAACCTACATCTCAAGTAACTAAGTATTATTCATGTTACTTTTTGAATATTTCGTATTTATACTAATTGTTTATAATTATTGGAAGGATAAGTTTGAGCTTGATTTTGGCCAACGAGAGGATCGATTAACGGTTGAGGAGTTGATGTCGAATGCATTTCGGAGGTACAAAGGTCAATGTCATGCACATTACAAGAAGTTCAATACTACAATAGAGGCGCGCCAAAATCCATTCCAAGCAATGCCACCAAATGAATGGAGAAGGTTTGTGATATGTTTGAAGATCCTGCTTATCAGGTATTTCGGTGCTATATTTTTTTTAATAGTATATTATGATAGATGTATTAAACATATAGATTTTTTTTTTTATTTTTTACAACAACTGAGTGCTGTGAACAAAGCAAATAGATCAAACTTGAAGATACACCATCATGCGGGTTCTCGATCTTTTCATCGTTTGTCTAACAAAATGGTAAGTTATTCTACTCCCTATTAAATATTAACATATAATACACTTTTCTGATTTAAGTTTTAATATATATATTTTTTTTTTTTACAGAAAGAAGAAAGTCTTGCTGACTATGATCTGACCCAATTGTATGCAAAATCACATAAAAATCGTGATGGTGTTTGGACAGTCCCGAGCAGAGAGCAAATTATATAAGTTTAAATTTCTTTAATTCCATTGTGACTATAGTTTTGTTACTTATACTAACTAGTTTGTTTGTTTTTGTAGGACAAGATGATATCTCTCAAGTTAATGCGGATCCATCTGATGCATCATCTGTCAACGATGTTCAGATCCTTTCTCAAGTTCTTGGATCACGTTCTGGATATTTGAGGGGCTTAGGACGTTGCGTTAAACCATCTGCAACATCATCATCCTCTTCTCAAGCTAGATCGAATGACGACAAAACTAAAAAATTGGAGGAAGCAGCACTTGAGATAGAGCGATTGAGGTCCAAGGAAAAAGAGTTGCTGACCAGATTAGATCAAGCAGCAGATCTTGAGACAAGATTAGAAGAGAACATGTAGAAGAGATTGGAGATGGAGGTACAAAAAGCTATGCTTCAGTTGCAGTCAGTTATGTCACAAAACTCTACACCACCACCATAATTGTAAAAGTTATTTTTTTCTTTAGGGTAATATATTATAAAGTTTCAAAACATTTGAACAATTGACATTTGAATTGTATTTTTTGTGTAATACTAATATGGTAGTTTTAATTAATTTGGTTCTGTTCTGTATGATTTATACTGTTCGAACGGTAAATAACCAGTTCGAATGGTAAAGTACCATTTCTAAATCCATTCGAATAAACAAATACCCATTCGAACAAAAAATAACCCATTCGAACGAATAACATGGAATACAGTTTGAACGGACGTAATTTGCATTCGAACAAAATTTATTGGTTCGAACAGTATCAAATATTGTTATTTGTTCAATTCAAAATTTTATTTCGTTCGAATGGACAGGTTGGTTCGAATGGAAAATATTCCATTCGAACACTCATTTCGTTCGAACAGTATCAAATATGGTTATTTGTTCGATTCAAAATTTTATTCCGTTCGAATGAACGGGTCGGTTTGAACTGAAAAATATTCCATTCGAACAAGATATTGAGACGAAATTAGTTCATCACAAAAAAAAATTATCCGTTCGAACGGTTTCGACTGGTTCTGTAAAATTTCGTCCCTAAAAGTGATTTTTGGACGAACATTTTGAGACAGCCTTTTAGAGATGAAATTTTTTCATCTCCAATTATTTTTTGTGAACAAAATTGTGATTTTTTTAGACAAAATTTTTTTTCTCTCAAAAACCATTTCTCTTGTAGTGTCTGATGTCTTGACAAGATGTTTTTCACTAAAAAGAAAAAGTTTTATAATTTTAAATATTCATTGCATTCTTAAAAAAAAAAAAAACAATACACATCGTTACAAAAAATTAAAATATATCTAAAATATTTCTCTTGTTTTAGAAAAAAAGACAGATAAAAAGATGTAAATAAAATAAGAACGTTCGAAATATTAAAACAATTTTTACGTTCATTATTTTATTAAATTTTCAAAACATTCTTCATCTATCTCTTCCTTTTTTAACGACTACAAAAACTTCATCCATATTTTGTACCATAAGTTTTGTTTATTTGCAGATAATCCAATAACTTTTTCAAAATAATAAAACTTTTATTTTTTTATTGTATGAAAAGAATTTACTAAGAATTAAATAACATAAAAAAATAAAAAAACTTATCAATGGTTAAAATTTGTAAAAAAATGGAGACAATTTCCGTTGCATGTTAACTTTTGATAAAAGTTTGCATTTGTTTCGATTTTTAATTCTGATGTATTGGCAAACCTTTTTTCATTAAAAACAAAAATGTACTTATAGTTTGAAAATATTTATTACATTTTTCCAAAAAAAAAAATACTTATTGTAACAACAAATGTAAAAACATCCAGAACATTCCTCCCTTATCCAAAAAAGTAAATAAATTAAAAATTTTGAATAAAATAAATGGAAAATTGTTTTAAATGAATTCTTATTCTAATAAGGATGCTTAACAAACACACAAAAAAAAAATTGAAAACAATTTTCATCACGAAATTTGCCTTATTTATAAAAATAAAAAATCTTTTAATTTATATGCTTTATTTTTGCAAAAGGGAAGAATGTTCTTGATGTTTGTAGGTATACTATTACAATAAATATTTTATTTTCATAGGAATAATGCAATAATATTCTAAAACCAGAAAAAACCTTAACTTTTTATGAAAAAGAATTTGCCTAAACAATCAAATAAAATTGAAAATCAGAACTACTTGCATCAATAAAATTAAGCAATTTCGTTTTCAAATATTTTTTCAAAAATCTAGTGATTGTTACATACATATTTGTTTTTAACCATCAAAGCAATTTGGCTTTTAACTAAATATAAACTGAGTGATCGACAGAGTGATTTTGTTTGTTTTGACAATTTCTTTGTTGTCACAAAAAGTGGTAAATAATGTTGTAAAGTCTAAACATTCTGTCAAAATTACTATTTACATAGTAACTTTTTTTAATTTAGCTTTGAATGTTTTAAAATTTAAACCATCTATGAATATTGCTCTTTTTGGCAATAATTTTTTAGCTTAGATTTTAATGCTAAAGAAATTTTTTGCTTTCGCTTTTGTTGTGAGTCCATCCTCCCTATATTGTATTAGCTTTATACAATACTTATAACCGTCAGTATGTAATCTTAACACATTAAAAACAAAATATTCACGTTGAACAATAAACCATCTAAAACCTTGGAATTTAAAGCAAGACATTTTTTAACTTGCTAAATTCACCGTTGAATATAAGTGTTCCTCAAATATAAGCATCATTTGAAAATCACCATTTTGCACAGTACTTTTCTACATCAATTGTTGACACTGACATTTCTAGAGAGTTGAGCATTCAAAAGATAGATCTGGAAAATATAAACCATGTCTCAACATAACTTTTTTTTAGACTAATTTCAAGCTTCTTCTTTTTTTTTTTTTGTGAAACAAATTTTCTGATTCAGTTTTTGGTGCTTCCTTTGAAAATCGCCATTTTGCACAGCAATTTTTTGCATCAATTGTTGACACTGACACTATTTTTTAGACTCAACACTATTCTTGAAGTTGTAGATGGCTTGATATTCAAGGAAAAATATTTGTTCAAGAAAATACCAATAGATTCTATAAATTGTTAAGGAGTGAATAAGCCTCGAAACACGAATAGAGTTGAGTGACTTTTTTACCTTTTTTTCTCTCTACATGAGAATTAGGGTTGTCGTTGGTTTTTGCGTTGGCCTAGGGTTCCTGCATGGTGAATCCAGGGGAGTCGTCGTCTAAGACGGCGGCTCAACTGTTTGATGTGGCTGGGAAGGAGTATGGAGGCACTCGAGAACCTGTGAAGATTGGGCAGTATTTTACGTAAAGGTTATGTTGATATAGTGGTTGACAGACCACAACCGTTACCATTGTTGAATATCCCGGTTTGTGAGCCCAAATTGTTTGAGGGGGAGATGTTCTTTACATTTTCTCAGACAGAAATCTCAAAAATCGGCAGAACCATTTCGTTTTGCGATCGTTTTAAAGTTTCAACGTCGTCAGCCATCTCTTGATCTTATTAGGGGATTTATCAAAAATAGATGGGCTTTACAGTCCATGCCAATGGTTGGTCAATTACGAAATCCACGTAATATTCTGGTTAGATTGATAAATGACGAAGATTTTGTGTCTGTTATGGCCAGAGGGAATTCGGATGTTGATGAAGTCCCTTATAAAATCTTCCACTGGACCCTAGGATTTAATGAAGATGAAGAATCTCCTATGGTTCCTATATGGATCACGTTACCAGGGCTTCCCCAGAATTTTTTTCAGTATTCCATGCTAAAAAAGTTTTGGGGATGGATTCGGCCAGTTCTTGAAATGTGACAATGCTACATTGTGCGTTATGAGGCCGGAGTAGGTGGCGAGAATATGTGTGGAGATGGATGTTTCAATGCCTCTCAAATCCCATTTATGGATTGGTCCGCCTGAGATCCAGAACAATCACTATCAGGAAGTTATTTTTGAGCATGTTTGGCATATTGCATTTGGTGTCGAAAATAGGGCCATGTGGAAAGCCAGTGTAAAGCTAAGGATAAGAATACCAGGAAGGGGAAACAAAAGGTGGTTGTGGAATAGGAAAGATCGGGGTTGAGAAAAAGGTTTGGAAAATGGTGGGTGAGAAAAAAGCAAAGAGAATGGTTAGCCTACCGTAGAGGCAGAGAAAGAAAAATCGAACGCGAGAAGGAAGGCTATTTTGGAACATATTTGAAAAAAAAAAAATAATGCGAATATGAACATCAGATGGAGGTTTTGTATGTTGGTCTGAGTGGTGTAGCACTTTCAAAGAATCAATTTCTCTTAAATGAGAATCCTGTGGATGTTCCATTGGATCAGTTGATGATGGATAGTGAGAAGGTAAAATATGTTGAAGATGTTCGGGATGGTGGAGTTGCATTGTCTTGGTTTGAGGAAATGGAGATGATGGATAAGAATGTCTTTGCTGATGAGCTGTTAGGAGAGTGTGGGTCACCCAAAAGTTCATTAAAACTGATATGTCGAAGTGAGAACCAGAGGGTTATTGTGGGTAATGAATGTTCGGATCCTTTGCTACTAGCTCATTCATTGACGGATAATGAAAATGAAGAAGAGATCGATGAAGAATTGGCAGCTAAATGCTATGATTCGGATAGTGAGATTGAAGTCCTGAAAAAGAAATTTCGAGGAAAAAGGAAAAAGTCAATTGTTGTTCTTGAATGGACAACACGCTCCAACAAACGTTATTAATTGATGAATATTTTGGTCTGGAACATTAGAGGGATTTGTTCATCGAAAGGCAAGGCTGCGGCGTATTCTTAATAAATATTGTCCTTCGGTTGTTGCAGTGTTAAAACCTTTTCTTTCAGTAAATAAGTGTGCTCGTTGGGCTCGATGGTTACATCCTCCTAATTACTGTAATAATATGGAAGTGGGTGGTAAGGTTTGGCTGTTTTGGGCTGATGGTATTGATTTTCAGTTGCATTCGGTGATGGATCAAGCTGTATCTGAGTGGTTTTCTCATGGTAGTTATCAAGTGTTTGCTTCTTTTACCTATGCTAGTTGCTTTCAAGAGCAGAGGCGTCTTCTTTAGAATTATTTGTGAATATGGATTCTGGTGGTTTGCCGTGGTTCCTTGGAGGGGACTTTAATATTATTAGGTCTGCAGGAGAAAAATTGGTGGTATTGGACACTCCTCCAGAGGGTGTACAGATTTTAATAACTGTATTCAAGCTTGTGGTTTGGTTGATATTTCTTATTCCGGTAATCGGTTTTCCTGGTGTAATGGAAGATTAGGGGGTGGGAGAATTTGGGCTAGACTTAATAGAGTGCTAGTGAATTCAGAGTTCTTAGTGCAATTTCCATATGGCCGTATGGAGTATCTCCCTCGGATGTCGTTTGATCATTGTCCAATGGTTACATCGTTGTTGCAGGAAAGGCGTGTTGGCCCGAAGTTGTTTCACTTTCAAAGAATGTGGTGCCATCATGTTGATTTTCTGGATGTGGTGCGAGAATGTGATATTCAGTGGTAAACTAAAGCTGTTGAAACAAGTATTGAAGAAGTGGAATAGGGAGGTCTTCGGAAGAGTGGAAGTGGATCTTAAAGAAATTGAAGAGGAGTTCCTGGAACTTGAGACGTCGGTTCAGCAAAACTATTTTTTGGATGTGGAGACAGAGCTTTTGAGATGTAAGTAGAGGCATATTCAGCATTTGCATAGAAAGGAGATAGTACGGTGTCAAAAATCAAGAATTAAATAGATGAGTGAAGGGGATGAGAACATGGCTTTCTTTCATGCTTCCCTGCGTTGTAAAAAGAAGTTTAAAGCAGTGGAAAAAATGACTATTGACGATGGTACCATTCTGGAATCAAGTGAAGCGGTTCTTAAGGGGCAGTGGACTTCTTTCAGAAGCAGCTCTCAACGTCGGCTGTGTCCTTTGCAGAAACTGGTTTGAATCTATTAACCCCGATTATTTCTGATGTAGATAACCGGTTGCTTTGTAGAGCCCCTCATATGCTTGAAATTAAGGAGGCCTTACGGTTGATTCCGCAAGATAGTAGCCTGGGCCTGATGGTTTTTCTGCTTGTTTCTTTCACCATGCTTGGGATATTATCAAAGATGATTTATTGAAGTTGGCTATTGAATTTTTTGAGAGAAAGCCGTTAACTACATTTTTTGGGGCTACCAATATTGTTTTGATACCGAAAGTGGAAGATCCAAGGAATTTCTCGCACTTTAGGCCAATTAGTTTATGTTCTGTTATTTATAAAATCCTTTCAAAGGTTTTGGTGAATTGGCTAGAGCCTATCATGAATAGATTAATTTCTAAGGAACAGTCGGCATTTCTCAAGGGACGGAGCATTTTTTATAACATTTATATTGCCCAAGAAATGGTTCATAGTATGAACAAGAAAGTGAGAGGTGGAAACACCATGATTAAAATTGTTATGGCAAAGGCGTATGATAGGGTGAATTGGAAGTTTTTGATGGAAGTGATGAAGCATTTGGGTTTCTCGGATCATTGGAGGAGTTTAATCTTTAATTGTATTTCTTCCCCAATGTGTTTCGTTATGATTAATGGCTCAATGAAGGGCTTCTTTAAACCCTCCGTGGCATTAGACAAGGTGATCCTCTTTCGCCATATCTTTTCATTTTATCACAAGAGCTTCTTTCTTGGATGATTAAGGAGGATCTTCAAAAGGAGAGAGTCAAGGCGTTTTATGCTAATGGAGGTACTTTGATTTCTCATTTGCTTTATGCTGATGATGTTTTGATTTTTGCAAATGGCGGTAAAAGATCTTTAGTGCAGATTATGAAGACTTTACATGCTTATCAATCTATGTCGGGGCAATTGGTTAGTCTGGATAAATCCTCTATTTTTTTTCTCTTCTCAATTTTCGCTTGCTCGAAAATTAGAGGTATTGAGGGTCACGGGGTTTATGGAGGGTAAATGGCCTTGTAATTATCTTGGTGTTCCGTTGCATGTGGGGCGGATTACTATCAAATTATTTGACCCTTTATTGCTGAAGATTCAGAAGAAATTGGCTGGTTGGAAGAGCCATATTTTATCTTTTGGAGGTAAAATTACTCTTCTCAAACATGTTTTATCTAGAATGCCAATTCATGTCTTATCTATAATGAATTTACCTAAGGGTGTGTTCATGGCTCTTAAGAATATTTTTTCTAATTTCCTTTGGAGCTCAAATGAGGGGAAAAAAAAAAGGAAGTGGGTGTCTTGGAAAAATATTTGCTTACCGATTGAGGAGGGGGGTTTGGGCATTCGGAATCTTGCCGATGTACAAATGTTGTTATTTATGAAATTTGCTTGGAAGTTACTAGATGGTAAATTGTGTTGGGAAAAGTTTTTTCTAGCCAAATATGTGGGTGAGAAGCATCCATTGCTCTTTTCTAGTTCTACAGGTTCAAGGTTTTGGAAGGGTATTATGTTAGTGATGCCGATTGTGATCAATAATTCAAGAATCTTGCTGAGAAGTGGGGAATGTAATTTCTAGTTTGACAATTGGCTAGGGGATGCAGCAATTGTGAATTCGGAAGAGATTAGTGGAGATGAAAATTTATTGGTGTCTGAAATTCTAACCAATATAGGGTGGGATGTCATAAAATTACATACGTTGGCGTCGGAAGAAATGGTTGAAAAAATTATTGATTCATCTATTCAGCTTGCTAGGGTCCTAATGTGCGAATTTGGCAGCCTTGCTCGGATGGAAATGTCACCACTAAATCTGTTTGGTAGCTCATTAGAGTTCAAGGACCGGCTTCTTTGTGGAGAAAATGGCTTTGGCACAAACTTGTCCCCAAGAAAATGTCTTTTCTTTGTTGGCTGTCATTGTTGTGTTTTCTCACAGCAAGAATCTATTGATCATATTCTTTGTAGTGGTGATTTGGCTGTTACGGTGTGGAATTTTTTGGCAGCTATTGTGGGGGTTCATTTGCCTCAAGTCCAAAGATGGCATGTAGTCATGAATGTCTGGTGGCTTCGGGTTTCTTCTTCTTCTCGAGCAGGGTGTTGCTGTGGTATTTTGCCTATACTTATCACTTGGGCATTATGGAGAGCGCGTTGTAATGATAGAATGGAAGGGAAAAAAAAACTTATTGGAAAGGGGTGGTGTGATGGATTAAGCTAATGCTAGTTGATATTTTTTCTATGCACAGGAAGTTTGATAGATGGTGGCAAAATGATCTTCAAATTTTACAAGATTTAAATTGCCTCATTGCTCAGGTTGTTAGTAAAAAGTTGAGAGTTGTGGCTTGGAAGAAACAGTGTAGAGGCAAGTATAAACTTAATGTTGATGGTAACTCGCTTGAAAATCCTGGTTTGGGGGGTGGAGGAGGTGTGATTAGAGATCATGGAGGGCGTTTTATTGTGGGATTTGCAAATCATTATGGGTTGGTTTCCAACAATGTGGATGAAGGAAGAGCCTTAATGGATGGTTTACAATTGGCTCAACAATTGGGTATTGGAGATATAGAGGTGGAGTCAGATTCTGAAGTTATTGTCAGATGGGTTGTGGATGGCAATTGTAACTTATGGTATTTGTGGGATTATTGGGATGATATACAGAGGTTTTTTTCTAAGTTAAATTGTTCCATTCATCATATGTATAGAGAAGCTAATATAGTTGCAGATTATCTTGCTAAAGAAGGTGCTTCTAATCAGTGCAAGTATCTTATAGCTTCTGATATTGGGCGTGGGACTCTTAGAGGTTTGTTACGGATGGATTATTGGGGACTTCCATATTTAAGGATGTAATTTTTATTTGTTTTATGATTTATTTTGTTGAGCTTGGATTTTTCATTCACCACCTGTGTCATCTCTCAGGTGATTATTTTGTAAACATGGTTTTCCTCTGCCATACGTGAGAGATTATTAATAAACTTGGGACGGAGCTGCTATGTGGGTGGCTACCGACTATTCTTAAAAAAAATAAATAAATAAATAAAATTGTTAAGGAGTTGAGCATTCAAAAGATACGCTCCAAAAATATAAACCACATCTCAAGAATACTTTTTTTTTACAATAATTTTCCGGTTTAGTTTTCATAGCACAATTTTTTTTGCTTTAGTTTTTTATGATACTTTGTTGTAACTTTGTTGTATTAGTTAGAAACAGAATTAATGTTGTTTCCACATTTATCTTAATCAATTCATACATATTTGGTTTTTATTAATATCACTATCTAATATTAATATTCTCATCAACAACATAGCAATTTGTGCATTACACAAGTAATAATGCTATAGTTTAAAGTAGAACAAAATTTTTTTTAAAAATATAGTATTAACCACATTCTTATTAACCACATTCTTATTAACCACATTCTATTGTTGTCTTTAGTCTAAATCCTTGATTCAATCGGTTGAACCTATTATTTTCAAACTTTTAATCCATCAAAATTTATTCTCAATCTCGCTTATTCTCCAAATTTGTAAACCTCGATAATGGGTTCAATTAGAAACTTAAAATGATTTGACTAGATCATTATCTGAACTCCACAGAAAAGTAATTAAAACTCTCCTCATAGAATAATAAAACTCTCCAAAGTTCAAATTCAAACTCCTATAATTCATGCTGAGATAGAATTTCATTATAGTACATAAAAGTACCACAAATCATCATGAAATACCACACACCATATATAAATCTATGTCATAGCTTCAAAACCCCTCTAAATTCATTCCTAATTTCCTCAAATAAAACGTTACAAAATATAAGACTATTTCCTCGTAAACAAAATACATCATCAATCTTAAAACCAAAGGTTCCTGACCTCATATTTAGAAGCTTCCTTACCTTTGCGCTAAACCCTTTCACGTAGTAGGTGCACTTTAACATGCATTCATGTATCTAACAAATCTTTCATTCATAAATTTTTCTTTAAAACAGTAAAATAGTAACAATAAAAAAAAATACTTACTGTAGAGCAGAACCTGCCTTGGGAGACCTTGGCCTAGACATTCCTTTCCTTCTTTTTCTATTTTCCAAAAACTTCTCTGATTTTTTAAAAAGATTTCTTTGCAAAACGTTTTCCTCTTTATTTTGAAAAAGTCTACAGAATCTTTCAACCTGGCTCTGATACCAACTGTAACACCCCGCTCCCCAATAAAGACATTTTAGAATTTTTCGGGGAACCAGTGTGCTACTACTGAACTTGACTAAAACTTTTTCTTTTAAATAACAAGCCAGATGCAAAAGATTCCATAAATAAAATATAATTTAATTAATACTTAAAATCCAACATAGAGTCTGCGGAAGCACTTATTTAAAAAAAATATGTAAGTCTCGTATGCTTATCAAAATAATTTACTTAAATCTTAAACCATAAAAGCTAATCATATCATAATCTGTCTAGGCCTCTGTCTCGCCTCCTGGGGTCAAGTCCTGTCCTGCAGTCTCATTTTCATAAATTTCATCACCTGGGGTGGTTTAAAAACATGAAAACAAACTAAAATGAGTCGAATACTCAATAAGCACACATCATACAGTAAACATAATAAACATAAGGTTTCTTGAAAAACGTGCTTACTTATAAATGCATACGTAAATAATATGAACATGAACATGAGCTTATCTTTCACTTGTCATAGGCCGTTACCCATTGTTGACCCCCGTGAGTTAGGGTTAGCGAATCTAAATAGATTCCGATTCCACCCGTGGCCGCGGGTTGTGGAATCCATACATAAGGAAGACATACTAGGTGCACTACCAGCATATACGACCTGGCAATGCAATATGCCCATAACATAGGTACCGTCTTCATATCATAACATAGGCCGTTACGTATCTTATCATTCTTATTTCATCATAATCATACTTGCATACTTGTCATATCGTAGATTTCAAAAGAAATCACATACATACTTGTCATATGTTGTCATATCATATCATAGATTTCAAATGAAATCACATTCTTTCATAATATGTCGTGATGCATGACTTCTCACATAAAATCTTGATTTTTTTCATAAATATTTTAATACATAAATCTTCACATAAAATCATCCATGGCTTTTCATAAATTATTTTAATGCATAATTCTCACATAAAATCATAACTTTTCATAAATCTTTTGATGCATAATTTCTTTCATAAAATCATGAGTTTTCATAAATATCTTGATGCGTAATTATTTACATAAAATCATGGATTTTCATGTTTTTATCATGTCTTGTATACGTAAAAAGGGGCTTCCAATAAAGGGTATACATGCAGAATATTTTTATAAAAGACATGTCGTTTACCGCACATACGTGTAAGGGTATGATCATGCTACTTACCTTGCAGCGCTAATCCACTATTTTCCGCACGTAATCGATCACCTATACAATAAGCGTGTAATATCCGTAAATATTCCAATCGAACCCGTATTTAAATATTTAATTGTAAAATCCTAAAATTATCCTATTTTAATTCTTCAATACTTAAAATTCTCCTAATCCCTAAAACACTATCATCTCCCTAAATTCATCGACAATTAATTGATATTCACTTTTTCTAATTTTAACACAAGCATATCCCCCTTAAGAAATATAATCTTCGCTCTACTAAAATTATTGTCAAGTCCAAAATAATTTAGAGTCCGAATATAGTCTAATAACATACATGTTTATCTTCATGATAATTTTAAAAACAACCCAATCTCTAAGTAAGATCCAAATATGCCCGCTTAATCTCATTACATTAAAACAATATGCATATATATATATAAATATATATATATACACATGTATATATGTCCCTTTACATCCAACACATAGATTATTCTCATCTGTAAGTCTTAAAAAGGGCAGGGCATTTTTGTAATTAACTAACCAAACTACAAATTTATTCTACGCTGCATGCATTCGGGAATGTAGGTCTTACGTGAGGGGCGAAGCCGAGAACAACTAGTCGGGCTGAGCAGCGACTGGAAGTGGGAGGGGCGTGGTGGTGCTTCACGGCGAGCTGGGCGATCACTATGCAGCTGTGAGAGAGAGAGACGATGAGTGAGAGAGACGAGATGAACGAGAGGGAAGAGACACGGCGTGAGGGAGAGGGAGAACCTACTGTGAAGCCGTGAGAGGCTTGTGACGGACTGGGGATGCCGAACAGCCCTTGACGGCGGTTTCTGTGGGCTCTCTACGTGGAGGAGCTCTCGGTGAGGGTGGAGTGCAGTGGCTCATGCTGGGGGCGAACATGCTCTATTTTGGGGGGTGAAAAACAGGGGATGCCTGCTTCTTATATATATATTGCTTGTTTTCGTTTGGCTGGGCAGTGGGCTCACGATTTGGGGTTCTTGACCTGTTTTAAAGGGGCTGAGAGGGACGGGGTTGTACTCGGGTTGGGCAGTGGGCTGGCGGTTTGGGAAGTGCTGAACAAAGGTTCTCTTCGTGCGTGATGTGGAGGGCAGCGTGCATGGGGTGGCTGGCTGTGGCTCAACGTGTTTGCTCTATGGTGAGGCTGGTTGTGTGTTTCTCAGGTCTCGGGTGGCTTTTATAGGCAATGGGGAGGAGGAAGTTGGCTGAACTTAGGAGACCTAATCCTACGGGGATACAAACACAAATCGGTATACAAACTGAGGGGAAAGGCCCAAGTGCGTGTGCATGTGTATGAGAGTGGAGACGTGCGGGGTGGAGAAGCCGAATGTGAACTGGGTTGGTTTTCCTACTTGGAGTTTGTTCGAATAGAGGATAAGGATCATACGAAAAAGGAAGTAAAAAAAAAATAGGAGAACTCTACCAATAAAACACCATTCGGATCATAGTAAAACACTAGAAGTAGAAACTGATAACAATGGAAATAATAATAGTAATAATAATAATAATAATAGAAATAATAATAGTGATGGAGGCTTAACTCTAAGTTCAAATTGAAATAATCTATTCGATAAATTCTTTTATGGACTTTAACTTATTTATCGAGCCTAAAATTATCCGTAATTTATTCTTAAAAAATATAGGATCAGATCGTCACAAAAATAATTCAATCCAACATTTACAAATCTAAAAATTTAAAAACATAAGATGCTGCACAACATAGGGGTAGGCAGCGAGGCCCCGCCCCCGTTGCCCTGCCCTGCCCCCGTGCGGTGGGGCAGATCCCCCAGTCCACCAGATGTGGGGGGCGGGGCTACCCGCCCGCATCTGGGTGAATATCAGGGGGCGGGTGCGGGATTGGGGTTACACCCGCCCCGTATATACCTCGCCCCGCCCCCACATCTGTTTATATATATATATAATATATATATATATATATATATATATATATATAACCCAGGCATGAAACGATGTCGTTTCATGAATCAGTTTATTGCTCCGATTGGTCACAGAAAATGGAGGACATGAATCAGTTTCCTGGATATCAAATACCAAATATCTCTGTTGATAGGATATATGATTTTTTGTTAGAGATCTTAACTATACTAAATGGTCTTACAAGTGAAGCTGATATTTAAGTTTCTTCCAATGGTACACCTTTCAGAGAACTGTTTTCCTAAATTTGTTATCTTCTTGAACATATTGTATAAGATGCATTGACATAAATTTTATTCATAAACATATTGTATAAGATGCATTGAAATTATTTTTTTTTTCTTGTATTCTCACTTGAATTAGGCTCTTCTCAGATTTTTCAAACATTAGTTGCTCTTTCAGCAAAATTTTTTCTGCATCTTTTCCTCATTGAGGTAGATAAGTCGATGCCCATTTAAACAACCAGCAGACCTCAGTACTCGAGGGCCTTTTCCCATTGCTCTTCCCTCTCTTTGGGAGCTTCATGCTTCACTTTTCTTCCTGTCCATAGATTTTTTTCTGTTTCTAGCTTATGTCAAGGCATGATTTTTGTTTTCCTTACTTCTCAGGTTCATATGGAAAGCCTGAGATCTCTAGGTTGTCCATGAGAACAAGTTGATGCATTGTCTTATTTCAGGTTTGTCTTTATATATATAGATATATAAAAAACTGATGATGTATATAAAATTATACAGAGTAGAACATATATATACATAAATAAAATAATTGGGAAACAATGCATTTTATTCTAGTGTTCCAGGAAAAAAATTGCTTTGAAAATTGGTTGTGATGTATTGGCTTCAGGATACATTCACTCGAGCCAAACAATGGGTTCAAGAATTGCATAGACAATGTGAGGTAATCAAAATTGCTCTCAACATTTCTGAAGTAATTCATTCTTTACTTTTGGATGATCTCTAACTCACCATGTCTTTTATTGAGAAACAATGGGTTTAAGATCATGTATGTGCTTTTTACTTGAATTTCTGTGAGTGGTTGAGTTTGGTGTGGTAGAGTTTGATGTGCCAACCTATTTGCTTATGCAGAATGTGGCACTATACTGGTCATATTGCCAGAAAATGTTCTAAAGAGAAAAATATGTGGAGCATTAAAAAAAAGGTGGTGCAGCTGGAAGGATTTCTAGAGTTGATCCCATCAAACAAATAACCAAGAGATGCATTTGAATTGTCAAAAACATAGAAGCTGACCTTAATGGATATGTGTTATGCAGGTAAATGATTACTCTCTGTCTTGTTCAGAAATCTATTAGAGCTAATGGGTCATGTCATTCTCTTCATTGTGCTATTTGTGTGTGTGTGTGTGTGTGTGTGTACGCGCGTGTGCGTGCGTGCATGCGTGTGTGCGTGTGTGTAGCTTGTAAATCAGAGGGTTAAAACCTTAAGTAAGGCATGTAAGCTTGTTGGGTTTTTCTCCTCCCTTTAGACAAGCATGTGTAGATTGTAAAGCAGAGGGTTAAAACCTTAAGTAAGGCATGTAAGCTTGTTGGATTTGTGTGCTCCCTTCAGACAAGCATATCGTCCGCTATGACCAGTTCTTAGAGAGATTTAGATTGAGGAACAACTCAAATAACTCCAGTAAAGAAGTAAATAAAATCATATGTTAAATACTAAGTAACCATGCCAAAAAGTTTAATATATAAACTGGACTAATAGCTTTGTAATGTCATATTGTACATGACATTACCATTTACATGTAAACTTGTTGCAAGATAAATTTGAAACTTCATTTCTAGCCAAGAAAAACACCTTAAATTGGTATCCATCTGCAAACTTATAATTCTTAACTTATACCCAAACTGGAATAACAAGATCTTACCATTCCAAGTTTCACAATTTTACCTTACCTTCTTGAATAATCCAACCCAATAGCAATCCCAAATCTCAATAGCTTGATGTAAAAGATGTAATTTTTTAGGGTGATGCACAAACGTTGATCAAAACCTTATGAGATAGTGAGGAGAAATGGTCATGGATGGGTTAGCTGATGGATGACATAAGACATGTTTTCTCTCAAAGATCAAATTGGGATGCTCAATCATCTATAGAGAAGGAAACAAGTGACTCATAGTTTGTCCAAGAGGGCTTTATAGTTAAAAGGAGAACAATGTTAGATTGAAGGGCAACTAAGATTTTTCTCTTGTAATGAAAGATATAGCTTGTAATAATTAATTATTTTATTGTTAATGAATGATAAGAGGAGTTTTGATTTTCAAAAATAAATAAATGAATGTGAAGTAAAAAATGAAATGGAACACACAATAAAAGCCAAAAAAAAAAAGTAAAATGCTATTTGCACTTGGGAGGGGTACACCCCGCGTACACGGGCCTCCACATGGATGCTAGAAAAAAGTGAAACGACTCATTTTGAATGAAACGGATTCTTTTCTTTCACTCCTTCCCTCTGTTTTGAAACTCACTCCTCCAGACTTCGTCTCTTTGTCTTCCTTCATCTTCTCTTCTGAACCCAAGATTTCTAGTTCAACTTGGGTCATCCTAGAAGGATCGTCCGCAACCTTAAAAAGAGCTACTTTAGCGGCCGCCGATTGTAAATCTCTTCTCGAACACGACTTGGCACGAGGCAACCATTCTGCCAAATTCAAGAAGTTCAAACATCCTGAGTTTCCTTTCAAGAAGAAGGCGGCCGAGTCATGAGCTCGAGCTGCCATCTTCGGTGACCCCGAATGACCCTAACCAGATACGGGTCTTTTGTCCAGGCAACCGTATCTTCGAGACGTAGCGGCCCTAGCTCCTTTTACGGACCCCACGAAACGGGGTGTCCGTTCGTCGTTGTTGAGTTGGCTTCTTGTCAACGTTGGAGCCCCGTGAAGAGGACAAATTGGAATCGAAGCAGTTGGATGGTTTGAACTGATGAGTAGGTTCTGGTTCTTCTTCAATGGTTGACATCATGAATGTGCACGTATGTCATCTGCTTGAAGGAATGAATGAACGAGAAGGACTGCGCGTATGTCATTTGTGCGCGTAGTGACAAGGCAACGTCACTACGTTGAGTGGAGGGAGGAGAAGTTGATCCTCTGGGCGAACCCATTACTCTGGACATACAAGAATCAGAAACTCCTTTTTCAGCTATATTAATTTATTTTGTTAGAAGAAATTACGAAATAATTTCTATGGGTGTAAGTTTATTGCTCCGATTGGTCACAGAAAATGGAGGACATGAATCAGTTTCCTGAATATCAAATACCAAAATAGGCAGAGATCTACGAAACAAAAAACAAAAAATAGATACGAGGACTTGGAACGGTTGGAAAGGAATTTGGTGAGAGATCTACCTGCGTCGATTTTATCCCATCTTTTACAAAATCGAAATCTTTTACAAAATTGAATTTGGAAAGGACTTGGAACTTCTTGCTAATTGAAAGTAATAATAAAAATCTTTATTTCAAAATATTTAACTTAAAGAATTAATAAAGTGACATAAGGACCTACGTAGTAGGGTTCAAGTATTACAAGACCCCCACAAGTTTCATTTAGCAAGAAGTTCAATGACTGCCTTGCTGATCTGATCACCAATAATATGCCAGTACCTTTAATAAAAGCAAGCTGAAAACCCATCGGGCCTAGGGGATTTAAATGGATCCATCTGAAACAAAGCAGTTCTTACCTCTTCTCTAGTGTATGGCTTGTCAAGTTGAGCATTAAAATCCAATGGATTTGTTGAATTAACTCCTTCTAGGATTTGGTCAATACCAATAGGCTGTGTAGTAGAAAAACTGACTTAAAATAATTAACAAAAGCCAGGCCAACATCATCTGAGAATGGTAAACTTTGCCCCTTTCATCTGCTACACTTTCAATATAGTTAACCTTTCTTCTTTGTGTTGTACAATGATGAAAATATCTTGATTCCTATCCCCATGTTTTAACCATTGTTGTTTAGCCCTTTGCTTCCAAGCCACTTCTTCCCTCTCCAACAAATTTGCTATTTCTTTTTTCAACTCTCTTATCTCATCTACCTTAGTAACATCCCCCATATCCTAATAATTAGAAATCAAAGTAGTCTTTTCCTGCACAACTTTCTTAAGAGCCTCACCTAGTATCTATTAAGCACTTCCTCAAATGAGCGAGACATCTCCCAAGATTAGCTTGTGTTTATTGAACCTGATTAGTACAAGTCTGAAATGAAGTCTAGGTATTTTCAACAAGTTGATGGCAATCATCAGATAAAGCCCAACTTGTAACACCCCGTATTTTAGTGTATTTTAGTAAATAATTATTTTAATTAATTTAAAGATTGATTCTCTTGTTTTAGAATTTTAGGAGTTTTAGAATATTATTTTATAATATTTTAAGTTGTGAAAATTATTTTTATTGGACTTTCTTATTATTAATTATTGTTTTGGATTTAAGTTGATCTTTAATTTAAATTGGTTTGTTTATGGGTTTTAAAATTATTATTATTTTATTAAAGCATTTCACTGCATTTGATTAATTTTAATTAGTGGTCTGCAATTTAATTGCTTTTTATTTTAAAGTATGTTATTGTTGGAGTTTAATATTTTACTTTAACTAGTTTTGAGTTTAAATTGATTTATTTATTTTACTTTTTTAAAAATAGTTATTTTGAGGATCAGTTGTGATCTAAAAGTTGTAAGGATTGGACCTCATTTCTTTTCCCCATCTTTTCTTGTCCTCTTCTTTTTCTTTTTCTTCCCTTTTTCTTTCGATTTCTCTCTCTCCTCCCGCCCGACTCTCTCTCCTCTCTACCCCATGCATTTCGGCCTCTCCCTCTAGCCACGGCCGCCGGCCGTCCGTGGCCCTCACCGCCGGTGCCGTTCGACTCCCTAGCCGCCGGCGACCTAGCCCCTCCAATTTCAAACCACCACTCGCCGGCGTTAGCCTCCGTGAGCCATGCGAAGCCGCAGCCTTCCTCCTCCCATTCCGCAGCCATCCGGCCACCATTGGCTACCATTTCTTCACCACTTCATCACAGGTCCCTTGCCGTCCTAACCCACCCAGTTTCGGCTCCGATCCATCGCCGGAGCCACCTCCACGAGTTCATCTCCGTTTCGGCCTTTTTGGCCTTCCACCATCTTTTTGGCCGCCACCCACGGCCAACCGTTGCATCCACTAGCTTCACCACCCTCCATAAGCCCTACCCTATCAATTTCAAGTCTTCGTTTGACCCTGTTTGAATTTGGGTATACTGTGTATTTCGTCCACAGTATTTTTACACTGTTATGTTGCCTTCCAGCCGCATTTTGCACCTCCATGATCATCCTAAAATTATTATAAAGCACTGTAAGTATTTCTCCAAAATACTTTTAAGACTTAAGTATATTTTTGCACTAACCTATTTTATAAACTGTATTCTAGTTGGTTTCCGGACTGAGTCCGAGGAGTTCGGGGGTAGATAGAGTGAGGATGGAGTATTTGTGTGTTGTATATTTATTGTGCTCTGTTTGATAATTGGTCGATTTCATGGCATTGTGCACGCATGCATGAGTGTGTGTTTTGAAACTATGTTTTATGTGAAAAAGGCTTTTTAGGTGCGTGTGTATCACCCCCAAGCCGAGATAGGGTATTATCTCGGTGGAGCTCCTCTGGGCACTCGAGAGCAGAATATACTGAGTGACGTCCCCTGGGGCTGTTGCCCGGGACTTGGACGGGATGGTAGCACTCTCGATCCGACTCCGTGGCCCTTCGTGCTGGCGGGGGTCAGAGGATGCTTGGCTATGTACACGATGGGTGCGGAACTGGGCATCACTCATTATGCATCACTCGCACGGTCGTTACCCATGGAATGACAAAGGGAGCCAGGGTATATGGATGGTCCCTGGGGGAGGCCATGGTGCATACGGTTTAAAATTGGAATTAATAGAATTATTCCTAGATTTTAGTTTTGTGCCAAATGGTGATTTTTGGAGTGCGTGGAAAAATTGTAATTTTTGAGAAATGGTGTTTTCTCGGGTTTTGGCACTTTGGTCATCATGTGCATGCATAGTGTTAGTTGTTCTAATATATTTATGTTTTGGAGTATTTTGGGTTTTACTTACCTGCGATACCATTTTCTGGTACTGTAGATTTTGATGTTGATGTTGATGATGCAGATGCAGAGCCTGAGGATTTGGCTCCGCCGGAGGAGTGATTTGAGATCACTCGGGTTTATTTCTTTTCAGCCTTGTATTATATTTTGGGGGCATTTGGTTTTATGCTTTTAAACGCTTTGTATTTGAGATATTTGTATTAAACTAAAATTCTGGTACTAATGGCTTAATTATTATTATCCGCTGCGTATTATTTCTTTGTGCACTGTTTGTTTGTTGCACACACTTGGCATGTCGTTGGGATGCGTGACCCGTATTGTCATCTTCCTGACGTCACGATTTTCGTGTTATTTTGTACATGGGAGTCAGGGCATCACAGGTGGTATCAAAGTAGTTTGGCTCTGGGTAAAGCCACGTGTCCCTTAGGTGAAGTACCAGAATTTTTAAAAAGCTTGATTTGAAGTAGCTTTGAAAGTATTTAATTTAAAGTATGTTGTTCTTATTGGTTTTATTTATTTTATTGTATACTACTTTGTTGCTTATTTATTTTATTCTGTTAGTTTATTTTAATTGTTTTATGTTATGGTCGGTTATTTTATTTGTTTTAATTGTTTATTGTGTACTTCTTCATTGTTTTATTCATTTTATCGTATGTTATTTTATTTATGAAATTTTATTTTATTTGTGAGATTTTGTTTTGTTTTGATTTTATTTTGTTTGAGGAATGTTACTTTAATTGTTTTAATTTATTGTATGTTATTATACTTGGTTGGTTTATTTCTATTTTATTTTATGGCATTTTGTTGTATTTTAATTTATTTTACCATAATTATATTTTAATCTGTTTGAGTTGAAAAGTGGGTTAAGGGCTATGCTATGGCAGGAAGATGGTATGACCATGAATGTCATTGTTAGGCTTGAACATTTAGTGTAGTAGGCTTGAACTCTTAGCGATTGGTTTGTTTTAATATCGAGACTCGAAGGGAACGACATGGTCTAGGTGAACTCTATGGAGTAGGAACTCAAGTTGCAGCTAAGGTGGGAATAGCTTTAGTTCGCCTAGGATACTTGAGGTCTTAAGTTTCGTAGAATTATGTGTTGAGTCTATGGAGTAGGATGTTGTAAGTTCAACGAACCTCGAAGATAGATTTATGAGAAGTTACCTAAGGTTTGAGGCCCTATAGTTTTTAGGAAATAAGTTTATGGGATCTAAGGTGGTAGGTTCAACAAGCACTTGAGGGACTAATTAAATTAGAAGTTTTAGATTTTGTCGACTCAGTTAAGCACTTTGGTATCATTTGGGGTTTTAGAATTTTGCAAGCTTTGTAAGGTGGTGTTTTAGATTTAAGGTCATCGATTTTGAGGATTTTAGAAAATGATTCTTTTTTTTTTGTTTAAGGTTTTAGAATTACAGATTTGAAGGATTGATTTGTAATAAGATTTAAGTTTTTTTTAATTCCTCGAGCTTGGTGTGCTAGCTTGATTTATTTTGGAGACTGATTAGTCTGTGATCATTATAATGAGGTTGATTAGAGTTGAGTTACTGATATGGGCATGTTTCTTTAGGAGAGTACAGGTTCTAGTCTTATTTTTGGCTTGGAAGAAGTGGTTTTGGTAGGTGTTGTAAAGGAGTCGTTACGACAGTATTAAGTTCAAAAGTTTTGGTGAGTTGATCGAAGTGTATTGTCGAAGCGGGTTACTCAATGTAATGATGATTGGCAATAATTGTTGTGATTACCTAAAGGAATTAATTGTGACTTGAGGTCACATAGGAATTTAAATTTTTGAGGCTATACTTTCCTTTGGAAATTGAGTGTCCAGTTGGGAGAATTAAGGACATTTTTATTTGACTTAAAGAGAGATTGATGGATCGCCATGTATGGTGTATGATAAAATCTTAAAAGTTGAAGCTTAGGCATCGACGATGATAACATAATCAAGTATGTGAGTTAATAAAACAGTAAGATCTATGGGTGTTGTGCAATAGTTTTTGGTGGATTGAAAATTTGAGCAGTATGACTTGCCTTGAGGTTTAATAGTGATGTGCTATTGAAGGAGCTAGTTATGCTAGTACTAGCTTATTGGAGTAGAAGTAGGTGGGCGAGTTACCAAGAAGGTTTCTGTAATGTTTTGGTGAAGTCATTGGTGGTTCGTAGTGAATTTAGTCACTGCTAGATTAGATGATATTTAGAATTTAGTTGTTAAATTTTCGGGTTTAGGTTGTCGGTTAGAAGTCTATAGGCGCTCTTATTGATTGGCCGGGTTAGATTTGAGACTTTTAGGGTATGTTCCTTATCTAGTTGAGACGGGTGTATTTTATGGTGATGCTATTTGTTTTCAATTTGGGATGTTGAGGTTGGTTGATATTGGTTTTCTGTTAATGATCCTGGTCGTATTTTGCGGAATATTAATTTTAATTAAGGTATCAGGAGTTATTTGAGGAATGAGTGATAACTCATGGTTTTGGGAAATAGAGTATTTTCAACCAAAGTATGGTAAGAGTTTTTTGGTTAGTAGGTATGGAACCACCTTGTACTCGATGGTATTAATTTTTATGAGAACATAAATTTTAGGCATGTGGCGAATATCAGAGTGCGCAGTAGGAGCGTGATATTTTTTGTTGTAATTAGGAGTTCAAATTTTGTGCTGATTTTGAGGAATTAGTGATGACTTGAAATTTTGAGAAAATACCTGTAATTGGGATTAATCAGTTGTTTATGCAATTTCGTTATTAATGATTAATTTTGGAAGTGACCATTAGGTTACCAAAGTGTATTTTACAACAAAGGTTTAGAAGTTTTACCATAGGAGTCAATAGAGGTTAGTTCAGATTATCAAACCTAGACACCAACACCTTTAGAATGCATAGCCTGAGACAACCTTGCTCTCCTCTTCCAAGACCTGATTTGTTTTCAAGCAAGCACAGTCACGCATAGTAGCTTTATCAAAAGTATAAGGAGGATCCATAGCAGTCTAACCCAAACAACAAGTCGAGACATCCTCATTCACATGTGTATCTTCAACCAAAGGATTATTCGTAGGTATTACATTAGGGACAATTGAAGAGGGAAACTGACAATCTGTCTCATTTACAATTGAGATATATGGGTCATCTACTACTGAATTCAAATGTTGAGCCACCATCGATAACTTCCCCTGAAAATTAGCATTGTGTTTTCGGCATTATCGATGTCATTAACCACTTTGTTTCCGGCCACCTTGCTAGACTTCTCCAAACTTCCCACCAGCAAACCTGGTGATTGAGAAGAGGTAGACATATTACTCCTCAAAGCAGATGTCTTTGATGCACAAAGCCATGTTCCATATTGTTTTGGCTTGTCTTGAAAAAGTTCACTGAATCTTTGACACAGCAAGACAACCCATGTTGTATAACACCACAATAAAAGCAGAATTTGGGAAGACGTTCATATTTACAAGCAACCCAAGTATGAGTATCCCCAAATTTAACCATGATCCTCCGGACTAATGGTTCCAGCAAATCAACAAAAACACAAACACGCAAATACTTGTCTGAGCCTATGTCGTTGTTAACACCCACCATATCCATAGTATCTATGACAGAGCCAACTTTTTCCCCAACCAATTTATTCATACCAACCAAAGGAAGATGATGGAGTTGAACCCAAAAAGTCTCCTTGTCAAACATCATGTCCTAAATTGGTGTATAGCCATCAAAGTCTTTGGAAAGAACTAAGTGTTTATCAAACATCCATGGACAACCTCTCTTAACTTTCAATAGATCACTTAACTAAACTGGTTGGCATAGTGCCACGTCAATTTGTTGGATCCCAAGTCAAGAGCCATTTTATGCTCATTTGGCTGAAATTTTTAAATGTAGTAGTAATAACCAAATAGCCAGCTGGCTGAATCAAACATGAAAGTAATAGATTAGGATTTAGAGAAATGTTGTAAAGAAACCTTACACCATACATATTCATCTAACCAACATGTGATTTGTCATCTATTTAAATACACACATACTTAAGCATTAAGATAAAATGGCAAAAATGACAAATCACATATTCATTAGGTGGAGATGTGTGGTGTATGACTTCTATGTAGAATTTATCTAGAATTTACAAGCCTAGCTTGATCCGCTTAATTGAAGAGGTTGGATCTCGGACTTGATTTAACACAATCCAAATCTGACATTGATATCTAGAGTTGACAATTAGGAAAATAGCAAGTTAGAATTGAGAAATTTAGTTATATGTGACAAATCAATTTTGAGTCTTGACTCTTGTACAACCCTGATTATTTTACATGGTACAAATTTGAGACGACAATACAATTGTAAGCCATTAACTCTATGTGTATTATCAATATCTCTACGTGCGATTCGTTGAAACATAAACTTTTCCCTATTCTTTTCTTTATAGTCTTTATAGAAAAAGAGGGGGAATAAATTGCATACATATCTTCATTTTTTTATTCATTATTCGGATTAATGAATTAAATTAGATACTTATATGAGTGAAAAAAAAAACAGCTATACCTATATAATATATATATTCGCAGTAAAACTATTGAGTCTCGTCTTCAATGTATAAGAAGAATTAAAGAGTTGAACATAAATAAACAAAAGAAGAGACCGTTTACCCCAAGATTGGTTTATTAGTCATGTCATCCTAGCTTGAAGCGGGTTCAAAAAATCAACCTATTCAGTTTTCACTAGCGTTTGTATGTATTACCCTAAAGCGGGGGTTTTAGCAAAAATGAGTAGACGGTTAGAAACGCCAAAGTACGCAAAGGATTAGTAATAGAAATTGTGTAATTTATCCCAAAGGACATTTACACATAATATAACAAGAATACTAATTGGGGCTTTAAGTTAGTAGAAATGATTAAGCAGTACTCCCCACAAGCAACCTTTCCTAGTCGTGGAACATGCATGCAATACAATACTTGAGCCTCGGCCATTTGGCAATTGAAGGGATTTTGACAATCAAAGAAGTTTTCATTCTTAAAGATTTGTAGTATAAAAATTCTTAAAGATTTCTAAAGCCACCAAAAACTCATATCCGAAATGCAAAGCATACTATATTTAGAAATAATATTCTTCTAAAATTATACATATTTTAAAAAATGAGAATACTTTAACCACAAAGAAATTATACAAAAGTAAACTCACGAACTGATGTGGCTTGATGTAGTACGTCAGATTATAAAGTTACTTTATAATTAAAGTAGATCTAATGGATGTTATAAAATCACATCAATTTGTAGATTTATTTTATATAATCTCTTTGTGTCTATAGCGGTTCTCTTTAAAAAAACAAAATGCGAAGCATAAGACCACGAGGTAGCTAGGCTAACCAACATGGGTGACTCAGAGTGGCCATTACCTTTTAAAAGAACAAAAACAAAATTTTGAAAGTTCTATATTACGCCATCCATGAAAATCCGTTACAAAACTTCTGCATCCAAACATACTCACCAGTTTTGATAAAACTCTATTAAAATCTCCTCCCAAAAAGTTTTCACGGTCATTAATAAGCATTTTTAGACCGTTCAAAGAACTCTAAACATATGCAAATAATAATTTAAAAAACTAATTTCAGCATACAAATCAAAGGCCCTTCGATTGACCAATGAAGCTGTAAATGAGTTAGTTGTTGTTGGGCCATGTTGATTGTCTCTTAAAAAGTGTTGGAAAAAAGTGAAACTTGTATTTTGGACGAGGGTCCTTGACACATATATGGGCCAATATTGGATAGGTTTCGAAACTGTTAAGCCGAAGTTCCAAATTACAATGTTTCTTTCATGTAAGAAATAGAAAAAAAAAAAAAAAATCCATGGGTTAAATTATGGGATATTTTCCTAAGAAAATGGAAAGCTAAAAACAAAAAGAAACATGCATCGATCATTAAAAATATAAGAAAGAAACCTAGCAAAATTTTCATGAAGGTTACAATTTATCCATGCTCTCGCTATAAGAAGAAACGACAAAAAGTTACCAAGCTATCATGCAAATGCCATTCGGAGATATTGCCCACTTATCTCAAGCAACTCTCCACGTTTGTATCTTCTCCGTATCAACATTAGGTCTGATTTCGTATGTCAAATAGATCAACATGGTAGAAAACAGGCAAAACTATCAGTCCTCTCTCTCATCGATTTGACAATCTAGGCAAGTTCAATCAAGCATTGAGTGTAGGCTTTTTAGAGAGTAATGGCACATATAGTCATAGAATATGTAAGTGTTGCACAATTATTTTGAAAAAGAATAGAATTTATTATTAAAAAATTAATTTTTTTTATGTAAATCCAGTATTTATTTATTTTTTAAAAAAACAAAATTAGATGGGCGCCCGCGCACTCTAAAAACATGCTTTTAATAGCTTTGACCCTTTGAGAAATATGCTAATTTCCTTGTCGTCATCTTTAAAAACAATAATGCCTTTCTTTTTCAAATAATTGCAAATGATCTGCAGCTAGCTAGCCATGCAGTACAATTTCACAGTAGATGATTCTAAAAAAAAAAAAAACTCGCTCTGACTTCCTAGAGTTCTCTCTGCCACTCTCTGTAGTGTTTCTTACAACCGTTTCAAACTCTCAAGCTACCTCTAAGTTTCCTCACAACAATAGATATGGAGCAGTTGATTCATCAAACAGAAGCCCTTTCTTGGGAAGATTTACTCCTCTCTCCTGAAACCGAACCTACCAATGGTGATCATGAGTTAGCACTCATAGGAAGAATAGTGGCAACTCGACCTCTAAACAGAATTTCTCCACATGCATCTTTTCGACCAGCTTGGAGCTTCCTCAGCAAATTTCATATAGAAGATCTTGATGAAAATCTCTTTCTCTTTACTTTTCAAAACGCTAGTGATAAAATGAGAATTTTCAACCAAATCCCTTAGAACTTCAAAAGACATCTTCTTATCCTCAAGAACTACCCTGCAGAAACCACATGGAAAGAGATTTAGCTCAATTCTTCACCATTCCATATTCAAATCCACGGGCTTACCAGGAACCACATGACAGAGAAAAATGCCCATAAAATAGGTGGTGCTCTTGGAACCTATCTGGGTGTGAAGGTTGATCTCCTTTTCGGTTTAGCTAGCAAGAAATTCATCAGAATCAAAGTGGACATCAATATCACCAAACCTTCGAAGCAAGAGATTTCAACTATGACACATGGGTCTCGTTCAAATATGAACGTCTATCGAATATCTGCTATGCTTGTGGTCGAATTGGGCACTCCCAAACCTTTTGTAATTCCCTAAACTCTAACACAGGACAGATGCCATTCAGGCCTTGGCTACGTGCAGAATCTCCTATCTTCATGATGGTAAATCCTATTTATCATGGTCAAGCTAAGGTCCCCAGGCTCTCTATGGATACTTTTCCACAAGATGGGAGGAGCCAAGAAAATGTATCCTCAGACATGGATAGCTTGGAAAATAGGGGTATTGATTTTTCGGCTCTTATTCTACCCATGTCTCCTTCGAATGAAGAAAATGATGGAATACCTAAAGAAATTTCTTATGGAAAAGGAAAAGCAGTCATAACAGATGAAGACCTCTCTATAAGAGGGAACTCTTTTGCTAGAGGAGTATCGGAGAACATTTGGGATGTTCATCAAGAAACACTACCCAAGTCCCAAAGCACAACATTCGGTACGCACAAAGCACATAAAAGATCATCTCTTGCCCATTCCTAAAAGATCACCATCTCAAGTCCCAAACAGATGCAATCGGAAAACAAAGAAGTGAATTTCTCACCTTCGGGATTTCGACCAAACAGTAGTTTTCACATCTAGCAACGGCGTCTCTGGTGACCTCATCAGCCCCTTACAAAGGCTTCCTAGAGAGCAAAACCCTAATGATTTCGATGAAGGAGATGAATCCACCGACTGTAGACTACAGTAATCCCCTAGTAGAATTAATTGATCCTCCAACAACGAGGCAATCCTCATTCACTCCGGGAGTTAATTCTCTTGCACCAAAACTTGCCCCATCAATCATTCAAACTGTACAGACCTCTCCATCAATCGCTCCTCCGGATCTCTGCAGTATCCTCAAAAGGACTTATTCGAAGAGTTATCTCTTCCCTGCAACTGAAGATTGGGTCTCTATTTGGTTGAAGACTACCTCGGAAGTATTTATGCAAACTAATGTACCTAGGTCTTCGTTGGCTGGAAACGACACCGCACAACAAAAATTCATTGAACCATCCTTGCAGGGCCCACGGGAGAAAGCTGATAGTAATAAAAGCCCAACAGACAGCCAACCTTAAACGGATTACGTAGCCCACAGCAAAAATTGGAAGATCGGTCCCCCATTCAATGCACTAAACCCGTTGGACCCAAAACCGAAGGACTTACATTTCATGCCTTCCATTACCTATCAACCGGTTATACTAAGTGCCCCTCCAGTTGCCCCTAGCTATCCATCTGCTTCAAGAAAGCCTGGGCCCACAATACAATATGTGGCAAAAAAATATCACCTCTCTTCAAGATGGTCCCTTAGCCCATGACCTCTCTTGTATGTCCTCAAGAAGTTCAATCTCACTAGTGCCCACCTCTGGTTTGGAAGCTTCACAGAAAATGGCGGCTCCTATATGTATTCAAGATGCAACTCCACTGAAAACAAAAATGCAGAAGACATCAAAGGTCAACAACCCACAATCAAGGAACATCTTCAAAGACACTGGAGATGAGGAAAAGGAAGCAGCAGTCTTGCTACTATCTATTAAATCCAAGTCATCTGGGAAAGTCAAAAAAATAAAGGAATCTGCAAGATCCAAACCATATACCAAAACTTCATCCAAGGCACTATCATCTGGAAAATCCAAAAAAGCTGACGAGGCAGGCTCTACCATGCCTCCAGCCATTCTATGAAATCTTTGGTATGGAATTGCAAGGGATTAGCCCGTCCCAAAGCAATCAGAAGTATAAGGGCTTTTATAAATAAGTTTAATCCAGATATTATTTTTTTATCGGAAACCATGGTGCCTGATAGTAGCACCTCTATTATTGTAAATAGGTTAGGTTTCCACCATTTTGTACATGTCTCAGCCTCAGGGAAAAAAGGAGACCTTTTGTTATTATGGCTATCGGGTGTGGATGTTGAACCGGTTCACCTTAATGCTAATGCTATTTCTATTTTGGTTTACTCTGATCCTCCTAATAATCCTTGGTTAGTAACTTTTGTTTATGCCCCAACACAATGGCAACATAAAACAAATTTCTGGACTCATTTGGACTCAACTCACAACTCCTTCATAGGCCCTTAGCTCTGCATTGGTGATTTCAACGACTTGTTAAGCCAATAGGACAAATATGGTGGAAGACCAGTAACGTCCTCTTCCATAGGTGGCCTGTAAGGCCTAATGGATTCTCATGGTCTTATTGATATTGGTTTCTCAGGTCCTACTTTCACATGGAGAAATAATCAGAATGGAAGAGCAATGATTAGAGAACGACTGGACCGTGGCATAGCAAATGTAAAGTGGCGCCTTCTCTTTCCAGATGCCACTATCCATCACATAATTTCCTCAGCTTCAGATCACAATCCTCTCATGCTCAACACTATGAAGACAAGGAAAAACCTCTCTCCTTTTAAATTTGAGGAATTCTGGACTCGAGAACCTCTCAGCAATGTTGATTGAGCTGCATTATTGCATATTTTATACATTTAAAATCAATATATTTTTAATTTTTTTATTATTTTATCATTGATTTTAGATGAAAAAATTGATTAAGAGGTATAAATCCAAGTTGTGATTTAAATTGATTAAAAGCATAATTTGTGCTTGATTTTAATTCTTGTGATTTAATTGTGTAATATTTCTTCCATGCACAATACACTTTTAATATTTTATTCTCCATCTTTTGTCTAATTTTATTTTTATTTTTAATTAATTATTTATTTTATTTTCTTTGTCTAGTTTTATTTTTGTTTCTTTAATTATTTATTATTTATTTTTTCTTGTTTAAATTTTATTTTTGTTTTATTATTTTTAATTTTAATTTTTCTTTTTTACAGCTTGTCCTAAACGACATGTCATTTTTACTGCACAAAAAAACTACTTATCGTTTGTCTTTGGGAATCAAATCTAGCTCTGCTAAACGACTTGTCATTTTGTTTATAGACAAAAACGACAAGTCGTTTTCGTCATCTTCAACCTCACCACTCCACGCATGCATGTACACCATCCACCGTGCTCTATCTCCATAGCCATGAGCCCAGCCTTGAGCCCAACCGTGCCCAGCCTCCTCCAGCGCACATCGTCTCCATCATGCAGTGCACCGTAAGCCACCGTCCGAAGTCCAGCCATGCACAACCCCGGCAGCACCACCTCTCCATTTCTACAAAATAGTCCAGCCATGCATGCCCCTTGGGATCACCACCACGGTCCACTGCACCTCTGCCCAGCCATTGGAAAACTCTAGCGGACTGCTCTGTTTTTCCACTCCTGAAGAACTCATGCATTTAGTCCCATTGCCCATACCGGTTGCCACAGCTGCAAACGAAGGCACCTTTGCCACACCACCTCCATTACAGATCATCCCCAACACCTTAGCCGACTACCCAGCGTCTCCATCGCACCCATGAACCAAACCACTCAACTCCATGCTGCACGGCAACGCTGAAACCATGCACTGCACCATCGCCATGAACGGACTCCAACGACAGCAACCTGCTTTCTATCTCTCGGCTCCATCTCTCTCAGTTAGTAATGGAGGAAAGCAAAAATAATAAAATGAAAATAGAAAAGAGAGAAAGGCGGAGAAAGAAGAACTCACGCACGCACGCTGGAGCCAAGACACATTGGAAGACACTCATGCGGACAGCTTTCCATAATAGCTGGGTGGGGAACAAAGAGCTGGTCGAATCACGCTGGGACAGCCAGACGAGCTGGGAGAGAAACACATGCACATGGACGCCAAATAAAGAGGCTGCCAGGAAATTAAAAGACAAAGTGTTATTGATGAATGAAAAAAAACTGGTGGGTGCGGCAAACAAGAGAATAAAAATAAAAATAAAAAAGTGCACGGAAGTGAAGAAAAAAATGAGAGGAAGAAGAAGTTTTTGGACAGAAGACACGCTGCACAACAGAAGAAAAAAAAGTGAGACAAATGTAAAAGACGGAATGCATGTTGGCAGACAAATGCTGGGCGAATGAAATAAACAAATGAAGAATTTCGGTTCGGCGGAAGATAAGAAGAAAAGTATTAATTTGACTTGTGTATGGTTTTAAAACAAATACATGTTGGTTGGAAGGCAGACAAAGACTGGGTGAAGCGTTCTTCACTTTCGGTTGGATGTGAGACACAAAGAAATGAGGCGACGGATTCATGCAGATTTTCCTTAATGGGCGAATTGAGAGTGGATTACACAAAGACAAAGCCTCATCCTTTTCAGTTCTATATAAAGGAGGGGAATTTGACACATTAGGGGAGAGACTCACAGTTCAATTCTTTTTTAGAGAGTTTTTTTGTTATTGTTCAAATGGAGAGCTAAGCCCTTAAGTAAAGCTAGGGATGAACTTGCACAATTGAGGGTGTTTTTAATTTATGTTTGATTCATGTGATTGTTATTTATTAATGCAAACTCTTATTTATCATTCTCTAATTATCAATAGTATTTTCTTATCTCCAAATACTCTTGGAATTGATCCTTTTCATAGATTCAGTCATGCTTTTTCTATAGAATGGTTAAGATCCTTAATTATGTTTGAATTGATTCATTATCTTTATTGATTTAATTCTTTGCTGCAGTATTTTCCATTGGGTATATTGTCGTCACTGGGATTTTGTCAATAAGGATGATAATTCACAGAATTTTCAAAAGTAGTGAATGATTTATCAAAGAGTTATCTTTCAATTAATGTGGTTTGTAGTTCTATATCTTCCAATTGGGGACTTTAGAGATGAATCCCCAATTGTGTAAATTCACTAAATCAAGAATAGATAGAAATACCTGATTTGTGCAAGGAATTCCTGATGTTTTGATATTTGTAATTTGAGTGATCTCTATTTTTATCCTTGTAATTTTAGTTGCTAAATCGCATTAAAACCAATTCTTTCTTATTGATCATTAAATATTTTCCTTTAGTTCTTTTTATTTTTTGTTATGTTTTCTTTAATCTGTCTCCCTGAGAAATCAACACCCCAAATCTATGCTACAACTACCACGTTATTCTTTGGGCGTAATCAAATGTCATAATTCAAGAGGCATGGAATCACCATTTCCATGGGAACTCAGCTTTTATTCTATGTAATAAAATCAAGGCAACAAAAAAGGCCCTCAAGCTATGGAATAAAACCCACTTCGGGAAAATTCAGACCAACATCCAGCATCTAGAGGCAGAGTTAAGCAATCTCCGGAGCAACCCGTTGAACCCGTGGAGCTTACAGAGAGAGAAATTCCTTCACCTCAAGCTACAGGAACAACTCAAAAATGAAGAAATTCTCTGGAGACAAAAGTCAAGAATCAACTAGCTAACCATGACCGATTTGAACACAAAGTTTTATCATTTGTCAACAACTATCCGTCGTAGAAGGAACGGGATTGACTCTATCAAGTTGAGCCCATGTAATTGGAAAATGGATCAGGATATTATTGAATCTACCTTCATAGATCATTTTACATCCATCTACACCACCACAAATCCAATCTTCACAGAGCATCTTGAAAATCTTTTTGAAAGACATATTTCAGAGGAAGAAAATAATTTCCTTATTGCCTTGCCTTCGGAACTAGAAATTTACAAAGCACTTAAGCAAATCCCGAACCATAAAGCACCAGGACCAAATGGGATGATAGCACTCTTCTACAAACATTATTGGCTTATCATAAAAAGTGATGTGGTAGCGGTTGTTCAAAATTTCTTCAAAAGTGGGAAACTTCTTAAACAAATAAATCACACCGACATAGCTCTCATCCCAAAAATAGTAAGCCCAGTTTCCCCTCAGCATTTCTGTCCGATAAGCCTCACAAATGTCATTTACAAAGTCATCACAAAAATCCTTGCAAATCTCCTTAAGAAATCCCTCCCATCAATTATCTCCCATTTCCAAACAGCTTTTGTACTTGGCCATAACATCAAAGAAAATTCTATAATTGCTCATGAGATGTTCCATCATCTTAAGCATCATAAGGGAAAGAAATGACAGATGGCTTTAAAGCTAGATATGGAAAAAGCTTTTAATCTTATTGAATGAGACTTTCTTTATGTTGTCATGAGAGCTCTAGGCTTTAACTTGACCTGGATAAACCTCATCAAAGAATGCATTTCAATGGCTACTTTCTCTATTCTCATCAATGGATCTCCAAAAGGCTTCTTCAAAGCACAAAGGGGTCTTCGGCAAGGTGAGCCCATTTCACCATTCCTATTTATTCTATGCATGGAGGTACTCTCAAAATTATTGGCAAGATTAGAAGCTCTGAGAAAGATAGAAGGTATCAAAATAAGCAGATATAGCCCTCAAATATCTCACCTTCTATTTACAGATGACTTAATATTTTTGCAAAATCAAAAGCAAGGTCAATTCAGGCAATCAATGGTGCACTAGAGAAATATCAAGCTTGGTCCGGCCAGCGCATCAATCAAAGCAAGTCCTCTATATTTATCACCCAAAAACACTTGTCAAGCTACTAGAAGAATAATCTCAGAAAACATGTCTTACAAGGAATCGACATCAAAAATAAAATACTTGGGAATGCTGACAACTTTTGGTCGATCCAGAAAAGAGGACTACAAAGAAATGCTGGGGAAAATAAACAAGCGACGGGATGGTTGGAAATCAAAAATGCTCTCTCAAGCTGGTAGAACAATGCTCATCAGAACAATAGCAGGTGCCATTCCCACCTACCAAATGTCAACGCACATGCTTACAAAATCAATCTGCAAGAAACTGAACAATAGTTTCAAAAAATTTTGGTGGGGTAAATCAAAAGCACAAGCTGTGTCTAAAATCATGGAAAACCATCTGTCAACCAAAAAAAGATGGTGGACTGGGATTACCTCTGATGGAAAATATGAATGTAGCCTTGCTAGCAAAGACAGGATGGGAATTGAGCAAGCCCAGTAATACCATATGGCACATATTGCTACCAAAGAAGTATCTGAAATCAAGTGTCTTTGAATTGGCATCTCAAAAGGCAATTGACTCGAGACTCTAGAAAGGAATCCTAAAGACAAGACCACTGCTGGAAAAAGATACATGTTTCAAAATTGTAAATGGTTTGTCTGTGAGAGGCTGGCTTGATCCCTGGATCCTAACTCTGGGAAATTTTAAACCTCTTCCTCTCACCCACACAGCTGACATCTCGTCCACTCTGAAGGTCTCAAACCTAATTATCCAGAATATTAGATCTTGGAATGTCCCTTTGTTAACATCTTTATTCCAACAAGAAAGCATAAATGAAATTCTAAAAATTCCTCTACCAAACTCTAACCATTGTTCAGATAGCCTCAATTGGACTAAAACCCAAAATGGGATTTTCTCTGTTAAAAGTGCCCACCATCTTGCCTCATCTATTGCAAACTCTACTAGAGAAGCTCTCTTGGATATCCCATGGAGGAAAATTTGGAATCTCAAGATCCATGATCACTATAAGCTCCTTTTATGGAAGATATTTTGGGATATTCTACCCACGAGAGAACGCCTTAAAAGGTTTATCCCAAGTATACCCTTTATAACTTGCCCACTTTGTGATGAGGTAGAAGAGACACTCCTACACCTTTTCATTGAATGCCCCATATCTAGAATTCTCTGGAGTCATAGCAAATGGCCTCTGAATTTATCCTCATTGGGGGTAAATTCAATGAAAGATTGGCTTCAGTACATTCTACACCCCAAACAAAAACTCGACCTTACCTCTTAGGAAGAACATCCTTTTAAAATTTTTGCTGGACTGATTTTAGATTTTATATGGAGGCTCCGAAATGACCAAGTCCATAATCCTAAAGACCTCTCCCTTCACAATCTTTCACAATAGTTGAATCTTTCTTATCAAGAAAATCTACATGCATGGAAAGAAAAGATCAATATTAAAAAGAAGCAAGAATGGCAAAAACCCCCTAGCGAATCAAATATGCATATCCTTTGATGCAGCAATAAGGAATTCATTTTCTCTGGCCTAAGCAGTAAGCAGAAAATCAACTGGGAAAGTCATTGAAATCTGGACTGAGACAAATCTTGCTACAACTCCGGTGATTGCAGAGGCCCTCACGGCAAAATTAGCTCTCAGAATGGCAGAACATCTCAACCACCCCTCCATCTCTCTAGTTGGAGACTCGCAATTGGTGATCTCTTCTATTTATTAAGAGGAACAAATCTGGCAAATAGCATCAACTTCAAATGACATTGCAGTTTCTTTGGAATCTCACTCAGGTTGGCGATTTCACAAGATAGATCGATCACAAAATCGACTTGCGCACTCAATTGCACAATGGGCAACTACAAACTCCTTGTTTGGTAGCATTCCTTTAGAAACTATTCCTACTTATATTTTGTATATTGACAGTGGAAATGACCCTCCTTGATGTCTGTATTTTTCCTTTCTTTTTGCATCTATATATGCAAGCTTGCTTAGAAAAAAAAAATTGCAAATGATCTGCAAAACTCTTGTTACATCTCTGCTCGACCTTTTAGGGCAACAAGAATACTTATATTTCGACAGCTCTAGAGAAATTCACTGACTTACACTTGTGAGACTATACATCCCAACATGACATTTAATGATTTAGTATTAAAATTCAGATAAAGTGGCTAATATCATCTTTCAGCTAACTATAAGTGTTAAAGCCTAGTGCAACAGGTCAGAATGTGAGAATTATCGGCCCGCTAAGACTTTTCTGACATCAATCAGTGTGGTATTGAGCTCTCGGCGATGGTTTGGTGCTGTTGTAAGGTGTCCATACATACATCCATGGCAGTGAGCAGTAAATAAATACAAAGAAAATACAGAGACGATTATACAGATTTACATGGCTTAGCATAATACCTACATCCATAGGGTTTTGGAGAGAGGAGGATTCACTATAATATATTTGTTTTACAGTTTCTCATTGTCTCTCATTCTAATTGTACAATGAAGATCTTAGCTCTATTTTATGGTAGAGATCTCGTCCTCGTTGTAGTCCCTATCGTGGGGTTAAAGAAGTTGAAGAAGTCGAAGTCCCCATGAAGTGGTATGATCACTTCTTTTTATCTTTTATCCTTTGCTTACTTTATGTTACATCTCCCCTCTTTATGTCACATCTTCACTTTCTCCTTCACATATTTTTCCTCCTTAGTCTTTTGTCCTCTCTTCTCTTTATTTCCTTTATTTCCTCCTAAAAAGACCCTCCCTTGGACTGAGCCCATAACCTATTATGGGCTGGCGACGAGCAAAACAATTTTATTTGAAAATACAGGGATTCTTTAAAAAAAACAAAACCACATAAATAAATAACGTTTACCTCTACAAAACCTTAGGGGCAGGCATCTCCCAGAGGGTTTTATGCCTCCGTGAACTTTCAAAGCCATGGGAGCAGTTCGGAGCTAATTCACCAGCAACCAATGCTTCCATAATTTCTATCCCTATTTACCCAGACTCTTAAATTTCCAGAAAAATGAGGTATTTACGATTCATTTCCCATATTCAAAAATCATTTCGCCAAAACCCTATCCCCAATTTCCCTCCAACCACTAACCCTAATATCTTGGCCCTAATCCAATCCAAAACCTCATCTTCTCGATCCTCGTGTTTGTTGAATTTTAAGCGTGGGTGCACCTCTTCTGTACAAGAGTCGAAATCGGCCCCCTCTGAGAGGGCCTCGGAGATCGTCGACGAGCTCATGGGCCTCACACTGCTCGAAGTTTCGGACCTCGTGGAGGTTCTGCGCGAGAAGTTGGGCGTCACTGAGATGCCGACGATGATGGTGTTGATGCCAGGGATGGTGCCTGGGGCTTTAAAGGGCGCGGCGGGAAAGGGCGTTGCGACGCCGAAGGCGGAGGAGAAGGCAGAGAAGACTGTGTTCGATGTGAAGCTCGAAGGGTTCGATGCTGCGGCGAAGATCAAGGTGATTAAGGAGGTGAGGACGTTTACCGATTTGGGGTTGAAGGAGGCGAAGGATTTGGTGGAGAAGGCGCCGACCCTGTTGAAAAAGGGGGTGACCAAGGACGAGGCCGAGAAGATTATTGCGAAGTTAAAGGAGATCGGTGCCAAAGTTTCGATGGAATGAGGTAATGTACTCTTGGACTTTTATCAAATTTTGATTTTATTTCCGGACAATTACTCTTGCATTGAAGTTTTTATGCTGGATAATTGTAATGTCGATATGATTGAATTGATCATGATGGGTTGTTCTGAAGGAATTGGTTCCGAATATATTTTGGTTGTAATCTATGCTTCATTTGAGGGTCTCGCGCACTCACCCACTTTAATGGTGCTAAGAGAAAATCCTTACTTATTACTGTCCGAAAGAGTTGTAGTGAGTATGGGGGCGGGTGTGTAGCGAGGTTGACTTGTATACTTGTAGCTGGCTGGAAGAGATAGTCTTTTGTTTTACTTGAGTGTTGCTCAATGGATGTGTTTCGCTTGTATAGCTGATATGATCAACCAATATATGGGAAGGTGTTCTTTTCCTGGAATTAAACGATTGTAAGATAGTTAGCCTTAATGGGGGCTTTGGCATATTTAATCTTCAATTATAGCACCACACTATGCCATTTTGTAGGTGTAGCTAGACGCATATGGCACTCTACTGAGGTTGCCTCTGCTCTTCATGCGTATATTTTTCCGTGTAGAAGCTGGGTGCTGCAAATTTGATGAGCAAAATATCATAAGCGTGACAAAATTGGAATTATCTGAGGAAAGAGTATGGGAAGATCAAATTGATAATGAGTTTGTAAAAACCCTTCTTCCGTACTCTTCCAAGTGGAATAGAGTTGTTTGAATAATCATAAATCAGGAGAAAGAATTTGTTAAATTAGAAGTGAGATATAATATTGGAAATAGAAATCTTGTTAATAAGATATTAACATTTAATGGACACAAAATTCTACAATGGAGGCTGCAGGTTGCTGTGTTTTTGCAAGTTGGCAGTAGCTTTTGGTTTTGACGATTAGGACTGAGTAAACCATTATAATCAATAGAGGAGTCTGCGTTACTGAGGTGCAATGGGCAATGACGTTATTAATGAAGTTGTATGATAGAAAGAAATGTAATTCAATCGTGCTTGGCTGTGATCGTCGTACCTTTCCCATCTGAGGCAAAATATTGTTTTCCGTATGTATGTACTAAAACTTGTGTGAATCAATTCTTCCTGCCTTCTTTTTCATCTGGCATGTTAGAGCTCTTGAACATAGAGAAATTAGAGGAAGGATGTCTAGTTATAAAACGAATGTACATGATGCTTCTATAAAAAAATTTTGATCGGAAGTTGTTTAAAAATGTTTAGGCACTAAGTCTATTGGGCTACAAGGAAGCTAATGGAATTTGAGCAATCGGAGTCTGATTAAGGTGCACATTGATTTGTTAAGATGCACTAATGGTCCACATTTTCTTTTTAATTTGGAAACATGTTACTTGTCATGTGTCAAGTGGCAACACATACACAAACAGCCTCATAACTGGCTAATGTTTCAAGGCAACAGTGTTACACAACATATATCTTGCTTGGCAATTTCAAGACCTTACATTCAGTTTTAATTTTTGGTTTAGGTTATGCAGGAGAAGAGGATGAAGACCGCAAAGTATGAGGCTTTATGATACAGATTGTCAAGATGGAGGATTGCAGATACTAATGTACCACACTTGAATTTCTTCATATCTGCTTTGCTAAATTTTTGACCGGTGGAAAAAAAAAAAATTCGAGCAAGTTGCATTCTATTGTTACTAACTTGCATTTACGGTTGAACTTTCTTAAAGACTCTTTTCACATGTCGTGGAATTGGTTATTTAGGATGGATACGTTCATTTCATGGACCTTTTAGAGTTCTACCTTGCATATCTTTCCGATGGCTTCCTAGGCCAGCAATAAACCTTTGCAACTTGACACAACTGAATGAAAGGAGGCCTAAAAGATTGAATGGAGGTGGGTGTGACTGGATGGTATGTTTAATGTTTTAATCCTTTTTTCTTAATCGTTATCTTTTAAACAGTGCTGTACATTGCAGCCTCTCGAAGTTTATGTGTTTTCGGCTTTTTGCTCCAAAATCTGTGATTTTGAGTATGGATGTTGCCCAGCATCTACGCCAAGTTGATGTATTATTTTATTAGATCGATGGCTTTCGGTCTCTAGAGCAAGGTCTTTAACGCATTCTAGTCTTGATTTTGGGGCTTGTTGATGTGGCCGTTCACATAGGATTCGCATTCTAGTATTTAGCGGATTTGATTGATGTATGTTTCTGAATTTAAACATGTCTGATGTCTATTCAGTTAAAAGAAATCTGTATCCACCGTTGCGTGGAGGTCCCTTATCCTCAATAGAGATTTCAGAGTGAGGGATGCATAACTGCGTGGGAAAGATTTTTCGTCGTGCCTAAATTTGACTGATGAATGATTTGTCAAATAATCGTAAATCATATTTATTTTAATATACGTCTGCATGTTCATGGCTTTCCTTTGTGCATTGACTCTGAATAAAAGAAAAGAAAAACATAGGTTGAATACAAGTGCAATTGGTATGTCCTTTTCTTTTTTAATAATGGTGAAAGAGAGGATGAAGTCTTGGATTTTATTTTATTTTTTAATTTTTCTTTTTACTTAGTGATTAAGAAAGTATTTTTTAATAATATTATATTTTTTTATTTTAAAAAATATATATTTAAGTGTGTTAAAAATACATGAAAAAAAATAATAAAAAAAAAAAGACCAATTATGCTAAACGGTACCTCCCAATAAAAGCAGTGGGCGTAGCACCGTCCTTTTATAAATATCGTCACCTACTGCAAAAATTTTACTTTGAATATAAGACAATCTGATCAAATTATGCATCGTAGATAGTATACGGTGTAAAGATTTTTTAATACAGCTATTCAATCTATCAATCCATAGTAAATTTGCCAAGGAAAGACAAAATTTCGTCCGAGACTTCTTGAGGTTTCTCCTGTTGTATAAAATGGTGACCGTCAAGAATAACAACATCGAGGTCAGGGACAAGTCTCTTGAAAGCATCCCCTGTCACATATTCCCTTGTACCAATGGATTCGAAACCGATATCTTTATCACCTACTATGAATTTTGTTGGAATAGTAATCTTTGATCCATGCCATGTTGCCAGAAGCTCCCAGTTCCTGTGACATTTTCACGATACCACGTAAAAACAGAGTAATGGTTTTGTTAATCATACGGTTAAAGCCAATTTGTATGGTCAATCCCATGCTGCCTCCAATATTGACATAAACTAATATATGCCTACATATAAATTTACTCAGACTTGACCCCGTCCTAACTTAGCAAGTCTATAGATGTTTTATTTCTTTCATTCCAGTGCAGTTTGTAAGCATTCAATATTAAGGTTTAGATGACGTGGTCGGAATAGAGATCCTTTCCAATCGCCTAATCAAATTGGATGGTGTAATATCAAAGAGAGATGGGTACGTCATATGAGCTATACAACATTTCGTGCTGTTTGGACAGTGAGATGAGATGGTTTTAAATGAATTGAATAAAATATTGTTAGAATATTATTTTTTAATATTATTATTATTTTGAGATTTGAAAAAGTTAAATTGTTTATTATATTTTGTGTGAAGATTTGAAAAAAATTGTAATGATGAGATGAGATAAGTTGAGTCGAGATCACTTCTCAATCCAAACGAGACTTGGCCAAATTTGGTCTCCGACTCCCCGGGCTATTCCCGCATGGGCATGTAACCTCGCCCGGATGTTGGGCGGGCGGATTGGCTTAGAGAGAGCGTCTGAGACAGAGAGGGAGAGGAGTGGGTTGAGCGGGATTGATTTTTTAGTATTTTTACTCTAAAACAAAGTGGGCATGGTTTCATTTTTTTTTTTAATATATGTATTTATGTAATTTATATATATATATATATCCCCGATGGGTGGGTGAAACCCGGGTGGGGGCAGTGCCCCACCGAGCATCCGCCCCTACTTTTCCGAGGCGGGGCCCGGGTGGGCCTGGTGCGGGTACTGAAATTAAGAAAGAGAGAAGGTAGTCTTTGTGGACTTACAGGTTCATGGCACGATAATAATTGAGAGGACCAGTGAAGCCAGATTCCTGGAACTTGTCTGCATAGACCTGGAGTTCCTCTTCAGTAATCCATTTTGGCAACACCGATGGTGTCTCCAGATAATCAACGATCTCCATACCCAGAGGAGCTACCGGGTAGTCTGTCTTAGTTAGGCACAGAAACTTCTTCATCACTGTCAAATAATCATACCTTGCAAAAGCTCTTTCTGCTCTTCCTGGTTCCTAATCAACCAAACCCATCAATACAGCAACCTAATATGTCTCAGTACAAGGATGCAACAGATGTAAATACAATCATAGTACCTGAAACTGACAGATGTAACACCCATCTCCGAACATTTTTCTGAAATGTTCAACAACTGCAGAACTTGGAGATCTTTGGAAGTATGGAGCAGATAGAGTAACTAGCCCCTTGACTCTGTCAGGCCTTAACAAGCTCAGATGCCACCCAGCAATTGCTCCCCAGTCATGTCCCACCACAAATGCCTTTCTCATTCCATAAAATCAACAAAAATCAAGAAAAGGGTATTACTAATTAACATAGAATTACACAAGCATGCAGATATATAGATGTTACCTGTTGTTCACCAAAATGGTCAAGAAGTCCTATGAGGTCACCCACAAGATGTATTACTGTGTAGGAATTGGGACTCAGGGGGCAATCAGAGTCACCGTAACCTCTCAAGTCAGGAGCCACCACATGATAACCATGTTTGGCCAAAAAGGTAATTTGATGGCGCCATGAATACCAAATTTCTGGGAATCCATGAAGAAGGAGCACTAGTGGCCCTGTCCCTAGCTCTGCTATGTGCATCCATATTCCATTGGTTTTGATCCTTTGGTGATTCACCTCACTCATGTTTTCTCACTTTTCTCAAATCTTACAGAGAGGGAGAGAATGGTGCTCTGTGATATCAATGGTGGCAATTCAGGGATAATTGAATCATATTAGGAAGTTGGTGAGCTTGCACTTTAGTCAAACAAAGGGCCGGCTCAATAGGTTCGGCGGCTTAAGCCTAAGATTTTTATTGAGATTTTTTTTATTTTAAAAAGTAAAATTAAATAAAATTATTTTTAATTTTTAATTTTTAATTTTTAATTTTTACATTCCATTTTTATTTAAAAATAATTCCAATCGTTTGCCAAGTAAAATTACTGATTAAGATATTATACTACATTTTTAATTAATAACTGACTTAATCTTTATTAGAAAATTGTCAATTTAGAGAAAATTTTATCAAATCTAGTTTTGTAAGACGTACTTCGGACTCTTAGGGACCGTTTGAAAACACAATTATTCTAGATATTTTCAAATATTCTCAAATTCAAATTTTTCTCTCTTATTTCTCAAAATTCAATAAAGTATTTTAACTTAAATTATTTCACTGTTATTCACAGATATTCTAAGATATCTTTAATATATAAAAGAATCCTAAAAATAATTATAATTATTATTGTCAATAAAGTTCTATAAATAACCTATACATTTGGAAAAAAGTAAACCCTTACCTTTTCAAATGATCATACAAAAAAAATTATTAACACTTGAAAATTAGATTTTATTATTTATAATTTTACATTATATATTAAACTATTAATGACAAAAGAGAAGTGTGTTCTTAGAAGGAGAATACTTGAAATAATTATTATATGAGATACTTTTCAAACTAATAATGACATAATATCTATTTAATACTTTTGAGGTTAGTTGATTAATTTTTCTTAATTAGATATATTTTTTTCTTTTAAAAAAATTATATTTTAGATTATTTTTTTTTTTGGCCTTCTTCCTGGAAGCGCCTTAGGCAATTGTCTAATTCCCCTGAAGAAACGGCCCTATTTAGATTATGTTTGGAAGTTTCATCTTCAATAAAATTCTCATTTCATCTCATCTCATCATTACAACCTTTTCAAATTCCTATATAAAATATAATAAATAATTCAACTTTTTCAAATCCCAATACAACTTTTTCAAATTTCAATTTAACTTTTTCAAATCTCAAAACTAAAAAATAATATTTTAAACTTTAAAACAAAACATAAAATTCTCATCTTACCTTCCAAACATAATCTTAGTCTGTCAAAGATAAGAATTTTGACAGTAGACAAATGGAATTGAAACTTGCCTTGCACGCTGGATTCCCAATCGTCGACCACAAAGGGAAAGAGAACTTTCAGCTTTCAGATATCAATTTGACTTACAAGGATTCTTGCACAGAAGCTATTGCCAGAATTAATGGGGTACAGTATGAAAAATCATTGGCCGGTGAAGATCTGTATCATTCATAAATTTCGAGAAGAGCTTTGTTGTTGTCAAGCCTCGAGATTCATTTTTGTCTTAAATGATAAGAAATTTAAATGATTTGAGATTAAAATAATTTGAAAGTTCGTGTCAATAAATACTATACAATTTAGAATTTAGAGGTTTGAAAGTTGAAACAATTCTATTTTTTACTTTTAATAACTCTTTATCTTTATTTCTTTGTATTTGATTTATTAAAGTTAGTGATCCAAAAAGGTCATGCTTGACAATTATACAATTAAATTATAAAAAAAAAAAAAGATATATAATTTAGGAAGCAAGAGATTTGCTCTTACTGAGTTATATCATTCATTCTATGTTAATTTAGTAATATAAGTTATAAATAGTCTGAAATAATTTGGAAGGTCATGTAAATAATTTTAAAAAGTCGTGTCAATAAATTTTAGACAACTTAAGATTTTCCGAATCTGGGGTTTTTTTTTTTTTTAATTTAAATATTTTTTTTATAAAATTCTTGTGTAATCCTACGTGGGTGAGTACATCTACAATAAACTGAGGTGTCAACCTCTAATTGGAGGGTGTAAAAACAAGCCTACTAAGGCTTTTGAGATTTTTCCTTTCGTTTTTGTCTTGATTGCGTCCGCTAGAAATTGGAGGAATAAGTTTCTAAACTTTACTTCAAAATGGGGTAATATATATGAGCAATTCTTTTAGATTACAAAGTCGATGTCATTTTGTTTACTTTCATGGATAGTAAGTTGATTGGAATAAGTTTTAATTGTTGATGACTTCATGTTTTTTACGTCAATATAGGTGACACCTTATACACCTCCCATCTGCCATTCTATCTAATTCATCTATTATACATTAGATTTATCGAGTTGAGGATGGATTGAAATGACATCTTTTTGAGCCTATGGATTTGTCTCTCAATGCCTTTTGGCTTTTGCGGTGAAAGAGAGGGAAGCAGTGCCCAGAACTTTTACAATTCTTCAGAAACAAATTATAAAGACCATTATTTTAGTTGCTATTCCATAAAACGACAAAGAAGAAAGTTAGGGCTGAATAGGCAAGCCGTCCATCCAAGGGGGTGCAAGTAGAGAAGTCCTAGGGTGTGCAACTTCAGAACAAGCCTTTCTCTAGATACCTGTAGATCTCAATTTTTTTTTATGGTGGGTTCCCTTCTCTGTCCAGGAGCTTAACCTAGGCTTGCACGCCCAAAACTTGCACAAAGATTAATTAAAAAGGAAAAATTCTCAGCCCTAAGCCTCTAGTAGAAATTTTGAAGGGCGTTTCAACTTTCAACTTATGAAGAAGCTTTATGGGGAACTTCCAATAAAACAATAATATGCAAAATCCTTTCACTCTCACAAAAATAAAAGATTAAAAAACAACAAGTTCAGAGTAATTTCTCGAAAAGTTCTGCCCAACACACATGCACACACAATGGGGGCGAAAATAGTGGTTAAGATCGATTATCATTCCAAAGCTTATAAATTGATTGAAGTTCTCTAATAGATGATCTCATACAGAGTACTCACCTTTAACAACAAAGACATGAATATGTTTGTCCCCCCTGCTTGAAACACAGATTGTCAATCTTCCGTTATAAACACCAGGCATGCCAATTTACAGAGTTATTGAGCATTTGACAAAATCCTGGTGTAGAATGCTTCTTTTCTTTGCCTTCATAGTTTCTTTGAGAAGGCTAGCCATCTACTCGATTTCTTAAGCAACCAATGAAGGAAGAAGATGATGTGATGTTATACTTTATCATCATGGAACCACCATCTGGTCTCCTTCGGAGATCGGCCATTTTTACAGTTCTTTACATAGCGGTCATTATCTTCAGGGCGTTGCTGCAAGCAAGGTCATGACAGCAAAAGATTGATATACAAAATGAGTAAAGGGCGTGTCCATCATTTACTAAGACAATGATGCACTCTCAAAAGTCAGTAACAATGGTGGCACACTAAAAGTACGACCCAATGGCTTCAAAATAGAAGGATTCAGAAGATCCTAAAAGTTAGAAGCAAATAATGAGGTCCAAACCTTCACAGTTGAGCTTGATAGCATAGAGAGAATGCTGATACAGATAGAACTAACAGTCATGGCTGGGGACCATGAGTCGTACAAAATATCTACAAAAATGCCACATTCAAGTAGTACATTAAATGTCGGTCTTGCTGAAAGGTAATCAACAATTTCTTCAAGGCAATAAAAATGAGATAAAGGTCATAAGACAAGGAGAATGATATCAAAGCACTAAAAAACCATTCAACTCAAATCAGAAGAAGTTCTGTAGAACTACTTTTTCTTTTTGACATAATTTTATCATCATCAAGTATTCCTGCTTGTTCAGACTGGTACAAGATCAGAAACTAGGAAAAACCAGGTTTGAACTCACACACACTCACTCTCTCATATTTCTCTTAACAAGCAGGTAGAATTATTTACCTACCATGTTTCTTTAGGAGATAATAGTCATCACTATTGTCAAATAAAAAAATATAGTAAACAACAAACTTCAGTAGCCAAAAAGATATTATGACTTTGACATCCACCAACAACAACAACTTCAAGGCTCCCAGCATACAGTAGACATTAATATTCAAAAAGTGGCATAAAAATAATTAAACACATATGCAAACCTAGCAATTCTGATCTGTACTCAACTACAACAATAATTCTGGAAAACTGAAATAATCTGAGCTAACATTAGTACTATGAAAGCCAGTAACAGGAAGAAATATACCTACGGTGGACACAGCATACCTCAATGGCTTATTGTTACACAACATCTGCCATAATAAACCTATCTCCTAATTGAAAAGTTCCACTATAGCTGACATAATATTACCCAATCAGTTATTGTTACTTCATGCTAAGACATAATGACATTGCAGACACCTTAACAGTATAAAGCCAATTAGCCCTACCCTGATTTAAGCACACCTTCATATATATATATATGTATAAAATGCAAAGCAATTGCAATAGTTTTAAGCTTCATTTTTTTTTCAATTCATTTCCAACTTTTTGGCTGCATACAGAGGTCTCTAGATATAAGTCCAATTATCCACCTAAGTTTAAACTGAGTGAGTGTGTGTGACACACACACACACACACACACACACTTGATTAAACAGCGAGTGTTGAAGTTCAGAAGTACGAATTCACCTCTGCCCATCTGGTATAAGTCGTGAATAAGAAGGTAAAATTTCATACAACTGACATTCATTATGTATGGGTCTTGTAATTATGGATTTAAAGAAAGCAATTAAACTGCTCAAAGAAGGAAGGCAATGTCTCGAAAAATCTTCCTTTACTCATGTATGTTCCAGGACCATGGAAACGATGTTTGAGACAGCCTTGTTTCAAAGTAAGTTTTCCTTATCTCATCTTCCAGGCAGGCTTAAGGCTCCATATATCCGGGGTTTAGTCCAGAGTCCCCAAGGGTGGGTCTGAAAGGCCCTGCCTTCATGAGGTTTCACATCTTAAAAAACGCTGTATATTAATCTTTAATGCTTCCAACATTTTCTAAGCATTTAATTGTGGTATTAATGTCTTGCTTAATAAAAAAATAAAATAGATTGTAGTATCTAAAGACCAATAACATTGACCTCGTATTGAAAAAGTTGTGAAAATCTCTTCTTCTAGAGTAAAAGTGATATATTTGCATAATCACAAGACATGTACAGTTAAGGCATATTATAACATCTTGACAGCACAAGATCATACTCTGTTCTCCTGGAAGAATATTTGGAGGTCTCGTGTGCCTTCTAAAGTAGCCTTTTTTGTTTGGAATGCCGCTCTTTGGAAGATCTTGATCACAGACAACTTGAGGAAGAGAGGATGTGTAGTGATGGATTGGTGTTACATGTGTAAAAAGAATGGAGAATCTGTGGACCATCTCTTACTACACTGTGAGGTAACAAAGGTGTTGTGGGATGAGATCTTTCAAAGGGCTGATGTTGTTTGGGTTATGCCTATGAGGGTGGTGGATTTGTTGGATTGTTGGAGAAAGACGCAAGGCTGTCATCAAGTGGCAGCAGTGTGGAAAATGATTCCGTTGTGCATCATGTGGTTTATTTGGACGAAAAGGAATACGCGTTGCTTTGAAGATAAGGAATGCACAATGGCCGAGTTGAAGAATTTTTTGCTCTTTACTCCACACTTTAATGTCTTGGTTTTCCGCTATTGTATTGCATGGGGATAATGTTCATGATTTCTTGTCTTTAATTTATCGCTTTTGTTTTGGGGAAAGGTGGAGGACATGGATCCATTGGTATGTATCAACGGTGAGATTTTCTGTGTTGATAAATAGTAGTCCAAAGGGCTTCTTTCAGAGTTCACGTGGTTTGAGACAAGGAGATCCGTTATCACTGTTACTATTTGTTATTGTTACGGAGGCACTAAGCAGGATGATCTCGGCTCTGGAGGAAAATGGTCATGTAGATGGCTTCCAGATTGGAACCCCGGATAGTGGTAGTATTATTATTTACCACTTGTTGTTTGCAGATGATACTCTTATTTTGTGTGAAGCCGATCAAAATTAGGTGCAAGCTTTGAAGGCCTTGCTTTTATGTTTCAAAGCAGTTTCTGGTTTGAAAGTGAACTTTGATAAATCAAAGATGGTGCCAATTGGAGGTGTTCCTAATTTGTGCCAACTGGATAGAACTGGGTTGTAAGATTGCTGCTTTTCCCATGCCTTATCTGGGACTTCCATTGGGGATCGCTTCGAGGGCGTCCTCCATTTGAGATACGGTGACCGAAAGAATAGAGAGGAGATTGGTAGGGTGGAAGAGAATGTACTTGTCAAAAGGAGGTAGGATCACTTTGATCAAGAGTACTCTTTCTAACCTACCAACCTATTTATTATCTCTTTTTCCTATACTGGCAAGAGTGGCAGCCCGTATTGAGAAGTTACAACGAGATTTCTTGTGGGGAGGAATGGGGGATGAGTTTAAGTTCCATCTAGTTAAGTGGGAGAAGGTATGTCGTCCAATCTCTAATGGTGGCTTGGGTATAAGATATTTGGGATTGTTTAATCGGGCACTACTCGGTAAATGGTTGTGGAGAGATAACAATGAACCAGAGGCCCTATGGAAAATGGTGATTGAAAACAAATATGGCTGTTTATGGGGGGGATGGTGTACTAGAGAAGTTAGAGGGGCTTATGGAGTGGGCTTATGGAAAAACATAAGAAAAAGGTGGGGGGTATTCTATGAACACTTTAGACTTCAAGTGGGTGTAGGAACCAGGATTAGATTCTGAACAGATATTTGGTGTGGTAATAGGGCCCTACAAGAGTTATTTCTTCACTTTTCTAGATTGCAAGTGCCAAAGATATCACAGTGGCGGAAGTTATGGAGGTCTCGGGAGAGCAGATTCACTGGAGTATTAACTTTAGTAGGGTGGCACAGGATTGGGAAATGAGCAATTTTGTAGATTTTTATAGCCTAATATACTCCATGCGACCAAACATACAACATGAAGATGGTATGTGGTGGATCCCTACAAGCAGAGGTGTCTTTTTTGTTTGCTCCTTTTATAAAGCTCCCACACGATAGCCCAGCACTCAGTTTCCTTGGAGAAGGCTCTGGAGGCACAAGGCCCCCCCCCCTTAAAGCCCCATTTTTTGTGTGGACAGCTTCTTTGGGAAAAATTCTCACCACCGACAACCTAAGGAAAAGGAAGGTAATAATAGCAAATTGGTGTTGCATTTGTAGAAGAGGGGGTGAGTCAATGGATCATCTTCTTTTACATTGTGAGATAGCAAGGGAACTCTCGAATGTGGTGTTTAGTAGATTGGATCTAGCGTGGGTTATGCCAGAGACCGTGATGGCAGTGTTGGCATTTTGGACAAATATAAGAGGCATGCAGCAAATCAAAGCGGTTTGGAAGATGATCCCTATTTGCATCCTGTGGTGCTTATGGCAGGAGCAAAACGAGCAGATGTTTGAGGACAAGGAGAGATCGATGGAAGAGCTAAAAGTTTTATTTTATAGAACTCTTTGTACTTGGGCTATTGCTGTGGACTTTAATGGCTTGGACTTTCATGATTTCCTTGCTTCTAATGCGCCTACTTAGCTAGGGCATAAGAGTTTTGTAATTGGCTTTTGCCCATTCTATTATTAATAAAATCTGTTTACTTATTAAAAAAAAAACTTATCACTTTTAGAATATATTTAGGTGTTCTTCTGTATTCTTCCAGAAAAAAAAAAAAGGTGATATCTAATTTATTATCAATATTACAGATGAATCAAGAACAACCATTACAGCCAGCAAAAGATTGAATAGAGTTAATGCAGAAGAAAATACACGAGAACTCATGCCATGACTATAATAAATCATATACCACATACGAAAGACCTCCAAGAAAGAGTGAACCATAACAACTTTTTTGATAAATAAAGTGAACCATAACAACTAAAGTTGGAAAAGTAAACTACACTATATGAAGACATATGTTATAAGACAATAAGATATTAGATGATATGCTAACAAGGGGGAAAAAAAGACAGTAACATGAGAGCAATAAAATTACCTAAACAAATATGGCCGTTGCTATATATATGAGGATGCAGTGGAGCAGGATGCAGAAATATAACCTGTAAACCCGCCACAAGAATCAATATAAAACGACAAAACATCATCACAAATAGGAAAAAAAAAAAAATAGTAATTTAATTCTACCCAGGTTAAATACAAGTTATAAAATTAAAAGGAGTTTAAGTAGACCTGCGGGGCTTCCATTGGGTAATGCTCAGGAAAGTCGACCTGAAGTTGAAAAGTTTCATTTGCATACAGAGTTCCTGGAGCTCCATTAACTTCAATAACCCACCTTTTGGATCCAAAATTCCCAATAACAACTCAATTTCAACAAACTAACTAATGCTTGAAAATATAGGAATTAAAAAAAAAAAAAAAAAAGGACGGGAAGAAAAAGGAAACTTCGTGAGAAGAATATAAAAGTAAACGAAAATATATCAAATTCAGATTATGAACCCTAAACTTTACTTTCCGTAATAATCTTTTTTCCTTGGTTTTCACAGCAGCCAAACAGAGGTCATATTGTATTGATGAATGCATAAAATCCTAAAGAAGAGATTATAATGAAAAAAGAAAACCTTTGGAGGTTGTCGGTGGCTTTGTGTTTGAAACCGGCGGGAGGATTGACCTGCCACTCGACAAGCTCCTTCTGGAGGCGATTGCAAGCAATTTTACTCAAAGCCTAAAAGCATCGAAATAAAATAAAATAAAATCAGATTATCAAGAAAATAGAAATAAACAAAATCAGAAAAACACGCACCCACCCATATCGACATACAAAATTACAATTGTTTTTTGTATTCTCTAAACACATATATTTATGAAGCGTATTTGTGAAGTGGGAAGATTATGGCAAACCTTGCGAGAGGCGGCTGAGGAGCTGGTCATGGCTCAACTCTACAATGGCGGAGAATTTGAGAGCGAGAGACACAGAGAAAGAGAGAGGAGAGAGAGAGAGATGGTGGTGGAGTTTGACGAAATGGACAGAGGTCGAGCGACGGTTTATTTATCTTTTAGATACGTTTGGACAGTCATGTTATTATTAAAAATTTTTAATTTTTTATAAAATATAATAAATATTTCAATTTTTTTAATTTTAAAATAATAATAATATTAAAAATAAATATTTTAATAATATTTTATTAACTATATTATCTAAATTCACACTGTACGGGCGCCTATTTGTTTTTTGAGATGTGCTACGGATCAGCCACTGTTTACGGCTGATCCGTAACACACCTTACGTGGGTATACTTTTTTTTTTTTTTCTGTTTACGTTTTGAACCTGCATCTCTTTGTAACCCCTTCTTCACCATAACCCAAAGACAAACTCATCATCTCTACGACGCAAAATCACTTGATCCTCACAGTTGTTTCTCTCTTCTGGGCATCCAAAATTTCTCCACCTTTCTGGGAGCACATCCCAAGGTTGAATAATTAATAAGAATGGCTATCAAAGTGAAAGAAAGCCTTGGAGTGTTGGGCGGTGGCAATGGTTTTCTGGGTCAAATTGTTGCAGCTTCGTTCATGTTTCTTAATCAGCAGGCGTATGTTGGGGGAGTGGTAGGGAGTAGTCAAACTCATCGTCGGTCGTCGACTGCAAGCCGAGAGCGAGAAAAGAACTCAATCTTGATCTTAATCTTGCACCTCTGGTGGACGAAATTTCTCATAAATTTTGTAATAATTACAAGCAAGGTTCTTTTGTTTTTTCTTCTTAATTAGAGAACTCCTCCCTTCTCCAATATAATTAAGAGAACGAGTTAATTAGGAACCCAATTATGGTTAACCTTTTCTTTGCAAGAGAACCGATCAGAATCTCCAACTTGTTTCTCTTGACAATTTGCAAGGTATGGGTTAAATATGATGTATGAGGTCGGGAGGGGGAACGAAGAATAGGAGTTTCGGGAGGGTTCGATTTTGGGGGTGCCATTTCGAAAGGGGGAAAATCAATTGGTGGGGGTGCGATTCAAATCCGTCAAATGCGCAGCCAAAAATTGGAAAAACCGGTCCACTGGTTAATGAACCCGGTCCACACGTAAGGTGTGTGTTGGATGATACCTACAGTAGGCTGATGCTAAGATTTATTCTTGTTTTTTATATCTTATCTTGCGAAGGAGGGTTTTCTTCATGCTGACAAGGCACCATCGAGACGACGTCGTTAAATGGGCACAATATAAACAAATCCTCTCTACCTTTTAACGACATTACATAAATTGACCTAACCTCTTTTCATTTAAAAAAAACAAAACAAAACAAAACAAAAAGCAAAAATTATTTATTCCAATAGATATAGGATTTATTTCAAAAATATATATGATACATACTCTGGTATACACATTTTTTTTTATTAATTATCAGTTTATATATATACATAATAATCTTGAAACGGTTCACTAAAATACATTAGTATTGAAATATTATGTTTCAATACATTAAACCAGAATAATCATCGAAACATAATTTAAAACATTAATTCATAAATATAAAAGTATGATTGATTATAAATAAGTTGTTTGATTCAAATAAAATAGATTATTTATATTATATTTTATAACTTTATCCTAAAATTCTATCATTTTCTTAATATATTTACATAGTTTGTATCTACATATATTAACAATTAGCTAGACTTATAAGGATTCAAGTGATATGTTCAGGACTCAGGAGTAAAGAACATAAGAATTTGCTTTAATCTCTTTGAATATTTTAAATATTCCCATCATAGCTTAAATAATAAACGAATCATTCGTAAACTTAAAATCCAACTCAATGAAAAGTTCGAGCTCGATTCATGTTCAAATAAAATTTAAATAAACGAGTCATCATCACTATTCACTCGAACTCAGTTCATTTATACCCATATATTAAGTTGATTAAATGTTATACTGTGCTATATATTGCACGTATAAATTCAAGATATTTGAGTTGTCACTCTTAAAAAACCTAATGAAGTGTCGAGATGTAAACCTCAATCAATAACAAAAAGATTATATCAATTTAGACAATCATCATCTCATCTCATCTAATCATTACAATTTTTTTAAATTTTTATACAAAATAAAATAAATAATTCAATTTTTTTTAATCTTAAAACAAAAATAATATTAAAAAAATTTATTATAACAATATTTTATTCAATTTTTAATTTTTATCTCAACTCATCACATCTCATCTGCAAAACAAATGAGATAGTCTTGTAGGTTTGAGAGGTGGGTACCTGCAAACTTTCTGTTGAACCCTTTTGCTTTGTGCAAGCTTGTTTTATGTTCCAATTCCGTGTTATGCAGTTACCATGAAATAAGGAACCCAAATTTTCCAAGTATCTTTACCATTTCGGTATCTTTTTAGGCATGTAACTCGTGGGCGATGCCAAACTAGGATCAGCATATTCCAGCCTTGATTAGCGGACATGTTCCCTAGCATGTCCATCGGAAACTACTAAACATGTTTCGCTAGAATGTGAATCATAATATCTTATTGGAGAGCCTCAAATATGAGAAAGATAATCACATAAATTGAATCATATAACATTTATTGAGCATTTGACGCTACTCGAAAAAGTAGATGGGCTGATAAATGCTGCATGGCCAACTTCATGATATGGCTAACTATCTTTATCCCACTTAGATCCTAAAGTTGGGCAAGAAATTAAGGAAATCGCTTTCCCTGCTAAAATTTGATTGCTTTGCTGCATTATTATTCTTATCTTTTCTTTCTCTAATAGAAGACCATTAAAGATAAAGAAAGAAGAAGGAGAAAGGATCTGGCAGCGTGAATATATATAAGACATACAAATAAGATTTGGGTGAAAGAAAAGTTATTATTCCTCTGAGTATTGCTTCTGCTCGTCAAATCCTATTGCATCTTTGTTTAAAGGCATCTGGGCAAGGAACTTTTCACTAAAAACAATTTGTGTGTAAAAGATTGCTGAACATACACGCGAAAGTAGGCAGCACAGAGGTCTCCAATAATACATGCCCACGCACAAGCCCCTATCATTGATTTTAATAGCAAGATAAATAGATTGACTTCTACCGTATGTATGATTTTAGATCCTATCCGTTAGAAATTTATGCGATGACTTGGGTCAAAGTGTCCCTCCACATATGTCATGTTGGACCGAAATGCTCTTGCTATAGATGTTGATCCAATTAAGGTGCCCCGCCAAGAGATCTAGGTTATGCTAAAATGTCACTACCACATATTTGAAGTGACTAAAATTCTTACATCAAATCAAATTAAACAGAAACATCTCTGATCCAAATCAAATCAGTTGATGATAACCAGAAATTTTCATAATAAACTTCATCTTCATCTTCTCTCGCATTCTCCACTCTCCATCTATCCTCTTCTTCTTTGTCATTCTTCTACTATTTCTCTTATCCTTCTACCTTAGATTTATTCTTCTCTAGAGAACTTGCATAGCCATGTTTGTTCATCGACCATGACACGAGCCACAATAGACATGGACAACCGCATCGATATGACCTAATGTGACAACAGCATGACTTGCAATGGAAATAATTAGAAATATCTTCACTTTCATATTAGAGATCCATGGCGTTGGCATCGTTGTGGGTCAGAGATGAAGGTTTCTTATGTGTATTTTGCCATCGACTTGATGGTTTTAAGATGGAGATTTTTTATGTATATTTTTGTCATCGGCTTGATTGTTCTTAATCGAAGTTTTTTTTCTAGAAGAAAACTAAAGACTAGTAATTTTTCTCGTGACGCACGTGTAGCTAAATTTTTTTTTTTTTCATGAAAGAGGACAAAGCCCCAACATATGTAACTAATAAATATTTTAGGTGTCCTATCTGTTCTTAGAACATGTAAAACACATTTTCAAGCATCACTATGGGAAACTCGTCTGAATTCAGAACCAATTAGGCACAATCAAACTACTCTTATTTATAGACCGCCATGGAAACGTTGAGCGCAGGCAACAAATTATTGTGGCAAATATAAACAGAAAAAAAAAAAAAAAATCACACATATTCAACCAAAAAATTTGCATAGGATACATTTTAATTTTGGCTTAGTCTTTAACTGTTATACTATATTGCCTTGGGCGTATTAAACTAAGAGTATATCTATTTTTAAATTAATTTATTGACATATGTAATGTATTATTGACTTGAAATTTTTTTATATTAGCTACAATAAAAAATAAATAAATTATCGGACATGCGTAAGTTGTCTATTTTTTTTTTTTTTTTTCAAATTAATAATAGATGACTTCACAATTGTTATGTCAATGACTCAATATAGGTGAGACCTTATCAACCACGATCTGACATTCTGTCTAATCCATCTATTTAAAATGAAAAATAAAGTGAAACACCTTTTTCTGTTGCCCAACATCTTTTTGAGATTGACTTGTCTCTGCATGCCTCTTGGGTTTTGCAGGATGCATATGAATGTGCAGAGCATACCTGGGTAAGGAGACAGATGATTTGTATAAATTTAAAATAAGATAAATTTTATATAAATTTTTATAAAAAAGTAAATCTTACTTTAAAAATGTGTAAAAAAAATATTTTTTATCAATAGAATTTATATGAAGTTTGTCTATTTAAAATTTGTACTTAATATTACTCATACAAAAAAGAGTTTTATGTACAGAATATAGATGCGATTCTGGTTTTGAACAAATGAGCTTCATTTTTTCTACTCAGTGATCGCAAGCTGGAAATTAGCCTTGCTTGATGATCCCGAGTATGGGCTTCTTTTCATCCTTCCGATTATCCCAAGTAGCTTCTTTTAAAGTTAGGCCTTAATTAATAGAGTTTTACTATTTATCATCCTTACACATCACATATCAAAATTTTTTTATTTTTTTATTTTTTAATTTTATTCTTCCTAAACTAATTGAGTTATTCTTCTTATCATTCATACACTACATATTTAGTAAGAGAAAAAATTAAAAAATTATATATGGTATGTAGTGTAAGGATGATGAGTAGAATTTTTCTACTCAATATACCCAAACAAAAGTATACTTTCTTCCTACTCAATTAACCCAAGTGGGGTCTTGTGAAGGTAGGCCTTACTCAGTAATTCCAAACAAGAGCATTGACCTTGCTCAATGATCACGAGCAACTTCTTGTGAAGATCAGTCTTGCTTAGTAATATTGAGAAAGAGCATACTTTATTCCTACTCGGTGATCCCAAGCAGGGTCTTATAGATATAGGCCTTGCTTGGTGATTCTGAGCAAGGTATTATTTTCTTCCCCTACTCGATTATCCAGAGTAATTTCTTGTGAATATTGATCTTGCTCAATAATCCCAAGTAAGAACGTACTTTACTCCCGCTTAGTGATTCCAAGTAAGGTCTTGTGGAGATAGGCATTACTCAGAAATCCCAAGCCTTGCTCAGAAATCCTGAGCAAGAGAATACTTTTTTTCTACTTGGTGATCCCGAGCAGGTTCTTGTGGAGATAGGCCTTTTTTGGAAATCACAAGCACAAGTATACTTTCTTCTTACTTGATGATCCCAAGCAGGGTCTTTGCTCAGTGATCCCCAATCAAGGACTTATTTTCTTCCTTTACTTGATTATCCCGATCAACTTCTTGTGAAGATCGGCATTACTCTATAATCTCAAGCAAGAGCATATTTTCTTCCTGCTCAATGATCTAAGCAGGGTCTTGTGAGATAGGCCTTGCTCAGTGATCCCAAGCAAGGGCTTATTTTCGTCCTCTACTCCTTTATCCCAAGTAACTTCTTGTGAAGATCGATCTTACTCAATAATCCCAAACAAGAGTATACTTTCTTCCAGCTCGACACCCCAAGCAAGATTTTGTGAAGATAGGCCTTACTTAGGAATCCTAAGCATAGCATTGGCCTTGCTCGGTAATCCCGATCAATAGCATACTTTCTTCTTACTCAGTGATCCCAAACAAGGTCTTGTGGAGATAAGCATTGCTTGGTAATCCCTAGCAATAACATACTTTCTTTTTGTTTTTTGTTTTTTATTTTTTTTTGTTCTCGATTGTCAAAAGGCAGCAATAGGCGAAATTTAGAGCATAGCAAGCTAAGTATTTGCATGCTTATTAATCATAGTTCTTGTTGTGCTGATAGTGAATGCCAACAGTATGGTCGGATGATCCCATCTTCTCACACAATAGTTTACGAGGGTTTTGTAAGTGGAGACCACTATCTATCCTTATCCCTAATAGTAGTGGCTTTGAAAATGATTTAAAATTTATCACTAACGAGAAAAGTTAATTTCTCAGGAAAAGATATTTTCAATTGTGAATTGTACAATCGCTGCATAATCACTTTAAAAAAATGAATAAAATATGAAATTCACATAAAAAAAATAATAATAATAAATAAATAAATTTAATAATGGATCACACTCTTTTTAAAACGATTACACGACGTTTTCATACTTTACGATTATACGTAAAATTACTCTAATTTCTTAGATGGCCATCCCATGCCACCGTTGTAACAAATGACCAAAGATAGGCGTGGAGATTTGTCGACTGATCCGCCAGTCCTTCCCCATCTTCAGATGGAGGGAAGAAGGAAAAGGCCTCTCTCTTTGAGATTGGATGTGATTGAGAAAGGATGCCTATTTGGCTTACATGTGACGAAAGCAAGAGTAAACAACGCGAGTGGTTTTGTTTTATTTTTTTTATTTTTTGATTCTTAGCAAGTAAATTTTATTAAAATATTGATAATACGTGGTAGAGTGGTGGGATTTCCTAACAAAATATCCCTAAACGACAAACATGGTGCAAATATAGTTAAATGCCCATAAAATCAAAGATCCATCCAAACAAACGGTGGATGGCAAGGGCAAAGATGGAACAAAATCTTCTAATTTGATTTGAAGCAAAAAGTGATTGTAATACTACATTACGGTTTGGAAGTTTTTTCAAATCCAAAATCTTCATTTTATTTCATCTTATCATTATAATTTTTTTAAATTTTTACATAAAATATAATAAACAATTCAATATTTTCAAATTTCAATTCAACTTTTTCAAATTTTAAAACAATAATAATATTAAAAAATAATATTTTATTCAACTTTTAACTTTCATTTCAAATTAAAAATTCTCATTTCAACATCCAATTGGACCAAGCGAGACCACGCGACTACTCGACTGAATGTGAGATGACTATATACACGGCGCTTTGAGAGCAATTAGGAACAATAAATGGTCATGCCAAGGCCACCCGTGCAGGCAATGTAACCGATGACGCGTCAAGGTTTGCCGGCCGATCTGTTGGTTCTTACCCGCTCTCAGATGGAAGGAAGATGGGCTTTCCTCACAGCGTTCAGGCATGATTTCTTAGCGTCAATCCTCAACCATCTAAGAAGAACGCCTAATTACCAAAATGGTAATCGAATAAGCTCAAGCTAGACCGCACATTGGAGGATATTTTCGTCCATTAATATGCAAAACCAAAAAAAAGTACAAACTCTCTTTATCTATAGAGAATAGAAATTAAGGTTCCTAAAAAAAATCTCACATCGTAGTGCACTGTTTTAGATGGCATAGAAAATGGAAAAATAAATAATAGTTTTAATACAACTCCAAATGTTTCGTCTGAGATTACGAAAGAAAATGCTCTTATGATTCTCTATTCTTTCACGCAGAGCTTTTACAAATCTTCATGAAGAAAAGACCATTATTTTAGTACTTTACCGTGCAAAAATACGAAGGAGAAAATTAGATCCGGACAAGCAGGGCATCCATCCACTAGATACAAGCCCTGGGAGGCATAAGCCCAAGGCAAACCTCTCTCTAGATAATTGTGAGTCCCAATTCTGTTTTTCCATTTCTTTTGGTGAGTGAGAGTCCCACCTTTTTTCAAGGGGCTAACCCCAGACTTGTACATAAACTCTCAGCCTAAGCCCCTAGTAGAAATTTTTATGGAATAAAAGAACTTGCGAAGAAGCTTTATTGGCGATTTCCAAGAAAACAACAAATAATATGCAGAATCCTTCCATTCTCACAAAAATAAAACATTAAAAAACAAAAAGTTCACGTAATTACTTGAAAAGTTCTGCACTAAAGAAAATGCCCATAAGAAGCAAATTACATGGAATGCAACCTTATCTGAATGTCGGAGGAAAACTGTTAGAATGACGATTATCTGTACCAAATAGAAACCACACACACAATCGCGCACACACATATAACGTGGGGGAAATAGTGATTAAGATTAATAATCATTCCAAAGCTTATGAATGATTTAAGTTCTCGAATAGATGATCTCATAGAGAGTGCTCACCTTTAACAACAAATACATGAGTTTGTTTGTCCCCTTGCTTGAAACAAAGATCGTCAATCTTCCTTTACAAACACCAGGCATTGCCAATTTACATGAGTTATAAAGCATTTGACAAAATCCTGGTTCAGAATGCTTCTTTTTTTTGTCTTCATCTTTTTTTTGAGAAGGCTAGCCATCTACTTGGTTTCTTGGGCAACCAATGAAGGAAGAAGATGCTGTGATGTTACACCTTATCATCATGGAACCACCATCTGGTCTCCTTGGGAGATCGGCCATTTTTACAATTCTTTACATAGCGGTCATTATCTTCAGGGCGTTGCTGCAAGCAAGGTTATGACAATAAAAGATCAATATACAAAAAGAGTAAAGGGCATGTCTATCATTTACCAAGGCAATGGCTGCTCATTCTCTGATTTGAAAAATTTATCAGAATCAAATGAATACTCTCAAAAATCAGTAACAATCATGGCACACTAAAAGTACAACCCAGTGACTTGAAAATGGAAGGATTCAGAAGATCCTAAAAGTTAGAAGCAAATAATGAGGTTCAAACCTTCACAGTCGAGCTTGATAGCATGGAGAGAATGCTGATACAGATAGAACTAACAGTCATGGCTGGGGACCATGAGTCGTACAAAATATCTACAAAATCGCCACATTCAAGTGGTACATTTACATTAAATGTCAGTCTTGCTGCAAAGGTACTGTACATTTTATTTAAGGCAATCAAACTTGGATAAAGTTAATAAGACAAGGAGAATGATACCAAAGTACTAAAAAGCCATATAACCCAATTCACAAAACCTTCGGCAGGAAATATTTTTTAATATAATTTGATTCATTATTATTATTATAATTATTCAGTCTTGTTTTGTATAAAAAAAAAAATTACTCAGTCTTGTTCAGACTGGTACAGGATCAGAAAGTTGGAAAAACCAGGTTTGAACTCACACACACTTGCTCTCTCGTATTCCTTTTAACAAGCAAGTAGAATAATTTAGATACTATATTAAAAAAAAAAAGGCTTCTTTGGGAGATATTAGTCATCACTATTGCCAAATAAAAAAAAATGTAGTAAACAACAAACATCAATAGTCAAAAAGATATTATGACTTTGACATCCACCTACAACAGCAACTTCAAGGTTCCCAGCATACAGTAGATATTAAAGATCAAAAGGGGGCATGGACATTGTTTCCATCAAGTACAATGGCTGAAAACCATAGCATTAAAGTGCGCATAAAAAAATTCAGAAACTCCTCCATTGTGCGTTCCCTATCTTCAAAACATCTCTCGTTCCTCTCGGACCATGTGCACCACATGATACACAACGGGATCATCTTCCATACTGCCGCCACTTGGGGACAACCTTGAAGCTCCTTCCAACAAGCCAATAAATTAACCACCCGCAGAGGCATTACCCAAGTAATGTCCATTCTTCTAAAGATCTCATTCCATAACCCCCTCGTGACCTCACAATGCAGAAGTAAGTGGTCTACATATTCTCCCTGTTTTTTGCACAAATAGCACCAATCCATTCACTATGATTCCCCTTTTTCTCAGATTGTCCGTAGTCAAGATCTCCCAAGAGCAGCAGTCCATACGAAGAAAGCTACCTTAATAGGCACTCATGATCTCCAAATCCTCTTCCATGGAAATGATACATGGCCTTGGGTTTGACAAAATCTTGTAGTAGGTCTTGACTGTACATTTTTTACTCCCATTAGCCCTCCATTGCAACCTATCCTCTTGAGCCATAATATTTCCCATAGAGTGGAGCAACCTAAGAAAATCAGATACAGCCTGCAGTTCCCAATCATGAATATTTCTATTAAAAAGAATATTCCACTGATAAGATCCATGGGAGAATACCCGCATATCTGCAACAGAGGCCACTCTGTTAGCTGCAATACTATAGAGTCCTGGAAATGCCTTGTATAAAGCGCACTCTCCAAACCAAACATCAGTCCAAAACCTGATTCTGGAACCATCTCTCACCACGAATCGTATGTGACTTTCGAAGCCCTGCCAACCCTTCCTAATAAATATCCATAAGCCCACACCATGTCTCCCTCTTACTTCCTTAGAGCACCATCCTCCCCACCCACTCCCATGCCTAGAATCAATAGTCTCCTTCCATAGGGTGTTCCCCTCTAAGTGGTATCTCTAAAGACCGGGGGGGGGGGGGGGGGGGTGGTTGGTGCGCATAAAGCTTTTTTTTTTTTTTATGGAAATAGACACATTTCATTAATGAATCGAAGTTACAAATGTGACTTAGTAATACATGGAAAAAACCAGATTATAAGTCAACTACGCATCAGCTCTGGGGCATCCCCACACACAAAGGACTTTGTGGCAGACATTGTCTAAACTTCAAGAAACTCTCTCCCAAAAAGAGAAAGCGCTCTGTATCCCTCAATCCTCCCTGAGAGGATGAATACGGGACACTGCTATGGACATCAAATCCAATAGCCTAATTCCTATTTTATTACTAACTAAAAGCAAAAATAAATCTAAATACAACAAACAAAATACAGGACCCCGAATATTAGTGCGACCCTGACATCACGCTCCCCGAAGGCATCGGCATCTCGAATTCGGACTGAGCGAGCACCCAGTTCGCGCACGGACCACAACTTCTGGCCATACGATCACCAGCCTATGCATCACCCAACACTCTCGAAACGCTCTTGTCCCGGATTACGTTCGATCCAAAGGCCAACACCACACTCGGGTTGACAAAATAACAACAAAACATAAACCTAAAACAACTACAGAGGCTGAAAAATAAACAACAAAACAGAAAAAAAAAAGAAGAAGAAAAAATAAACACCAAAACAGAAAAACAAAACTCGGGTGAACAGTACACAAAAAATTCGGCATTGGCGCGTGTACACACTGGTCACTCGAGGAGGAAAGCCGACGGTCAATCTTGGAAGCTCCGGAGATAGGGAGGCCAGAAAAGCCGAGCGTGGCATCTGCAGGGCGCTCCACAGTGGCGCGTGGTGCCCACGCGCCGACGGGGTCCGGAATCTTCGTCCCGCGCGTGCGGGCTACGCGCCACTCCGATGAACGCCATTTTTGGTGTACTTGAAGATCGGCGACTGGGCTTCATCCCGGTGGGGCGCGTGTAGGCTTTCGACGGCTGGAAAGGCCCGAACGGCGTTCCTCCCTTATTTGTTCTGAAAACAGACGAAAAAATGAAAAAAACGAAAAAAAACACAAACTCAAGCCAGAAGAATATACAGAGGAGAAGGGAGGGGGAGGAGCCGAAGCTCCCACCCCTTTCGCGTGATCTGTTTGAAAGAGTTTAGTGAAGAAGGAGAAAATTTTCTAGAGAGAAAAAAAGGCGATCCCACTAGTGTGTGCTCTAAACCATTGGTGCGCATAAAGCTAAGACATAATTAAACACAGTTGCAAACCTAGCAATTCTGATCTGTTCTCAACTCCAACAATGATTCTGAAAAACTGAAATAATCTGTGCTTATGTTAGTACTATGAATGCTATAACAGGAAGAAATATACCTACAGCTGACATAACATGCCTCAATGACTTATTCTTACACTAAGGCCCCGTTTGGATACAGAAACTGTTTCATCTCATCTCCTCATTACAACTTTTCCAAATTTTCACACAAAATATAATAGATAATTCAACTTTTTCAAATCCCAAAACAATAATAGTATTAAAAAATAATATTCTAACAATATTTTATTCAACTCATCTAAAACAATCTCATATCATTTCACTATCCAAACGAGCCCTAAATCTGCCATAATATACCTCCTATCTCCCAAATGAAAAGTGGCACTACAGCTGACATAATATACCCTGATCACTTACTGTTCCTTCATGCTAAGACATAATGGCATTGCAGACACCATAACATTATAAAGCCACTTAGCCCTACCCTGATTTATGCATGCCTTCATATATAAGTATAAAATTCAAAGCAGCTGCAATAATTTTAAGCTTTATTCTTCCCCATTCATTCCCGACCTTTTGGCTGCATATAGAGGCATATCCATATAATTCCAATTATCCACCCAAGTTTTAAACTCTGTGTGTGTGTGTGTGACTGAGAGAGAGAGAGAGAGAAATAGATTTCAAAACAGTGAGAGTTGATGTTCAGAAGTACTAATTCACCTCTACCGTTTGATATAAGTCATGAATAAGAAGGTAGAACTTCACACAGTTCACTTATTGTTACTTCATGCTAAGAAATAATGACATTGCAGACACCTAAACATTATAAAGCCAATTAGCCATACACTGATTTCCGCACCCCTTCATATATAAGTATACAATGCAAAGCAATTGCAATAGTTTTAAGCTTCATTTTCTTGCCATTCATTCCCAACTTTTTGGCTGCATACAGAGGTCTCTACATATAAGTCCAATTATCCACCTAAGTCTTAAACTGAGCGTGTGTATGTGACAGAGAGGGAGAGAGATGGTTAAACAGTTAGTGTTGAAGTTCAGAAGTACAAATACACCTCTGCCCGTTTGATACAAGTCATGAATAAGAAGGTAGAATTTCATACAGTTCACCAACGTTATGTATGGGACTTCGAATTATTAATTTCAAGGAAAGAAAGCAATTAAACTGCTCAAAGAAGGAAGCCAATGTCTCAAAAGTTCTTTCTTTCCTCCTGTATGTTCCAGGACCATGGATACAACATTTGTGCCAGCCTTGTCTCAAAGGAAGTTTTCCTTATCTCATGTTCCAGACAGACTTAAGGCTCCATATATCCAGGGTTTACTACCCAAGAATGGGTCTTAAATGCCCCTGCTTGATGAGGTTTCGCATCATAAAAGAACGCCGTATATTAATTCCGTATCACTTCCAACATTTTCTAAGCAATTAATTGTGGTATTAATGTCTTGCTTAATAAAGAAAATAACATAGATTTTAGTATCTAAAGACCAATAACATTGACCTCGTATCGAAAAAGATGTGAAAAATAATCTTCTAGAGTAAAAGAGATATCTTATAGACCAATAACAATTAACCTCGTATTGAAAAAGATGTGAAAGAATCTCTAGAGTAAAAGAGATATCTTACATTCATTATCAATATTACAGATGAATCGAGAACAACCATCACAGCCAGCAAAAGAGTGAATAGAACAAATGCAAAAGAAAATACACAAAAGAACTCAAGCTGTGACTATTATAAATCATATACCACATACAAAGACCTCCAAGAAAGAGTGAGCCATAACAACTCAATTTGGGGAAGTAAACTTCACTTGATGAAGACATTTGTTATAAGACAATAAGATATTGTGCAAGGATGATATGCTAACAAGGGGGGGAAAGACAGTAAGCAATACAAGACCAATAAAATTACCTAAACAAATATGGCCGTTGCTATATATATGAGGATGCAGGGGAGCAGGATGCAGGAATATAACCTGTTAAACCCGCCACAAGAACCAAAATAAAACAACAAAACATCATCACAAATATAAAAAAATCGGTAGAATTAAAAGGGCTTTCAGCAAACCTGTGGGGCTTCCATTGGGTAATTCTCAGGAAAGTCGACCTGAAGTTGATAAATTTCATTTGCATACAGAGTTCCTGGAGCTCCATTGACTTCAATTACCCACCTTTTGGATCCAAAATTCTCAATAACAACTAAATTTCAACAAACTAACTAAAGCATGCTGATATAGAAATTTAAAATAAAAAACAGAGTGACTGGAAGAAAAAAGAAAAAGGAAACTCCGTGAAAATAATTTAAAACTAGATGGAAAGACAAAATTCAGATTATGAACCCTAAACTTTACTTTCCGTAATAATATTTTTTCCTTGGTTTTCACATCAGTCAAACAGAGGTCGAATTGTATTGATCAATGCATAAAAGCTTAACAACAGATCAAAACGAAAAAAACCTTTGGAGGTTGTCGGTGACTTTGTGTTTGAAACCGGCGGGAGGATTGACCTGCCACTCGACAAGCTCCTTCTGGAGGCGATTGCAAGCAATCTTACTCAAAGCCTAAAAGCATCCAAATAAAAAACATAATATTCAATCAGATTATCAAAAATAAAAAAGAAATAAACACAATCAGAAAAACACCCCACCCACCCACCCACATAGACGTACAAAATGACTATTATTTACCGTATTGTCTAAACACATATATTTATGAAGTGTATTTGTGAAGTGAGAAGATTAGGGCAAACCTTGCGAGAGGCGGCGGAGGAGCTGGTCATGACGGAGAAATTGAGAGCGAGAGAGCGAAAGATGGTGGTGGAGTTTGACGAAATGGACAAAGAGGACCGGCGGCGACGGTTTATTTATCTTTTATTTATTTATTTTTTATTTATTTATTTATTTATTCATTTGTATTTTGAGAGCCCTCCAACCGGACGAGGTGTCTTGGATGATTTACACCCCCAAATAAGAGAGTAACACGTGTCTAGTGCATGAATTTACAGTAGGAGCAAAACACCCGAATTGACCTAATTTTGCCCGTCGGTCTCTCTCCCCAAGAGTCTTTTTTTGACAGATGTTCTGGAAATAGAAAATGGAAAAAATACCAGCAGAAATCGATTAAAAACACCAAAATATTAAAAAGGAAAATATCGACTTGGATTGAGAGATGAAATTAGATAAATTAAAATTTATAAATAATAAAAAATAATAATAAGATCAGTTGAAAACTTAATCCAAATTCCAAACCGGCTCGAAGTGTGTCAACAAGACGACAACCTATGTTCCACCTCTAGCATCAATAGAATCTTCCACGTTGCAAGATAAATTTACCACGCTGCTTGTTTTTTAAAAGGCAGTTTAATGTTGTGTAAGATTGTTGAATTAAATTTAATTTATTTGAAATTAATTACTGACGCAACATACTATTTTTTTATTTTTTTATAAAAAATAATCTTAACTTATTTAATATATATTAATTTAAAAAGTTAAATTTATCTCAACTTAAAAAAAAATTAAACTCATCTTAATAAGATCCATAAAATACTACTATTTATAACTCAACTCAACTCATTTAGAGTGCGTTTGGTTATTGAAATGAGTTGAGTTGAGTTGAGTTTAGATAATAAAATATTATTATAATATTATTTTTAAATATTTTTATTATTTTAAATTTGAAAAAATTGAATTGTTTATTATATTTTGTGTTGAAATTTGAAAAAATTGTAATGATGAATGAGATGAGATGAGTTTGGTTTTGAAACCAAACGAATTAATATTTCCAAAATGAGATTTTGAGAGATTGTAGTAAAATGGAAGATGAAAAAAAAATAACTTATATCAGTTGTATCAAGTTATGATACGAACAATAGAATGATGTTACTCATCATCCTACACCATATATTTATATATTTTAATATTTTTTATTTTTTAGTTTTCTCATTTTATTTTATTCTTGTTAAACTAATTGAGTTGTTTTATTTATTATTCATACACCACATATTTATTATAGAAAAAATAAAAATAAATTAAAATAAATATAATGTGTAATGTGTGAAGATGATAAATAAAATTATTCATAAAAATAGGAGGTGTCGCTCTCCAATTTGAGGGTGTAAAATTCACTTTCACGCCCGATCCGATTTTAAGTTTTTTCCTTATATTTTATGTCTTTATCGTGCCAATGCGGGTTTCCTTCATGCTGACAAGGCACTATCTAAACAGTATAAGTTAAAAATTTAAGGGTGAGCAGGATGCCTGCTACCCCGCCCCTGCTCCACATCTAGTGGGGCCGGGGGGAGGGAGAACCCAATCTCATTTGTATTTATATATTTATACTATACATATTTATAAATATTTATTATTTATATTATATATAAATATTTATATATGTATTAAATTTAATTTTTATTTAATTTTTTGTATAAGTTGTAGTATAGTAAGGCGACCATTTTATAGATTATCAATGCAATATAAGAATCTCACATTACTTAAGTGTGAGATTTGTATTGTGAAAACAATTTATAAAAGGATCACCCTAGTACATTATAACTTATACAAAATACATACTAGCAAATTTAAAAACTATATTATTGTCATATTTACACATAGTTTTTAAATTATGGTCATATTTATAAATTTCAATTTCAATTTGAATCTAAAAATGTATTTTTGATCACTTTTAGATCCATAAATAATTTTTAGACCTAATAAACTGTAATATATTATTAAAGTGGGTGAGGGACGAGACGGATTGGGAGTCCACCCCGTCCCCCAGCATGCGGAGTCGGGATGCCCACCCCTAGCTCATGTGGGGCGAGGGCAGAGAGGGGGCTACTCGCACCCCTAGTTGTTAAACCAGAGCAGATAAATCACCTCCGTAATCTGTAGTAAAACTCGAGTTTGGCTCGACTCTTTTATTAAATGAATGGTTTGTAAAATAAAAATTATGATTGATTAATAAGGGTGGTTTGGATTGTAGGTAGATATGTAATGAAAGTTTAAAATTGAATAAAATATTATTAGAATATTATTTTTTAATATTATTTTTATTTTAGAATTTAAAAAATTTAAATTATTTATTATACTTTGTTTGAAAATTTAAAAAAATTATAATAATTAGATGACAAATTAACTCATTTATCCAAACAATGCTAAATGAAACAATTCATATAAAACTCGGATCGGCCCGTATGAGCTCATATTTTTTTTTATGGAAACATACTCATTTTATTAATAAGCCGAAGTTACAAATGTGACTTATCAATATATGAAAAATTCAAACTATAAGTCAACTACGCATCAGCTCTGGGGCTTCCCCACTCACAAACTGCTCTGTGGCGGACAGTGTCTTAACTTCTAAAAACTCTCTCCTAAACAGAGAAAGCGCTCTATAAAAACAGAACTAAACTACCCCTTAGACATTTCTAGAGGAATGAGTACGGGGCGTTGCTATGGATATCAAATTCAATAGCCTATTTCTATTTTATTACTAACTAAAAACCAAACCTACACCTAAATACAAAACAAAACAACGAAAGGACCCCAAGCACTGGTGCGATCCCGGACGTCACACCCACCGCAAGCATTGGCATCTCGAATCTGGACTGGACGGGCACCCAACTCGCGCACGGACCACAGAGCCCGGCCGTACTACCACCAGCGTAGCATCGCCCAACACTCTCGAATAGCTCTTGCCACGAAGTACGTCCAATCCAAAGGCCCAACACCACACTCGGGTCAACAAAATTAACAATAAAACAAAAAAAATAAAATAACTACAAAATGCTGAAAATTACATAACAGAAAAATAAACAACAAAAAACACGGATGAACAGTGCACAGAGATTCGGCATTGGCTCGTGCAAGGCACTGTTTCTCGGGGAGGAAAGCTGACGGTCAAACTTGGAAGCCCCGAAGTCAGGGAGCCCAGAGAAGCCGAGCGTGGTGTCGGCAGAGGCCTCCTCGGTGGCGCGTGGTGGACACGCGCTGACGGGGTCTGGAAGTTTCGTCCCGCGCGTGCGAGCTACGCGCCACTCCGATGGACGCCGGATTTGTAGGTCTTGAAGATCGGCGCCTGGGCGTCCTTCCAGTGCAGCGCGTGTAACGAGTCAGCGGCTGAAAAGACCCGAACGACGATCCTCCCAAATGTAACCTGAAAAAATAAAAAAAAAACTACAATAAAGAGGAAAATAAAACACCGGAGACGAAGGGCCGGCGAGGAGAGGGGGAAAAAGGCGAGGAAGAATGAGCCGAGGCTCCCCCTTCCCCCCAACTGGATTCAGACGAGAGGGTGTTTAGAGAGAGAGGGTCTGGTTGTTAGAGAGAGAGAGAGAGAGTTTCCCCTTGGCAAACGCAAGAGCTATTCGAGTTTCCCCTTGCATAACTTCACACTTATTATTTTTTATAATGTAAATATTTTAAATATTTGAAGAGGATAGAACAATATTGCTCCTAATAATGAAAATATTACTTGAGTTTTTATGAATATAATTATCAATATACGTATACATAAGCTTTATAAAATATTACCAAAAGTTCAAATGTCTGTCAAAAATTGTAAATAAAATAAAAAAAATACAATATAAATAATCTATTCTTTATCTAAATGAAGCAACTCTTGAACAAATCCAAACTCGCTCAAATATTAAATGAGTTGTTCGTGACATATAAATTTGAGCTTGACTCGTGTTCAAATAAAAATTAAACGAACAAAGCTTGATCACTCGCTGCTTGTTTGAACTCAACTCGTTTCCATCCCTAAACGACATAGTGTCTATAGCACCTAAGATTTATCAAAAAGATTAAAATGATGTCTTAACCGTTGTTTATTTAAAAAAAGAAAAAAAAAAAGATAATCTTTTCCAATAGATATATGATTTATCATTATAATTTTATAGAATATATAAATACGTATAGACATTAACGTTATGTTTGGTAGATGAGATAAGATGAAAATTTTATAAATAGTATTAAGATAAAAGTTTAAAATATTAATTTTTAATAATATTATTATTTTAAGATTTGAAAAAGTTGAATTGAGATTTGAAAAAATTGAATTGTTTATTATATTTTAGGTAAAAACTTGAAAAAATTATAATGATGAGATGAGATAAAGATGAGAAATCTCTATCTCATCTTAGTTGCCAAACATAATCTAAATGTCAGCATACAGAAAAATTCAAGTTATCTGAGTTGTCACTCTTAAGAGACCAATGTAGTGAAGAGATTCAAACTCAATCAATAAATAAGAGAGTAAATAACTTTCTGCCTGACCCTTTTGAAGATCAAATGGTTATAAACTTTATAAGAACTGGACTGTTGTGCTCAAGCAAAGGACAAATCAAAGTCGGAAAGCAGTTATGGTACAGTCTTGTAGATTTGAGAGGTGGGTGGAAACTTTCTATTGAACCCTTTTGCTTTGTGCAATATTGTTCTGTGTTCCATTTCTTTGTTATCCAGCTACCATGCAATAAGAAACCCCGATTTTTTCTAAGTATCCTCTTTATCTTTTCGGCATCTTTTTTAAGACATCTAATTCGAGGGCCATGCCACACTAGGATAAGCATATTCCAGCCTTGATTAGTGGAGATGTTCCCTAGCATGTCCATTGGAAAATCTTAAAGGTAAGAATATTTTGAAACAAGTTTCACAAGAATGCGAATCAAAATTTCCTCAAGTTCTTGTTAAAAAGTCACAAATATGAATTAGACAATCACATAAAGTAAGATCATATAGTATTTATTGAACATCAAGCATGACCAACTTCACCTGACTATCTCTCTCCAACTTGAGATTTTAAAGTTCTGCAAGAAATTAAGGAAATCTTTTTCCCTACTAAAATGTGATTGCTTTGATGCATTATCATTCTTTTCTTGCTTTTTATAAAAGAAAGACTATTAGAGAGAGAGAGAGAGAGGACCTGGCACTGGCAGCGTGAATAAGACAAATCGAAATAAGATTTTGGTGAAAAAAAAAAGTTATTCCCCGAGTATTGCTTTTGCCAGTCAAAATTCGGATGCCTTTGAGCAGTGCATCTTTGCTTAAAGGCATCCGGACAAGGAAAGTTTCACCAAAAACGTTTTTTGAGCAAAGATGACTGAACATGGACACGTGAAAGTAGACAGAACAGAGGTCCACACAATAAAACAAGTCACGCCCAAACACCTTTCATTGATTTTAACAGCAACATGAAGAGATTGACTTCTGCTGTTGTGTTTATGTAAAGCCACTGTACCAACAGCCACCAAGGTCTATATGTTCTTAGAAGTCATATCATACGAGCACCAACAAATGGAAGAGAAATTTTAAAATGACTGAAGCCTTGATCTAAACATGAAAGTAACTCAGATTCTAGTCTAATTCATAGGTCATGCTTTTATTCATCGAGTATTCAGTACCTTTCAGGTACCTTAACACACAAAGCTTATTGTCATGGAATGGAGTTTGCAATCTGTCAAGTGCCACAGTAGTGATCTGTATTACAACTTCTTTCTCCAGTCAAATGCTTGTTACTAAAGAGCATCTCAAACTTTTGTAGTTTTTACCCCCAATGAAGTTAGACTTGCATCCTCCTAGCCTGTAGCTGAGGTCTGTCCACTTGCTCCAACTTGAGACCAGACCATGTTGCTGGCTACCTCAGGGTGTGGTCGATTGAGCTTTGGACTGCATTACAAAAACATGAACACAAATTAACATAAATAGTAATAATCCTCTGAAGAATAAAATTTTAAAAAGCTTTCAATAAATATGAGGTTTTAGCAGTTTTTGACTCTGGATATAAAATAACTCATTTGCACCTTGATATTGATTGATTTGTGACATGAGGTTTCTTAAAGAAATATTAAACAATGTTATCCCTCTTTAACCAGGAAAGCGGGTCCCTCATTTCAGGTAAAACTGGCTTAATTCACAAGGTTGTTGTTCGTTCCCCAACTACCTTCTAAATTTCAGAAGTAAGCCATGCAATTACTCCTTTTTTTAATATGTAACTTTGAAATTGCTCTTCAGGAGCTAAAAACCGGAATGATAAAGTGTGATAATCTAGGATGAGGAAAAAAGCATCATAGATCAAGTCCCTCACCTCAGCTGTAAGAAAGGGAGTGCGGAAGAACTTTATATGGGTTCAGTATCCCATTGGGGTCCATCAACTTCTTGATGGAAGCCATTAGTTGCACCTGTCCAAACAGATTCTTCTTTCATACATCTCTATAAAGTGACTAGACATTACATGTGTTAAAAGAAGCCGATCATCTTAGATGTTTAGCTTTTCACAAAATGCTCACACTTGCGCGTGATTTGCTGTAGAAAATCTTATTAGCTTTCATCAGTCCCAAGCCATGCTCTGCACTAATACTCCCACGGTGCTTAGATGTCCATTCATAGACAAAGGGCTCAATTTGAGCTAAAATCTGCAATTTACTGACTATATCAATATTAAAACATGTATTAGATAAGCAACCTTTTGGAGTATGCAGAGGGAAATTACCATATCGTCATACTGTGGAGTTGAAATATTAAGATGCAAATTTCCATCTCCAAGGTGACCATATCCAATTACTTTAGATGAATCACCTAAAAGTAAAATGACAATAAATATATTAAGAAACTGGAGTTTTAGACTAATAATCCATACCTGTTCTGTGACATGAAAGGTCATGAATATGATACCACCGACATAAACAATTTTTTATTCTAAAGAAATAGTAGAGCTTTTGCAGGAATATATGTTGACAAATTAGAAACTGGTCACACTTAACAAGTTAAGGGCACGTACAATGTATGTTTCCACTATTCAAATTAATATTTTGAAAATGGCCGCTACTGCATGGGAAACCCTGAAGGTCCACATCCACACCCTATCTTACTTGCCCAATAACTGAAGGGGGGGATACACATCTTGCCACCGAAACAAGACATAAAACAATATCTCAAAACCCAGGCAGACATTAAAAAGTTGTCTTACCCAGCCTTATCCGCATTTCCTCAACAAGATTGTACATCTTTTCTACAGGTAATGACAAATCATATTTGTAAACAGCTCCTGCTTTCATGAGTGCCTCTGGTACACCCTACAATCATTAGGAAAAAAATCCCACTGAGCACGTTGTTATAACATCTTAAGAAGACAACTACGTACGTTAGATGTGCTTCCAAAAGATATCTAGGACAGTGAAAATATAAGGTAATGTATAAAGAAAGTCAATGAACATAAAAAAAAATAATGTTCACCTCACGAATACGCCAAAATGATGAAGCTTGGTTTATGTCTTGTGCAATAACACCATCGGAAATCAAACCACCTTCCATGGAGCGAAGTAGGAAAGCTTCAAGCTTTTCTCTGGATATGTTTAAATAAAGTATAGGATCTTAGAAAGATGAAGATGCCATCACTTCCCCCCAAAAATGGGAACATGTGACCAATTTTGTGAAGACATTTAAGAATCAAATTACATTCTAAAAATATAGCCACGCATAAATTAGATATCACAAGCCAAGGATGCTATTGGCATCCATAAAGCAACCAACTGAAAATCAGATCATATTGTAAAAAGTGTAGACAGCTGTTAAAACAAAAGTAATGAGAAACTTGTTAGTTTGAGAATCTGTAACTTGATTTAAGCATATGATGAGGTTTGTGTTGGAGAATTCCACGTTGGAATCCCTGCAACTTCATCTGAGGTGATTTTTCATGAAAATTATGAAAAACAGAATCACTTCCACTTTCTCCTAAGGTCTGCAGTTAGAAACCACATTTCACACAAGCTTTCAGTAAGTTTTATGTAGAAAATGAGGAGTCACAACCAGAGTTGGAACAGCAATTACACAGGGTCTAGATGTGATTTGGTTTGTGAATCTTTCTGGAATTTCACAATAATGTTTGGATTACTTCCGTAATAGAATAAATTGACCCATTTCTTGTTCTTTTCTTGTGCACTCGCGTTATATATCGATATGAGGGGGTAGCAATTGTTTATTAAAAATACCAGACTCTGCTAAGTGGTTACACAATGCACAGAGTCTGATACCTGCCCAGTGCTGGAAGTTTGGAAGGAGAAATGCTAAATGACCAGCCATCGTATTAGCAAATCAATAGGGCCAATTAGAACTAAAGTTCAAGACGACTTTCCTTTCTCTTGCCCTCACGAAGAGAGAGAGAGAGGGAGAGAGAGAGATTTTGTACGAATAAAAGCACTTAACAATCAAACAGGCAAGGACCATACTTGTCATAAGATTCATCACTGCCAGTTGTCTCAATCAGAACATAGAAGTTGTGCATTGAGGGAGGTAATGGATTCCTAACACCTTCCAAATGATTCAGAACCTGTTACATAAAATAAAATGAGTACGCCTCAAAGTATGCAATTATAAAACAGAAAATGCCACCCATTTTTTCTTCAAATATACAAGAAATTCTTCAGGGCCATTTTCTTGATGTGAACAGAATTTTTTTTTAGCGGTAAATAATAATTTTATTGATGATAGAAAATAGGCATAGCCATGTACATGGGTTGAATACAAGAGCAACACCTACTTAGTAGGCTAGGGATACAAAGAAGTCATGAATATTCATGCCATTGAAGTCTATTATAATCCACCAATGAAATAAAGTATTAAAGAAAAACATTCTAAGCTTGTTCATTGACCACTTGTGAATTAATAGAATTTATTAAAAGAATTTGTCAATTTACAATTGATAATCATAAAGCTGTTACCTCCGAATTTCACATATTACAAGATTGCACATACGAATCAAGTTCTAACCTTGCCTACCAAAATGAAGAATGATTTCATCAACTACAAGTAGAATAAATAAGAATACAAACAACCCCACAAAATTTGAAAACTCTAATTATAGACGGTCACATATACATCAAACATTCATAAAAGTATACACTGAAATTGACCATTAAAATTACATACGTAGAAACTATAGACAAGCGAAAAAAAATCTCATCAATTACACCAATTCCAGAATGATTACCAGATCCAGTGACTGATTATCCAAAAATTCAAATGCAGATAAAACCTCCCCAAGTCTCCTCTTTGCTTCCAGTAGAAGTTTCTGACAAACAGTTAATGCAAAAGGTCAAAATCTAGATTTTCCTAGCTAAACCTTGATCATTCAAGAAAACATAAACGAGAGAGATCAATATAACTACTAAACTACAGGAAATCCATCGGTGTAATGCAATACCCGATTCTGATAAGTGATAAGGGTAGGTGGTGTATGGGATCCCACATTTACTTGGGAATGAAAAGTTCTTGCTCTTTATAATATTCTAATGGGGCTCCAATTGTATCATTGACTAGTCCTTCTAGAGTATAGGCCATGTGGCTTGGGCCTTCCATTGAGGCATTACATGTAAAGCTCTGGACCCCAAAATTGTTATAAGCAAAGATTTAAAGTGCACACTTAACACCATTTTTTTTTTTATCCTTCTTGAAGCAACTTGAGCATACCAGTAGAAGTTCTGGTATGCTGTATCATAAATTACCACTTTTCAGATTCAACATGATGTGAGAATGAATTCATTTTCTCTCTTTCTGATGGAGGTAACGGCAAGAAGAAGTTCATAGTTTCAGATTTATATAACCAGGATCTATTTGATTTAACCTTATCTAATAATCTTTGCCCTGCATGAATAAAAGGTTACTTTTCTTAATCTCAGGATTCTTTTCTTCTCCAGATTATAAAGGTCACCACAGTCTAGTTTCAGTATGTTCTACTGGAGAGAGAGAGAGAGAGAGAGAGAGAGAGAGAGAGAAATTGCAAGATTGGTGATGCATTTTGGCACATAATTGTTGGAAATACCGTTTACAGCATCAAACTTATGTTTCAAGTATTGTGCTAAAATAGTCATACCTGGCAGCTGGAATAGTCTTTACATGCAAGAAAAGCAAGATTCACTGAAGATAGTTTTGGAGGAGTAAGAATGGAAATCTTGGTTATAATTCCCAAGGATCCTTCACTTCCTAAAATGATAATAGCAAACGTCCAAGCACTTGCATCATACAATCAAAGCTATAGCTCTTTATATTAAAGGTATCAGCACAGTTTAAAGTGTTTTATACATACCTATAAATAAATGCTTTAAATCATACCCTGTATTATCTTTCCTTAGAGTCCCAAGCATGTCAAGCACATCACCGTTTGCTAAAACAACTTCAATACCTGTAACATATGTGTAAAATATGATTAAGAAAGATTTAATGCATTCATCCTATGTTTTAATTGATAACTAGCCACGTGCATATTAAATGAAAAAATATAGGATGAATTTATTGATAACTAGCCACTTGCATATTTAATGAAATATATATACATATATGGACCTTGAAGCATACAATAGTACACTTTGTGTAAAAGTTTAACAGGCAATTAGCCTCACCAAGTACATTTCCATGAAGAGATCCATAACGGACAAGACGCAAACCACCAGCATTAGTTGAAACATTTCCACCAATCTGGCAGCTTCCTTTTGCACCCAAGTCCAGTGGCATAATAAATCTGAATGGAAGCATAAACTACTTAAATACGAAAAGAGCAAACATGCCAAATTCCCATTTTGAATAATGTAAATTGGCAAAGAGCCGTGACACAAACCAACAATTCAACAATGTGACACAATTATAACATGCGGTACTGCTCTTAAAACTACGGTTCTATGAAATTTGAACCTTTTTTTTTTTGTAACAGAAACAAATTACATATCTCATGAGGAAAGGTAACTGATGGTTTAACAGAAAATTACCCCTGGTTGTCCAGAAAAGAAATCAGGTTTTCCAAAATGCACCCTGCTTCACATACCAATATACCACTGACCTGAAAAAGGTGCGCAAAGGACAATCTATCATTAATCACTCACACAAATTGAGTGAGAAAGAGGGCTTTATCCCAACCCCCTCCAAAACAAATGTAAATGACCCAAAAAATGCATCTAAAACTAAAATAATTACTGGGTCATTAAGAACTGGATGGTTAAATCAGTCAGCTTTTAAATCCCTAACTTTAGGATTTTCAAATTTCATTCAAGGAGAATAAGCTATAAGGAGAGCCAGTAAGACAAGGTCCAGCTGTTGGAGAGAAAGGTGAGCAATTATTGTGCTTACTGCTATCTCTTAAGAACTGAACAATAGAGAAGAAACCACTTTAGAATTTAAAATAAGCCAAAATCAATTTAATAACACAACTCAATGAACACATAAGTAGGAGAAATCCCTCAAAACAAGAACACTGTAATGTTCTGAAATATCTACCTTGTCAAAAGATACGACGTTATTCATCGAACCCATATTAATAATCACCTGTACAAGTTTTGCAGAAAAAGCTATTCAGTCGGATAATGAATGGGAAAGAAGACGTTATTCATGGAGCTAATAAAGGTAGTAGGCATAACCCCAATCTCCACCAACAGACAGTGAAATTACAGGCATGTTTGGACACTGAAATTCTCAAAACTTCTCTTAATTTCATTTCCAAACATCACTTAGACATAAAACACTTTTCAATTTCAAATTTTCAACCTTTTCATCTAATCATTATTCAAACAAGAAAATCAATTCAACTTTTACAAACTTCAAAACACAAATTATATTAAAAAATTATAATAATTGAAAACGATTACATTACTTCATCAAAAACAGGAACACTTCCACCTACAAGGCCAGTATTTCCACCCTGGGGTACGACAGCCAAGCTTCTGGAATTACAGTATTTAAGAACCCGAGAGACCTGCAACAGGAAAATGATATAATATAACAGACGAAATGGAAGAACCTCTTATTTTGATAATTTATACTCCAATAAGTTTATCTCATATTGGAGTAAACACGCGAGGCTGTTTAAGTATGCGTAGTAATAATCAATCATAACAAATGCGAGTGATTGATACATCTGCATCAAACTCATACGCTTTAACTTTTAGTGGATTAAGATGGTAAAATCTCTGTGCTCAGGTCCCCGTCACCTTGAAATTAAAATGTATTGTTTGAGCCAATAGTTAGACCAAATAAGAGTTTTTTGTGACTCATTAAACTTGAATTGTTTTTTTTTCACTTAAAAGTCATTTTTCAAAAGCGTTGAACAGGAAATTAATAAGCGATGCAAAGACAAAGAAAGAAGAACCTCCTCAGTGCTCCTTGGTTGTAGTAGAAGCTTACTGGACCCGTTGTACTTCCGCAGCCAGTCCGTGTTTGCAGAACGAAGCCAGTCCTCATCCTGAATGACATTTTTCTCGCCTAATACGCCCTTAAAATAGCTTATATCATCGGAATTCAGAGTCGAAAATGATGGGTTCCTCTGAATCGTTGCTGCCAATGAACCAAAACGTCTATTCTGAATTCTGATCGTCTTTCCAAGGCCCGTCCCCACAGCAGGACCCCAAAAAGTTCCTCCGAATCTCCCCTTTTGATCCGCAATATATGGGCACCAATACCAAACGCCTGTTTTAAAACGCGGACAAAGATACAGCACTCGAAACAAAAATGGCGTCATATAATTGGATAAACGAAGGGAGAATTGTTAGAAAGAACGTTACCCGAGGCAGAGCGACGGAGTGGATGCTCTGCGGAAGTTGGATTCGATCGAGGACCAAAGAGGGACTTCGATGATGAGTAATGAAATAGACGACGCGCAGCTCTCAACCTCTCCATTGCCAATTCCTTTGGTTTCCAGGTGGAGGACGCAGCAATTTCAGGTTATTGTATGACGAGGACCATAATGCACTTCTACTCGGACGTGTGACGTGCCATTCTTTAACTACAAGTCGTCGAGAGCTTTCGGGATTTTTATTTTATTTTATTTTATTTTGTTTTTAATGGGCGTCGGGTGTTAGGAACAATGTTACAATAGGTCCTCAATAAGGAATTTTTTGTAAATACACTTTGATAATTAAGGTTGTGTATCGGATAAAAATCCGGTCCGGTCCGAAAACCGGATATCCGGTAGATCCAGGCGGTTAATCGCCTGGATTATTTCTATGCGGTTAAACAATTTTGTAACCGCCCGGATCCGGACACGGATCCGGTTTGGCCATGCGGTTATCCGTAACCGCACCGTTATTAATTTCAGTTCTGCTCCTCTCTCTCATTTCAACTCTTATATTTCACTCGAGACTCGACTCTGTCTCTCTATCTCTCAAGTTCTGAAAATCAGAAACCCTAGCCGTCACCGTGGGGACTGCCGTTCGCCGTTCTCTCTCTCAACGTCGTTTGCCTACGGTATATTCTTCTCTCTCTCAACTTGAACTCTCCATTTTTATCCATCTATGTAGCTTTGTTCCTTCCTGAAAAACACTACGGAAGTCCAACTTTCCTAAGCTAGAAAACCGAACTTTGCCTCTCTGTATCTTCTCTTTCTTTCTCTCACTCTCTCCTCGAAAACCCTAGCATCCCTCAACGAAACCCATCACTCACTCTCTCACAGTACAGCTTCTCCTAGATATGGGTTTACATTTTTGTTTGAGTCCATATCCATGTGAGTATCTCTCGCTTTTTAAAGGTAGATATGGATAGATTAGATCTGGATTTTCGTTTTTGTTTGAGTCCATATCCATTTGATTTGTGAATCTTGGTTGCCATTCCAGATTTGAACGTTTTTTGGGGTTTTTGAAATTTCGTAGTATAGATTTGGTTTAGACTAGATCTGGGTTTACATTTTTGTTTTAGTCCATATCCATGTGAGCATCTCTCGCTTTTTAAAGGTAGATATGGATAAATTAGATCTGGGTTTTTGTTTTTGTTTGAGTCCATATCCATTTGGTTTGTGAATCTTGGTTGCCATTCCCGATTTGAACGTTTTATGTGGGACTTGAAAAATCTTTGCAATCTTCTTACAACTTGTTGTTTAGTTTTTGGCAGCAACAGAGGATAGAGTTGAAAGCCTGCTAGTAGTTATTTGGTTCTCTTGGGGACTGATGGTCTCCTTCATGTAATTTACAGTTTCTTTCCATTTCTTTTCGGATTTTTCATGTGTAATATTATATTACATTTTTACACGGAGGGAAGGCTTTGTCATCATCAATATTAATTTAATTTTGGTTTTCTAAACTTATGCATTGGTATTTTTAGAACTATCCAGTGGTGTATATAGTTAACTAGGATAAACCTATGGCCCATACTATTATGTCCACCCGATTATTTTAATTATGAGATCGCAAACACCCTAGTACAGGTAGCTCAATCTCATCATCTTTAGATCTTGTTCTAAAGTTTCCTTTCGCATTGGATGTTCTGGTCACTAATATTATTTGCATCTCTGATCATTCTTCCATCTCCATGTGCCTACATATAAGGATTCTTCCATGTGCCTACATATAAGGATTCTTCCATGTGCTTTATGCCATTATATTGTCTGTGCTGGTATGCTTGGTTGGATGATTGTAGTTTTCGTATTTTATTTGCTTCATTGTTAATTGCTTATTTAAATGATCCCATATCATTGGAGAGCTTAAATTTTGTTCCCCAACAGGCTACAATAGTATTCTGTTGAGACAGCTGTTGCTATAGTTATTGATAGAAATGCCAACCTGAAGATCAACACTCAGCACCTAAGGGACCTGAGCTTTGAGTGGGTTCCTTCTACCAATTCATTGGTGAACTCCTTATCCAACCTGATAATGAGGTAGGATGCTGGCAATATCAGTTGAAGTTTATTGTCTCTCTCACACGCACAGAGAATACAGATATTAAGATTGTAAAATCTAGCAGGCTGTTTCATTTCAGGCTATATTGCAAGCACGTGTGGGTGTAGAAATGTAGATGGCATTGATCTAAATCTCTATCATCAGTCTCTACAAGAGTTTAATAGGAAAACAACTTTGTCTAAAAAAATGTAGAAATGTAGAAATGTTGACATTGGAGTATGTTCAAGGTTTATTTCTAAAAAAATGTGTTTATTTTGCTTTATCTTTTATATGCAGATGAAGTCTTGCACTGGAAACACCATTTGGCAAGTTTGCGTGCAAGTTTCCAGGAATGTCAACCATTGATATGGAAGGGTTAAGGCTGAAGTGGAAGTAAAAATTGAGAAATTAGAAATGATGGAGATGCAGAAATTCTCTATATTTGTTTCTTGTAAAGTTGATGTTTTGCAGTACGATGTAAGCAACAATATGAAGTATAAAGTATGTAGTGAGTAGGCAAAAAAAATGTTTAAAAAATGCCTATAAAAATATTCATTATATAAAAAAATGCCTATAAAAAATAATAAACATAAAGGCCTTTTAAAAAGTGTTAAAAAGTTTTTCTTAAAAAAAGCGTTTTAAAATTTGTAAAAATATGTTTTTTGGGTATAAAATCTGGATGTCGTCCAAATCTGTATAAAAAAAAGCCTCTTTACAAAGTGTTAAAAAGTTTTTTTTTCCAAATATTTTAAAAATGGTAAAAACGTATTTTAAAAAAACCTAAAAAAAAAAAATCCGGATTTTCGGTTTGAAACCGGATATCCGGGTTGAAATCCGGATATCCGCCCGGATTTCAATCCGGTTTATCCGGGCAGATATCTGCCCGTTTTTAAAAATCCAGATTCGGATCTGGATCTACCCAGATATCCGGATCTGGATCCGGATGCATAGCCCTATTGATAATTCAAGAGAAAAAATTCGATTTATTCGATTGCCCTTAAAAATTATTTACACTCAAAAAATTTTGAACTTTTGCTAAAGGCCAAATGAGAATCTCTCACCTCTTTTTTGCTGATGATAGCCTTCTCTTCTGCAAGATTAATGCTATGGAGTGGTGTAGGCTATTTGGTTTGTTGAGGTTGTATGAAACAGCCTCTGGCCAAAGGTTGAATCTTGAGAAAACTTCCATCATTTTTCAGTAAGAACACTACTAAGGTAACTTAGTAATATATCATTTACATTGTTGGGATGAGGATTGCTATGTCCTATGAGAAATACCTAGGGCTACTCGTTGTTGGGAGAAATTGATACAAGTCCTTTAAAAAAATCCTAGACAACATAAGGCTAAGGATCAACAATTATGAAGTAAAGATGTTATCTCAAGCAGGGAATGAAGTGTTTATCAAAGCTATACTCCAAGCCCTCCCTACCCACACTATGAGTATATTTAAACTACCACTCTCCCTTCTTAAAGAAATCAACAGTGTTATCTAAAACTTTTGGTGGGGGCAACAAGACAAAGAACATAAAATCCATTGGGTTCTTGGAAATAGATGGGAAGGTCTAAATCTGAAGGGGGTATGAGATTCAAGGATCTCTAGCTCTTCAACTTAGCAATGCTAGAGGCTAATCCAACAACCTAAGTCCCTTACAGCACATTTTTTGAAAGCAAAGTACTTCAAAAACTCAGCATTCCAGCAGGCACAAATGGGCTCTAAACCCTCCTTTATCTGGAGAAGTTTTCTTGTAGCTAGATCCCTTGTGGAGGTAGGATCTTACTAGAGAATAAGCAATGGAAGTGACACTTTTATTTGGAATGATAAATGGTTGACTTATCCATCTCCTAGCAAGGTCCTCAGCAGTGTCAAAATTCTGGACCAAAATGCCAGAATTACAGAACTTAAAAACCCTCTCTCCAAGCAGTGGAACTTTACCCTAGTGCAGTAGGTGTTTGAACCAACAGGAGTTGAAATTGTTATGAAAACCCTCACTAGTTTCCTAAATAGCAGGGACAAAATTTTTGGCAAGGCTCCAAAGATAGCAGTTTCTCAGTTAGAAGTGCATACCACTTGACAATGTCAAGGGAGTTGGCACCAAAGGGTCAAGCCTCGAGCATTGGTTCTTTCAAAGAAGCTTGGAAACAGATTTGGAGCCTCAAAGTGCAACTGGTAACATAGTGTTTTTATGGAGAGCCTGCCTCAAGGCCCTTCCCACCCAATCTAACATGTTCAGAAAAAGAGTGGTAGAGAGCCCACTCTGCCCAATCTGTAGTAGGGATGCAGAAAGTGTCATTCATGCTATATGGAAATGTAAGGCTGCAAGGGATGTGTGGAGCTAGTGCTCTAAACGCCTACAGAAATGCTCATCCACCTATCTCCCTATGTTACAATTCTTTGAAGCCTTAACCAAGTCTATGGACAACCAAGTTTTGCAAGAATTTGCTGTGGTGGCCAAGAAAATATGGTGGGGAAGAATCCAGTTTATTTTTAATGAAAAATTTACACATCCTAATGAGTTGATTAAGAAGGCTAGAGGTTTACTCAACATGCTAGCCGAGGAGGTTGATTACAGAGCTATTAGATCCAACAAAAATTGCATATCAGTTGAAATATGGCAAGCCCCTCCCTCAAATTGGTTTAAGATAAACTAGGACAGTGTTGTTGATAGTGTGCATGACCAAGTTGGAGTTTGAGTGGTAGTGAGGGATAATGCAGCCCAAGTCCTAGCCATTATAAGATCCAGAAAATCTCTATTTCCTGACCATTTTCTTGCTAAAGCTCTTGGTGCACTACAAGTAATTCAATTTGGTTTGGACATAGGGCTATCACAAGTGATTTTCGAGGGGGACTATTTGCAAGTTGTAAATGCACTCAAAAGTGATAAGGAATGTTGAAATTCTGCTAATATGTTTGTTAGTGAGGCTAGACATTTAATTAAAAATTTTGCTAAGTGGGATATTTTTCATGTAAGGAGAAATGGTAATTCAATGGCTCACTTATTAGCAAAAGATGCTCTCTCCATTTCTGATCTTATTGTAACAATGGAGGAAATTCCCTCATGTGTTTATTCTTTGGTTTAATGAAATGATTCTGAGTTTTTTTTTTTTTTTAAAAAAAAAAAGAGATTTGAATTTAGATTTAAGGGGAGCATATCCCAGGACCCAAGTCCAAGACCTTTACTATTTGAACCAATCCCTAAGGGTTGTTTTCGGCATTTTAAAAGAAATCAATTTTAGAAATGAAAATGCTATACACCAAATATTTGTTCTTTTCATAAATGTTTGATGAAAATTTATTTTATCAAAATTAAAAAATATCATTTCCTCCAATGATCGGAAAAGAGACCCTCCGCTTCACGGATTTTGTACCACCCTAGTAAGGTTGTGATGCATCTAGAGGGAATCTCACCCTCCACAAGCTGTAGAAGAGACCTCTTTCTCTTTCACCATCATTTTTGTAGACGTAAATGGTCATTGAGTCTCAAACTATAAAATAATTTTTTGATTTATAAAATGTAAACTTATTAGTTAATGTAATACGTCAGATTATAAAACTATTTTATTAAACTATAAATATGACATCTCAAATTGAAAAAGAGCAATATTATTTATAAAATCTCAATACTTCTCAACTGTTATTTATTATTTTTATGTCATTATTCTCTCATTATCCTCTAATATGACATCCAATAGTTTTTAAATGTCTATCATTTATTATATATCATCTAATTATTTATTTCTTTGTAAGAAGATAATAATTAAGATAATGATGAATAAAATTTATCTTCTCAATTATAAATATGTCCAATTTTTTTTTCTAAGCTCAAATTTTAAATGTAGAAAGGTTCAAAGGTATGTCTTTGCACTTCGGGCTTATTACGACGGCCTCGGGCCTAATCCTTGTTCGGGGCTCCAATACAAATACCAGGCAGGCCTGGCCCACGATATGGCTGATTCCCTATCCCATACCAAGTTTCTCCTTCTGCCTTGCACAGGAACACAGCGAGTGTCTCTCTTCAATGGCGTCGACGCTCACCTCGCTATCCTCGGTTCTGGGCCAACCTCACTGCGGGCTCTGCCTCAAGAAGCTCCACAGTAGATGCCGATTAAGCCTCGGTTTTCTCTCCCCACTGAAGCCCCAGGCTTCCGTCGGGAGCTGCTTCCACCACCGCGCGCCACTGCCACTCAAAATGACATTTCCTTTCGGCCCTTCTTCCAGAAGCTTCTCCCAAAAAAATATCTGTCTTCCTGAAGGCCCATTCCTCCAACACTTCATCGCTCAAGCTGCTCTCACTGCCTCCTCCGAAGCCCAGCCCGAGTAAGTTTTCCCATTCACGTATTATAATCAAGTGTTTGACATATTCTTCAATTATTGAGCGTTGTTAAAGCTATTGATTCTAGACTTCTAGTGCTTTACAATGGGAATTGATTGTATTGTTACATGGTCACATGAATTATGTTTTGCCAAACATTTCTTTAGTGGCTGCTATCTTGCTCTCAAATCATTAACAAATAAAATCCCAGCCCTAAGGTGCAAAGTCTATCTGAATTAATACCAGAATGAATAATTTAATAACTAAGAGAGCAACGCAATGGCTGGGGCGCATAGTATGGCCTAGAAAGCCACTGCTTCCACCTTTGCTGTGGGCCTGGCTTATTGTGCACAGCTTTAGGGCTGGTTTGGGGGCAGAGAATTCTCATCTCATCCCAACTCATCATTACACCTTTTTCAAATTCCCATACAAAATATAATAAACAATTCAACTTTTTCAAATCCCAATACACCTTTTTCAAATCCCAATTCAACTTTTTCAAATCCCAAAACTAAAAAATAATATTTTAAACTCTAAAACAAAACACAAAATTCTCATCTCACCCCCCAAACCTCCCCTTAGAGTGGTTTGACACAACTCAAAAAACGGTTCGATTTAGGCAAGCTCAACCAATTCAAAAAACAGACGTGCCTTTAGTGCACTCTTTGAATCACTCATATTACCGGTTCAATTGGTTGATTCAGACCAATTCTAGCAGATTTAACAACCTACTTTAGCCGATTCAACATTGTGTTTCTTGTTTAGATTGTGCTTGAGAAAGGAATTTTCTTTTTAATTCTCGTGTGAAAATACAACTAAACAGAGTTTACATTTTTATTCTAGTGTTCAGTAAGAGTAGAAAACTTTTTTTTTTTTTTGATAAGAAAGAAAGAAGAGTAGAAAACTTAAAAGATAAAACATAGAGTTCTTTGTTCTTTACTCTATTTAGTTACATAGAAAAAACTAGCATTGGAATAGGTATTTTTTATTAAATCTGACTGTTCTCAAAATACTACCATTGCCGCGACTTTATAAATTAAGAGTATTTATATTCATCGTATACAATAATATTTGAGGCAAAAAAATAGGATTCTTGAGGTCGAATCCATGAAATTGCAGGCTTATTGAAACTTTTTAGATTATGATATTTTCATTAAAGCTAGTCAATGAATTCAAATTTTAAACTCTGTTATACTTAGTTTTGAATGCACGAAATGCATTATATAATTTTTTTTTAATATTTTTATTAACATTTAAATACCTGATTTAAACTTGTCTTGAATCACCCAATGCAACAAATTGAATCGTCCAATTCGTTGAATTAGTCCTTCCCCCAATTCTGAGTCCGATATCAATTTTTCAAGCTTTGTTCAACTCAACTTTGATGCATCACCAATATGGACTTCTTAGCAAATTTAGCATGCAAAGCTTCCATTTTTCTCTCCCTAATTTGATTGTGTTGCTGCATTTTTTCAGAATCTCTCCCTCAGTTCTTTCCTTCTTTGAGAGAACAATGGAGCAACTAGATTTTTTCTACTGTAAAATGAATTTTCATACACTTATCAAAATAAATAAATAAATTCTCTCCCAATTGCAAATTATGCGACTTGTATCTCATACCTCTATGTTTTCGTCTTGATTTATGTATCTAGCCAATTACCAGCTTCTAAAGTCACTTTGAGTGGTCGTATCTATCATGAGACTTACGGATGTCAAATGAATATCAATGATATGGAGATTGTCCTATCTATCATGAAGAATGCTGGATATAGTGAAGTGGTGGATGATCCTGAGAGTGCAGAGATCATTTTTATCAACACTTGTGCTATCAGGGACAATGCAGAACAAAGGGTGTGGCAGAGGCTCAATTACTTTTGGTTTCTCAAGAGAGAATGGAAGAGCAATGTCAAAATCGGAAGGTCGAATTCCCTGCACCCTCCAAAAGTTGTGGTCTTGGGATGCATGGCTGAGAGGTTAAAGGACAAGATACTTGATGCGGACAAAATGGTCGATGTGGTCTGTGGACCTGATGCTTACAGAGACTTACCACGCTTGTTGCAAGAGGTAGACTATGGTCAAAAGGGGATAAACACTCTTCTTTCACTTGAAGAGACCTATGCTGATATTAATCCAGTTCGAATCTCGAAAAATTCAGTTACTGCTTTTGTTTCTGTGATGAGAGGTTGCAATAATATGTGCTCCTTTTGCATTGTTCCTTTTACAAGAGGCAGGGAGCGGTCACGTCCTGTAGAGTCTATAGTGAAGGAGGTGGGGGAGCTTTGGAAAGAAGGTGTGAAAGAGGTAACGCTTCTTGGCCAGAATGTAAACAGCTATAATGATGCATGTGTGGACGAAAAAGAAGTTGAACCCGGGACAAATTGGAGACATAGTGAAGGCTTTTCCAGTATTTGCATGGTCAAAAAAATGGGTTTACGTTTTTCTGATCTATTGAATCGACTATCCTCAGAATTCCCTGAGATGCGGTTCAGATACACATCCCCACATCCTAAAGATTTCCCTGATGAGTTACTCTATCTAATGCGAGACAGACAGAATATTTGCAAATGTATCCATCTACCTGCACAGACGGGGAATAGCAAAGTACTTGAAAGGATGCGTCGGGGATATACCCGAGAGGCATACTTAGATCTTGTGCAAAAGATACAGAGAATTATTCCAGATGCGGGAATAACCAGTGATTTCATTTGTGGTAAGTCTTATTAGATTCTTGTATTTTCTTTACTTATGAAACTTGTTTTGTTGCAGTCTAGTGTTCAAAGAACATCAGCTAGTATACTGTTTGATTTGACCTTTTGTAAATGTGAATGATGTTTTAGAATTTGAATGATTTTTTAGAATTTTACTTGTAGAATACTTTTAGACCTCCCTTCTCTTGTGTCCAATAAAATTCTTTAGGATAAAAGTATAAAATATAAGTGATCTCATCCATCTTGGAAGTGAAGCTTCTCTATGTGGATGTCTTTTTCTTACTGCAAAAGAATGTTAGAGATCAGATGACCAATCATGTGACAATTTTGATACTCTTTAAGCTAATGACACCAATCTATTGATCATCAGCCTACATGCTTGCAAATACCATGTTAATTCTTATTTTACATTTCAAATACTATGCCATCATGGCGCTTTTTGCACTTTTCATTATTGATGTATTATTTGATCTCTCAGGGTGACATGAGGCAATCTCGTCTCAGTCACTTTCTTTTATCCTGTAAATAGGAAATCAATACACTGTTATTAAGTATTTATAATTATTTTATAATGACGTTGCTTTTATTTTTTAAACCATGCCTGGTTTGTATTGTAGTGATGCTTTATGAGTTATGAGAGAAATTTTCACGTCATCCTAATTTTTAACTCACTATTACTACTATTTTGTGATTTTGCTATTTTCTGTGCTTGAGAAATAGCATGATATAAATAACCTTGTAAAAAGTTATTCTGGTAATAGATGGTCTGTTCACGTTCCTCAGCCTGAAATTACAATTCACAATTCATCACTATCTTTTGCTCTGTGAAACCTTAGACGCTTACTTAATTCCCTCTTAAATTACTCCTTTTATGCAGGATTCTGTGGTGAAACAGAGGAGGAACATGCAGACACACTAAGCCTTATTAAGATTGTTGGTTACGATATGGCATACATGTTTGCATATAGTATGAGGGAGAAAACCCATGCCCATAGAAACTACATTGATGATGTTCCTGAGGAAGTCAAGCAGAGGCGACTGACTGAACTGATCGATGCTTTCCGTGAGAGTACAGGTCAATGTTATGACTCTCAGATTGGGACTGTACAACTAGTGCTGGTTGAAGGACCCAATAAGAGAGCTCCTGATACGGAGCTTATTGGAAAGAGTGATAGAGGTCATAGAGTTTCATTTATTAATCTTCCAGTACCATATTGTGATGATAATACTAACGGGAAGCAAAACCCTGCTGTTGGTGACTATGTGGAAGTTCATATATTGAAATCTACGCGGGCAACGCTCTTTGGAGAGGCACTCGCTATAACTAAATTGAGTTCATTTTACAACAATATGGTTGAAGAAGCTGTTGCTTGTGAAAGCAGAAGTTGAAAATTGGCCAGTTCTAAATTGGCGATTTGGTCTCCCCTTTCCCTTGAAAGCAATGTACAAGATAACTCTTGTTTAACATTGGTTGAGCAGCATCATACTCGGTGATTAAGATCTCATTTGGTTGCAATGATGACCAAAGGAGCTTCAAACTTTAGCCGATGACCTGCAACTTCCAGATAGTGTAGAGGTTCAGTAATTTTTCAATTAGTATGCGCAGATTGAAAATGCAATGTACATTGAACAAACTTTTTTTTTATCCTAGTCTATCATTTTCTAACTACGTGTGGATTCTGTAGTTTATATGTTTCCAATACAATTGCTTATGTGGATTCTTTTTTGTAGTTGAGCTGTTCAGTGTGAACTTGTTGCATCACGAGGAAGGGAGCTTTGGTGTTCTGGTTGAAAAAACCATCAGCTACAGAAACCCAAGGAAATAAAAAGTGCCAACTATGATTTATATTTGAGTCATTCTTCTTTTCATTTCTTTTCTGGGTGGTAAACGACAAGGATGGATGCACATCCCCATGTCTTCTCTGAGCTAATTACTTTATCCCAGTTCCTTCTTTTTTGACCCAACAGAGATGATAATTGGAATATCATTGGCATCGACGCAAATGTGTCACTGACTCGAGTTTGGCCTAGTAATGCGTTATCTTGATCAGCATCCAGGGCCATGTTGCGTCAAACATAAGCATTTTCAGCACGTATAAAGTGGTCAGTGAACAGAGCGGGTCCTGCCCCGCTCACCCACCACATTCTTCACATGCAAAGAAGCGGACCACTTTCTTGGTGCACTTATGGCGAAGGAAATGGCAGCCACCCACTTGATAAAATGCCTAGGAAAATCACTTTAATGGAAAAAGTTGTTTGGTTCTAAAACATGGCAGCCAACCACTTGACATTAAACCATATATTTACCAGAGGAAAATTACTTAAAATGAAAGTTGTTTGGGTCAAAACATTTTTCTCAAAAGGTTGGCCGCCGGCCTGACCCACCCCCCGTCCGATCATTCGGCCACCTCACTGTCATTAATTCCCACTAGCAAGTACTCACAGTTCTTGAATTCAAGATTTATCGTTGGTGTTGACTCTTGAGGTATTAAGGTTCTACTGTATTAGGTCATATTCGGATTTTAGTCGAGTGAAGTTATGTATATGAATTGATTATAATATGATCCATTTAAGAGCTGGTTTGGTTATATAAAATTAAACTATCTCATCTCATTATTATAATTTTTTCAAATCACAAAACTAAAATTATATTAAAAAATTATATTATAATAATATTTTATTCTATTTTCAATAAAGCATCTTATCTCATCTTAACTTCGTGACTAAGTTGAATCTTTTTTTTTTTTGGTATGTCGGGAAACCTCTCTAAGGTAGAGTCCTTCAGACCCACTCCTGCAGAATAAATCTTGGTCTCATGTACCGCACTCTCAAAAATTTTCCTAGTGACTAAGTTGAATCTCTCGATTCTATCCTCCTAATTTTGGAGTTGAGTTTAGATCATATACATGAAAGTGATGAATCAATCATGACAGACTCATTCAAATAAACATTTCAAATTTCTTAATCTTAATGTGTTAAACAAACATAAATGTATAAATAAAATTAGTTTTGACAACTTTTTAGGAAAATCTTATTATTTCTTTAATTTTCTGATTTAATGAGTTTGAATTCATTAAATCATTCCTGAATAAAATAAAAAAATATAAGGGGCTGTTTGGATTGAGAGGAGAGTTGAGATGGTTTGTGAATAGTAGAATAAGATATTTTATGAATATATTTTTTAATATTATTATTATTTTAAGATTTGAAAAAGTGGATTGTTTATTATTTTTTATGTGGGAATTTGAAAAGATTTTTTTGAGATTTAAAAAAATTAAATTATTTATTATATTTTGATGTGGGAAATTGAAAAGATTTTTTTAAAATTTAAAAAAAAATTATTATATTTTATAAAAAAATTTAAAAAAATTATAATAATAAAAATGAGAAGAGTTGATGAGAATTTTAAATACAAACATTTTCAAGTTAATCGAAGAAAGAGACGTAAAAGGTGCAACCAATTGTAATAATAAAAAATTATTTATTTAAAAGAAAGAAGGAAGGGCTGCAAGAGAAGTAACTGGTGGTGGGGAATGGGATTACTGTAGAGTGATGAAGACAAGACGATTGTTTGGTTAGTCCCAAGAACACAAAGCGGAGAAGCAAAAGAAGCTGACAATTTCGGCGCCCTCTCTCAGCCCAATGGACGCTTCTTGCATGCCCTCTAATAAGCTCCAACCATTCCAAGAACTTAATTAGGTATTATTCCATCACCTTAAAAGCCGAGAAAATCTGAAAATTATCATCAAGAGAAACTCGTATTAAAACTCTTTAATCATCACTAAAAATGAATACAAAGAGTCTTAAAACTATTTGTCAAATATTCTTGACTTCTAGGAGTTATAATTTCTTGGCATCCCATGGCTTTCGTTGGGTGTCTTTACCCACATTATTCCCATGCATATAACGTTCCCATGTGAGTGGAGAAAACGAATGAGTTGAGTCGAGTAAAGAAAGTTTGAATAGTAAATTAAATTGAATGAGATGAAAAAGTTTAAAACTTAATCATGTAGAATTTTTTTCTCTCTTAAAACAAAAATAATTGATACGTTTCTTTGAGTACTATTGATCAATAAAGAGAAAGAAGTTGCTTTCTAAATTATTGTATTTGAGATATTCAAGATCTAACAATTTACGCCCCCTCGTAGTCAACACGTTGGAGCTCCTGCCTCGATACAATTCTATGTGCTTCTTGAATACCCGCAAGACTGTGATTGAGTTGATCCACCATTTCCGCCTATCTTAACCATTTTCTTAAAGGCGAAGAATCAATGTACTTTCCTTATACGAGAAGACAAGTTAAATGATTAAACCATTTCCACCCATTTACCACCATCTCCCTCTTGAGACCATTTGGAGATTTCTACTTGACAAAACCACCAACCCTAATTTTTTGTTCAATTTAGCCATTAGGGCAAAGAGCTGCAGATATCTTCTTAGAGAAGTGAAGAAGTTTTGTGATCCCACATTGCGGAATAGAACTTGGCACTTCTATTGGTTGTACTATTCAAGATTGTAGAGTAAAAGATCTTCAATTACAAAAACTTATTAAAACTAGTGCACTCCCATCCATGACTGCAATATATAGAAACCTTGGTCGGACCTCTTCAAAGACTCCGAACAAAAACTACTTTCGCTCTTGGACCATGTAACAATCTATTGGGTTAAGAGAGCATGAGACTGAACTACTCTGTCAGTTCCAATTTTCCCTCACCATATTTTTTACATAATTGGTAATACTATATACCGTTTATGCATACTGTTTTTTGAAAAAAACTGGAGGCCATATTAAAAATATATATTTATATTTTCATGTGGATCACAAATTTACCATTTGTCTAAAGGGTGCTGCTACTCAACCTCATGTATTTGATCTCTCAAAGTTATTACTAGTGCAAATTGTATTTTTTTTTTCATTTTTTTTCAAATATTTTTTAAGCATCCTTAATTATTGAGAGAAAAAAAATTACAACTTCACTAATATTCAATTCCTTAATAATTAAGAAAAAATTAAAATATCAAAACAGTAACTTTGAAGGAACAAAAATATAGAAGTAAGTATAATTTTCCATGTCTGAATGCTTCGGAGCGAATATAGGATTCCCAACTTCCCACCTACCATATTTTGGGTTATTATGATAAAACCATGATTTACTTCTTAAAAAATAACAAAAGGAAGTTTTAGGTTTCGTTTGTTTTTAGAGATGAGATGAAATGAAATGAGATGAGTTAAGATTAAAATTAAAAAGTAAAATAAAATATTATTAAAATATATTTTTTAATATTATTTTTATTTTGAGATTTGAAAAAGTTGAATTGTTTATTTTATTTTGTATTGAAATTTAAAAAAGTGTAATGATGAAATTGAGATAAGATGATATGTTTTTCGAAAACAAACGAGGCCTTAGAATACCAAGGGTGGGTTTGGATGTTGAAGTGAGTTGAGTTGAGTTGAGTTGAGTTGAGATAATAAAATATTGTTAGAATATTATTTTTTAATATTAAAGTTGTTTTGGGATTTGAAAAAGTTGAATTGTTTATTATATTTTGTATTGAGATTTGAAAAATGTGTAATGATGAGTTGAGATGAATTGGGGATCTAAACGCACCCTTAAGTTGATTTTTGGAACCGACGTTGGAATTAAGAGACTAAAGGACATTGCTACTTGGACTTTTGAATGTTAAACTGAATTGAGTTGAATTGAGTTTAGATGATAAAATATTGTTAGAATATTAATTTTTAATATTATTATTGTTTTAGAATTTAAAAAATTTGAATTATTTATTATATTTTGTGTTAAAATTTAAAAAAATTATAATGATGAGTGAGATGAGTTGAGTTTAATTTAATAACCAAACGTAGCAACTTACAAAAGCAACCGATCGAATTGTAACTAAATCAATTTCTCCTTTTTATTTTTACTTTTTGAGTTTTTTTAAATGGAAAGCTAGTCTAAAAAGCATTCTTTCTTCAAACAAAAATTAAAAAATAAATCAAAATTGATTCCGTTAAAAAATATTAGTATACTTTGTCAATAAACTACAATAAAGAATCTGACAATAACTCTATTATTTTTTGGAGATCATATTCTATTAACAAAAAATACACACACAGATATATATATATATATATATATATATATAATATGTTCATTCCATATTGAGTTAGGCGGAAAAGAACTGCCTGGCTGTAATACCAAGCTAAAACAAACGTGCATGAGGCCGGGTCAACAGGGACGAGGCGTTTTGTGCCATGTAAAGTGAAAGGGACTCTTTTGATACCTATTTTTACAAGGAATTAGAATATGGTAGCTGTGCAGATCAAAATTGCAGATCAGGAGGTGAGGAATTGCATTAATGAAGTAAAATTAAAAAACAATCCCACTATAAATAACTGATCAACACATTAATGGGTGAGTGTTTTATTAAAAAAGGTCGACATTTTATCTTTTTTTTTTTTTGTAACCATAATAATCATACGAAAGAAATGAGTCTGGGCTGGATGAGTATGGTTCTGCCGGCCAGAAACCTCGAAACAGTGCCAGATAGATAACTGCATTATGCATAAAGAGAGCTGGAAAAAGTCTAATCGTCGTTAATTTCTTCCTAAAAGCCAGCAAAGTACAACTAAACAACTCAAGAAACCTATTAATTAACGTAGAACATTCCTTTATATATATATATATATATATATAGATAGATATAGATATAGATGAAGTTTGATTGATATCTCGTATGAGACTCATTCAACCATGCACAGTTGTGCCACATAATTCGCGTCAATTGACAGGGAAACCCGCGGTCTTCCAGGAATAGTGTTTGCAGGACCAGCGCGTAACATAAACAACGTATATACATCCGAATAAAATCGAGGATGGACAACTTGGTGGGTCGGGTCATGTTAGGATCGATATAGATATTCATTATTCATAAGAGTAGACAACTCCGGGGAAGGAATTCCTATCCATCCAATTGAAGTCAAGACAAAAAAATGCACAAGCTTGGCGCAATAGTTTTACCCCCGCAGTATGGCCACCTCATTTATTGATTGTTGGAAAAGCTAAGCCCTAGATCTTCAGAATCTCTCTCTCTCTCTCTCTCTTCATGTATGTATGGTGTGTATATCCCCATAGATCTCATTCAATTATCTGGCTCTTCAAAAGGACAAAGGAGTTTCTTCCCTGTCAATCCCTCCCTCTTCCTCTTTCTCTTACTCCCAGGGCAGACAAAAAACGCACACATAGAGCAGTGAATAAATAAAAGCTGCTGCATGGGTTCTGCTGCTGAGAGAAGTTAACCCGTGTATCTCAAAAAAGAATTACAGGGTGTAGAAACTAGCTAGGGTTTCAGAAGTTTTTCAGTTAAAGAATGGAATGGTTTATTGGGTGTTGGGTTTTCATAGGTATACTTGTAGGATGGTACTGGATTAAGGAGAAGAAGAAAATAGAAACCAAGCATGGGCTTCCTAAAGGGAACTTAGGTTGGCCTTTCATAGGAGAAACTCTTGAGTTCATTGCTTCTGGCTACACCTCTCGACCCGTCAGCTTCATGGAGAAACGCAGATCTCTGTAAGCTTTTCTCTCATCTTTCCTGATCATCATCACTTCTTCTTCTTCTTCTTCTTCTATCCTACCCCTTTTTTTGATCTTTTTCCTCTTTAATGAATTTCAGAATTCGTTTCCATTTCTGAGTTCAAAGGGGCTGAATTCTGTTTTCTTTCTCCTCAGAACCCTTGGTCAAAATGCAGATATGTCTTTTCTAGCTAGCTAGTATGCTAAAGTTTCTTTCATGATGGACGCTCTAGATTGGCAAATCACCTTCTGAAATTCTTCTCTCTATATATAGCAAACAGAGTAGTAAAAATTGATGAAAATACAATAATATTAAATTAGCATTTGTCTAGAAATTATTTGTCTTGTTCTCGTTGTCTTCGAAAAATGATTTCACATGTTACAAAAGGCTTGCAGTCTTAAGTATAGCATTGTCACATCCCATCGTTCATGCTTATACATGCTGTCTCTATATATATATACCTATATATATACACCTAAAAAAGGTTCCGTCTATGGAAGCCTTCATGAACATTTGTCTATCAGAGATTCAGACGTAATATTTATATAGGTATCCAACAATCACTATGCGTTCATCACCAATTGAAAGGCTTTATTAGTAACTTGGTCAAATTATAAATTAATCATAACCAATTAATATTGATGATTGATTAACTGTAAAAGGGCATACTTTGAGTTAGTAACCCTCAAGTGTGGCTGATTTGGATGTTAAAATGAATGATCTGAAATAGCAGTTAGCAATTTTTGATAAATTATCTTCCTATATATGGAAGAAAGAGACAAATAATACATGCAAAGTTAGTTTCCATAATTAAGCTAAAACTCAATAGCAGTCACTCAGAAAGCATGGAAAATGTAGAACATGAGACTGTTCAAGACTCACAATCAATCGCAGTAAGTTGTCACTAAAAGGATCAAGAAAAAACCATTCAGAAATATATATGGTCTTTATAAACCAAACATTGGATACAAGGAGTTGTCTGGGATGAAAGCAGAAGAGGATTTTTTTCATTCATGGCTGATGGTGACCATTGCAAAACAAGGTAATTTGAAAGGAGCAACTGCTCCCCCAAGAAGTTAAAAGGGTGAAAAGCCTGCTTTGCAGTAACTAGACCTTTAAGCACTGGAGCTCAGCTTATTTGCTTGTGCAGTCAGTAACCATAGCCTATTCTCCTTCTCCATACTTACATATTCCAGCCTCCCAATGAATTGACCATTTCCTTTTCATGTATCAAGCCCTTTTTTATCTTCCTTCAATCAATGAGAAAGTAACAAAAGCAGGAATGAAACAGGAACCCTTCTTCTGTCTCTCTCTTAACAGGTACGGGAAGGTGTTCAGAACAAACATCTTGGGAACGCCCATCATAGTTTCTACAGATCCGGAAGTCAATAAGGTTATCTTACAGAACCATGGGAGCACTTTTATCCCAGCATATCCCAAATCAATCACAGAGTTATTTGGAAAGAATTCCATACTCCAAATCAATGGAACTCTTCAGAAGAGAGTGCATGCACTGATCGGAGGTTTCCTGAGATCCCCACACCTCAAAGCCCGAATTACCAAAGAGATTGAACACTCTGTCAAACTCACCCTGTCTACTTGGAAGGACATGCACGAAATATACGTCCAAGATGAAACAAAAAAGGTTTCCTCCCCACCCCCCCGAGTTTCCATTAGTCGGTCCTCTCTGTGATCTCTCTCACTAATGAAGTTTTTGGCTTCCGAGTGTTTCAGATTACGTTTGAAGTACTGGTTGAAGCATTGATGAGCATTGGTCCAGGTGAGGATATGAACTTTCTGAAAAGAGAATTTGAAGAATTCATCAAAGGGTTGATTTGTATACCTATTAAGTTTCCTGGAACCAGACTGTACAAATCTCTGAAGGTAATTCAAGTACACACACAAACACATGACACACGTACGGCCAAAGCTCTCTTTTCTTCAATGCATTAATTTTCAGGGCTCAGTAGTGGGGCTCCTGATAAAAATGGTGGCGTGGTGCATGTAGGCGAAGGAGAGAATGTTGAAGGTGGTGAGGAGGATCGTGGAAGAACGAAAAACAGCTCTGAGAAATACAAACGATATTGATTTTGTGGACGTGTTACTGCGGGATATCGAAGAATCAAGCGAGATGCAGCGCCTACCGTCTGATTTCATCACTGGGAATATCATAGAATTGATGGTCCCTGGAGAGGAAACTATGCCGACGGCTATGACACTAGTAGTCAAATTTCTCAGTGATTGCCCCGTCGCACTAGAAAAGCTAATGGTACGTACGAAAATACTTGATTGTTTTCTTTTGACTTGGATTTTAAATCAACGGTGGGGATTATCTCTGATTTCGTACATGGATGGGTCCCATGATATCCACGTCAAGATATAGTGAATAAAGTGTTTGACCTTTTGCTAAAGAAGTCGTTTTCACTAAGCACGAACACAAAACACAGAACTGAGACAGAAAGAGTACGTGTCCACATGGGCTAAAAAGAATGGAGTGGACGTTTAGCAGCCGTATGATTTGGATTGAACGGTTGTCAGACTAGGACCACTTATTAACTTCATGTCTGTGCTTGTTGCGACCACTAGCTGTCAATTTGCCAGTGTTCTTTTTTTATTTTTTTTTATTTTTTTTTATTTTTTTTCTATTACTATTAAAAAATTGAATCTAATATTAAAAATTTAATTTTTTTATATAAATTTTATATTTATTTATTTTAAAATAATACGCGACACTTGTACGTTTATGATTCTAAATATTATTTCTCATCTTATTAAATCAAATTATGACGTCAAATATCGTTTATCAATCTTTGTATATTTTTTCTTCGTATAATCGTTTATTTCACCCTTTAACCAGAGAGGAGAGTAGATCATTCTTGCCAAATATGAGCATTAAAAGTAAGTTTTTTGTTTTGACATGCTTACATTCAAGCTGGTAAAGTATCATATGTCAATTTTAGGGAGTTTTCAGTAAGTAAATGGTGAAATTCTCTTCTCTAAAGTTTGTTCAACTCAGTACATAATCTTCATGAGATAGATGGAATTTTGGAGAGTAGTGGTGATGATGTTTCAGAATTGTAAATATTGAAATGGTAAAATCTGAAAAGTTTCAAGAATTATCATAAAAACTAAAAGATTCATGGATCCTCAAGAGTTCAACTTTTTACAAAGAACAAATTCATAGAATTAAGCTCATGCAATCATGATAAACACGATTTGTTAGGAACTCCAAGCTAGTAAAATGATTGATGGCAGAAATGCTAAGAAGTTGATCTTGCTAGTTAGATTGCCATGCATTTGGCACTCCTGCTAAGTAATAAAAAACACACTTTGCAATCTCAAACCTAAGAATTCTCCACTTCACATTCAAAATTACCCGCTAAAAAAAAGAAAAAGGAATAGCACCCTTTCTGATTTTGACAGTTAATATGGATGAAAAATAGGTAACGTGACACAACTTTGACCTCGGATCTTAACGAGTTGTGAACATTACAACTATATATTTTGTAGTTCATTAATTCGTTGTATCAATTTTAGTAACATTGGATGAAAAATGTAAAACATGGGTGCAAAGCTATTTTCATCTCTCAAAGATCTTGATAGTGTTAATTTCTTGGAAGATTTGGAACTTAAGGACATGTCTCTCTTTATTAGGATGAAACTCAAGTGTATTAGATGCCTATTTCCACATTGTACTGAAATACATGACCTTACTGCATTTATACAAAAAGTTAAGGTACTATATATATTTGGCTTCACTGCTTTAATTAACGTTGGTATATATGCAGGAGGAAAACATGGAACTGAAGAAACAGAAGACGGATTCCTTTGAAGGTTATGCTTGGACTGACTACATGTCCATGCAATTTACTCAAAATGTGAGTCTCAGATGTTAAAAGAGGAATAAAAGGAGATATGTTTGGAAGTATTATGGGATTTTTGTTTCTTCTAGAAACCAAAAATATATACTGAACCTGCTACTCTTATTCTTCACAAGGTCATCAGTGAAACTCTCAGACTGGCAAATATCATCAATGCGGTTTGGAGAAAAGCACTCAAGGATGTAGAAATCAAAGGTCAGTCAGTTTCTAGAGACTTGGCTATTTTTCCTTGGACTTCATTGTTCTTCAATTTTATATAGGACTGTAATGGTGGGATATTCAACAGGTTATTATATACCACAAGGATGGTGCGTCTTGGCCTCTTTTAGTTCTGTTCACATGAATGAAAATAACTACGAAAACCCATATCGATTCGATCCATGGAGATGGGAGGTATGCATTATTTAATTTGGTATTTTCGCTTGAACAACAGAAATCATGTTTATCAGTGTAATCAGCATAAGTCATCTCTGCTGAGAGATCCTAAACAATATAGGGATTCTTTGTCTGCAGAAAATGGGAGCTGCTGTTAATAACAATTTCTTTACACCATTCGGGGGTGGACAGAGGCTATGCCCTGGATTAGAACTTTCCAGGCTTGAGCTCTCAATATTTCTTCACCATCTTGTCACTAGTTACAGGTAAATGACCTTTCCGACTAAATCATGCAAACAAAAGACAAAATATATGGCCTACAATATACATATAATTGCATGGACACTGTTTTTAGCATTGTTTAATGACACAATATTATATCTTTTATAATAAAACTCAATAGGGTTACATTTTTGTGACGAGAAATACTTGACCTACACAGAAATTATACAAAAATAAATTTACAAACTAACATGTCTTGATATGATACGTCAAATTGTAAAGTATTTTTTATTGTAAAGTAAATCTAATGCATTGATCATTGTCTAAGTTTGCTTCTGTAAGATCTCTGTGCAGATCTAAAACTTCTATTTATGAAAAACAGTCAATAATCGATTGAGCTTTACGTTTACGTTTTCCTTTTCCTTTTAACTGTGCAGATGGGTAGCACAACAAGATGAAATTGTCTACTTTCCAACGGTCAAGATGAAAAGAAAGCTCCCCATCAGAGTTACCCCCATAAGCACTTGATCTGTTGATCAACTAACTATAGTAATATTAAGTTACAGCTATTGATTGCCACAAGATTAATGAAGATTATAATTAACATATCGATCAAAGAAAGGAAGCTGCCCTGAAAGTGCATCGATCTCAACCTCAAAGGAGGATAAATATACATATAATATAAGTACTAGACAGACCCACGAGGAGGCCTCTCCACAAGATGGAACTCTATAATTGTGTTAGCTCTGGAGTCACTGTCTATGTTCATTGCAGGAGCAGGAGGGGGTACACTCTTTTGGGGCCAGTCTCCAGTCCCCAGTCCTTAAAGCTGAACCCCCTCCAGTGGGGAAGATTTATTGAAATCTAGCTTTAATTGTACAAAAATTTTCTGGTTGCTTCGATTAAACCTTTGTGGCGGTTATGAACTCTAAATGGGGTCATGGTTTCCACTGCTTGCATGTGCTGGACACTTTGAACTACGTTCTGTTGGTGGAGCCCAGTACAACTCCCGTACCCCCACTCACCTTGTTTTGTTTGTTTTCGAAGCAATGTTACTCTTCGCTCACCCTTTACATTCGTTGATAAGACACATTTTGTTTGTTTCATACGCAAAATTTAAGATGAAAGATAACATATTTCTTATATTTATGAAACAAATCCGAAAATGCATGATCATTGAACTGCAACTACAAGATAGTGCTCTTGTTCTTGCTTTATTTTATCATGAACAGTGTATTTTGGCAGCCATTTTAGTATTTGTGTAGGGTGGTAATGGAATATATAACATAATCATATAAAAAAATCAATAACCTAAAGGCCAAAAATAAAATAACACAAATAATTGCATTAATGTGGATTCTTATGAAAAATAAAAACTTGATCATTTACCTAATTTTGTGGAGCTGATACCATGGTCGGATGGGAGGGATGCCAAATGGCATTAGAAAGGCCCAGTACTATTTTTTGAACAAATTCTCGAGCAAAAACGTTCACTTCTAAATTTAGAAATCAAGGTAAACCTGCAATCTTTTGTCAGCAGACAATTCGGAGAGGGAGTTGTGGACCTACAACTTTGGATAGATGACTCGAGTAGGGATGTCGGGCCCAAAACCTCCCTCTCCTCCACCCCTACCCTAATTGCCCACAATCCGGATAGGGGATTCATGAATAAACTTTAATTTTATATTTAGCGAAAAAAGAAAGGCAAAAGGATAACAAGAGTTAGAGAATCTATGTATAGTGACTGTTGAAACCGATGGTGGCTTTTAATAAATCTTTGGAAATTGCAAGAAGGTTGGGTTTATCTCAAATCTTTTTCGAATGAGGTAGAAGGGGGAAAAGTCTACCTGGTTGCTAAAGAGGGTATTGCGATTTCTATTCTGTCATCTTCATCACAATATATTTCTTTTATTGCTAATTTCGTGGGTTCGGAAGCTTTGTTTTCAGCAGTGTATGCTAAATGTAGTTCTACTCTTAGAAGGGAGTTGTGGGAATCCTTGTTAAGGGTGGAAACTGTTGAAAACCTTTTATGATTATAAAGGATTTTAATATTATTAAAAATGATTTAGAGAAGATTGGGGGTGTTCCTGTGTTGACTACAACTAAATCAATGTATGATCTTCCTTTCTCTAGATCAAAATTCACGTGGCATTGTAGAAGGGATGAGCAATTTATTTGGGAAAAATTGGATAGAGCTTTTAGTTGGTTTCTTTTCCACATGCTATTTTAATACACTGGGAAATAATACATTCAGATCATTGCCCTTTGTTGTTTGAAAATAAGGGGCTGAAGAGTTAGGTCCTTCTTCTTTTAAATTCCAAAAGATGTGTATTACTCATCTAAATTTTTTGAAATTTGTTGCTCATAATTGGAACCAGCCTTATAATAAGACTGATTTAAAAAGGATGGTTTTAAAACTGAAAAGACTGAAACCTGCTCTAAAGGATTGGAATGTTTCAAGTACTTTTAGTGACATTTTTAAGATGCTAGCTGAAATAAGAGATAATATTCAAGTGGCAGAGTTGGCACTACAAACGTTAAACTTAGAAGATAATCTTAGGGGAGGTTTGGCTAGTGAGTTGAGATGAGATGATATGAGATAAAAGTTGAAAATTGAATAAAATATTATTAGAATATTATTTTTTAATATTATTTTTATTTTAAAATTTGAAAAAGTTGAATTGCTTATTGTATTTTTTTTTTGGAAATTTAAGAAAGTTGTAATGATTAGATAAGATGAGTTGAGAGTCTTTTTGAATCCAAACAACTCCTTAGTCTTTTGCATTAGTTAGAATCTGAGTATGATCAAATTTTGCTTCAAGAAGAAAGTTTTTATAAGCAAAAGTCTAGAATAAGCTAGCTCAAAGAAGGGGATAGAAACTCTAAATTTTTTCATCAGATGCTCCTGTATAAAAGGAGAAAATCAAGAGTTGTTTCTTTAACTCTTCCTAATGGTATTGTTTCTTGCAATCATGATGATATAATATCTGCTGGTGTTGAATTTTTTCAAGCCCATTTAACTTCAGAGAATGTTTTATGTTGCACTGATAGTATACAAATCATTCCACACTTGGTTAAAGATGAGGATAACGTGAATATGTTGTTCTTAATGTAGGTTTTTTCCATTCCAACAGAGGGGATCTACTCTCGCCTTTACTTTTGATCTTAAGTGAAGAATTCTTAAGTAGGGGCCTGTCACAGTTGCTTCAGAAGTCTTCTTTCATTCCTTACAAGATGCCAAGAGGTTGCTCTGCCATATCTCATATTTTATTTTTTGATGATTTGTTGATTTTTTCTAATGGATCCAAAATGAGTTTAGATTCATTAATGGAGTTTATCTCCAACTATGAACAAATATCTGGGCAAAGAATTAATCCACAAAAATGTATTTCTTATGCACAACTCTACATCTCGGGCCAGGAGGCAGATTGTGGCTAGAGCCACTAGTTTCAAGGAAGGCAATTTTCCTATCACCTATTTGGGAGCACCTCTTTAATGCGGAAGATTGACTATAGACTTATTTGATCATATTCTTGCTAAAATTAGAAAAAAGCGGCTGGTTGGAAAAGTAGATTGTTGTCTACTAGAGGGAAATTAACCATGATTAAGTAAGTGTTGCCTTCCGTTCTAGTTCATATTATTTATGTAATTTGGCATCCTAAAAATGTGCTGGATTTGATTCAACAAGCTTTTGCATCATTCTTTTGGGGAAAGTGAAAGACATTAAAAAATGAATTTCTTGGAAAAAGATATGTGGACCTGTTGAAAAGGTTGGTATAGGCATAAGGAATTTATATGATGTTGTAAAAGTTTTACAATAAAAACTTGCTTGAAATTTGGTAAGTTCAACCTCTCTTTGGGCAGTTTATAGAAGGCAAAAGTTCTTTCCTAATGTTGTACCATTAGAAGCAATTTCAATTTTCAGCAAAACCATGACATTTTCATATTCAGAGATGATCTATATGTGTATATCTTACATTCATACAATCTAAAAGTCAGTGGAATATTAGAAGTAGTAATATCAGTTTTGGTATGATAACTAGATGGGTAATGGGTCCATTGCATCCTTGAGTTTTTCTGTCACTTTACCACATCTGAGATTAAATCATTTATGTTCTGCAGCTGGTTGGCAGAGAGATAAGCTTGAAATTCTTCAAAATCCTGATTGAGGCATCATGTTTTTAGTTTTCAAATAAAGCTAAAAAGTGTGATGATGATAGATATTGAAAGCATACAAATGTTGGTAAATTCGCTACTTAGTCAGCATGGAGCATTCTTAGAACCCAACATTCTTGATTTTCTACTGCCAAATATATTTGGAGCAAGAGTCTTCCATTGAAAATTTCTGTTTTTGTATGGAAATTGTGGAATAATGGGGTAACATTGGACATAAGTGTTAAAAAATGTGGCATAAGCTTGGCCTTTAAGTGTAGTTGTTGCTGTAAGGCTATAGAGTCTGATTTACATCTTTTTAATGATTGTGATCTTGCTATATCTGTATGGCATCACTTCTCATAGATTTTTGGCGCCTTAGATCTTTCAGCTTTGGGGTAGAGAGATAAATTGTTAACATGGTGGTCAGTTTTTCATTAGACAAATAAGATTCATATAATTGCTCAATTAGTTCCCTGTTTAATACTTTGGGAATTGTGGCTAGCAAGAAACTCAGCCAAATATGAAGGTATAATCAAGCCTACTTCTTGCATTATTTGGAAAATTGTGAAATGGGTGCATGAATTAAATCTGATGATCAAACCATCAAGGGGCATACAAAGTTGGATGATGTTTCTATTTTAAGTCTCTTGAGAATTCTACTGCTGAAGATTAAACTAAAAAAGTTTAGTTTAATTTGCGATTGAATCCCCCTATAGGGAATCAGCAACGACAAGGCAATGGCTTTCCTGTAGTGAAATAGAAGAAGGGTCAATAGAGTTTTGATCAGGTATGAACCATTGGAAGTCTGAAGTTTCTTTCTCTCCCTTCTCCGTAGTGTAACGCAAGGGAGGAAGGGAGAAAAATTGATCAAGGGTTTGACTGAGAGAAAAAGAAAGCAGTAGAGGTGATTAATGTTAGGGAGTAAATATTGAGGCTTTCTTGTAGATTAATATTTGCATGTGTCGATCGATGATCTATAAAAAGGAGGATTTAGAGAGACGTGTTTGGAATTAAACTGATCACAACAAAAGATCATGAGTTATCATATATATATATATGGGTGGAAATATTGCTGGATCCATTGGTTTGCTTGTTGAGAAAGATAGGGATTTTGGTGGGGCTGGTGAATTTGCGTTCTCTATCATGATCTTCTCATAAAACGATCATAAAGAGTTTGATGATGAGGATGATGGTATTATATATATTTATCCAATCAGTACTGCTTAATTTTGCTCTAAGTAATTCCCCAAAAAGATGTGTGAGAGAGAGAGAGAGAGAGAGAAGATAGCTTAAACTGTAAGTGGATTTCGACAAATTAAGCTGCTTTTGAGTGATAGCTTTGGATCCTTTGTGCATGAAAATAGAAACTCTTGATACTTCCCTCACATACAACAATAGAATGATACATAAGTTTTCAAAGTACCTAAGATAGTAGCAATGATCTGCCTGACATCTAATGTATCTTAAACTGAACATGCAATTGTCAAACTTTTTGTACCACTGTCTAGGAGCTTGTTTTAGGCCAAAAAAGCTCTTCTTCAATTTGTAAATTGAACTCTCCTTTCCTTGTACTGCGAACCCCTCAGGCTTGTCCATATAGATGTCTTCCTCCAAACCCCCTATGAAGAAAAGTTGTTTTCACATGTAACTGCTCAAGATGCAAATATTCAGTAGCCACCATATGATCTTCACCATAGGAGAGAAGATCTCAAAGTAGTCAATGCCTTTTTCTGTTGAAAATATTTCACAACAAGTGTTGCCTTGTACTTTTTACTGCCATCATACTTAGTCTTCACCCGATATACCTACTTGTTGTGCAATGCATTCTTCCCTGATGGAAGTTTTGCCAACTCCCATGTCTGATTCCCTAACAAGGAATCAATGTCATCATTCACGATTGACTCCCACTTGCTTGAATTTTCATCCTACAATGTCTCCTCATAGCTATGCTATTCCGCACTATCTGGTAGCAAAATATAGTTCAAAATGGGTGAGAAACACTATGGGAGTCGGATGGTTCTAGTAGACCTACAAACTGCATCTGTATGTGTGGATGACTCTAGATCTAACTACGAAATAAGAGGAATGGGTGCAGTGCACTGGGCCCACTCTCCCCGTCAATTGTGTCACTGCTCTATACTGTAACTTCAGGTAGGTCATCTAGGCTCATGAACTCAGATGCATGAGGAGTCGCACTAGTTGTTATACCAACCTGTCCTTGTACATAACTTTTTCATTGAAAATCACGTTCCTAATCCTGATGATTTTCTGACTTTGCTCATCCCAGAATCGATAGCCAAATGTTTCATCTCCATAGCTAATGAAATAACATTTTTTTGATTTAGCCTCAAGCTTGCTATCAACATCAGAATTAATGTGAACATAAGAAACATAATCAAAAGTTTTGAGATGAGAAAATTTAACCTCTTTTCCACTTCAAGCCTCCTCACGTAGTCTGCACTCTAATGGAACTAATGGTCCTCGATTGATTAGGTAAACGACAGTGCTAACTGCATTTGCCTAGAATGTAGATGGTAGCCCATCATATTGTCTCATGCTTCTAGCTCGCTCATTGATGGTTCTGCTCATTCACACAGCAACACCACTCTATTGTGGGGTTTTGGGACGGTCTTCTCCATTCTAAAATCGTGAGCTGCACAGTACTCCTTGAATCCTCCATCAATTTATTTTCCACCATTATTAGACCTTAAGCATATCAGCTTTAGGTCTGTCTCTGTCTTAACTAGAGCTTTCCACTTTTTGAACACATCAAATATGTCAAATTTTAATTTAAAAAAGTAAACTCTTATCTTCCTATTGTGGTCGTTGATGAACATGATGTAATGCCGGGAGTCTCCAAGAGACAGTACTGGGGAAGGCTCCCACAAGTCTGTGTGTATAAGCTCCAGCTTTCTTGATCTTAGTGCTCTACCACTCTTCAAGAAACTGACATTTTTCTGCTTCCCCAGTATATAGCTCTCACACATACCTAGATTAATTGACTTTAGTTCTGATAGGTTGCCTTTCGACAGTAGTTCTTTCATGCCCTTTTAACTCATATAGCCAAACTTGCAGTGCCACAACTCTGCGGTGCTCTCTACTATGGTAGTAGCAATAGTGTCACTCGATGCTGGTGTCATGTACATAATACTAGTCTTCTTACCCTGAGCCAACACCATTGCTCCTCCAAGTAACCTTCTACGTATTATCGGAGAACACTACTGAATGACCACAATCATCGAGTTGTCCTACAGAGATGAGATTTTTCTTCAGCTCGAGAATGTGTCTGGCTTTCTGCAAGGTCCACACATTCAAATTAGGGAGTACAATATCAATGTCTCATATTCCCACCACATTCAGTGCCTCTCCATCAGCCAAGTATACATTCTCGAAATCACCTGTAATGTAGATCTGCATGATCTCTCTATGCAAAGAGCTATAAATGGAAGCCCTTAAATCCAGTATTCAATCAACGACCGAACTGTGAACTGCAAGTAATAGTGCATCGTGTACCTTTTTAGTTACCACATTTGCACTATCATTCTCAATCTTCTTCAGATTTTTATAGTTCTTTTTTATATGACTGGTTTTGCCACAATTCCAATAAGTTGCTTGTTGTCCAGACCTTGGCTTACTCTTGCCCCTGTTTCTTGATTTTGATTTGCCTCTGTTTGAGTTCCTATCATGTGTTCTCCCTCGAGTATCAACATTCAGTGTGGAACTCGACCCTGAGATCTTGCCAGAATCCCTCCTGAGCACCTCCTCAATTAGCATTAAATCATGAATATCATCATATTTTAATTTTATTTTTTCAGAAAAATTATTAACATCCAATCTCATGGTTTTCTAACTATTTTGGCAATGATGCTAATAGTATCAATGCCCAAATCTCATTATCAAATTCAATTTCAACAGAAGATAATTGATTAATGATAGTATTCAACTCATTTATATGTTGGGTAACAGATGTACCTTTTGCCATCTTTAGATTGAATAACTTCCCCGTTAAGTGTACCTTGTTATTTGTAGACAACTTTTCATAGATACCTGACAAAGTCATCATGAGATCCGTTGTGATCTTCTCCTTGATAACATTGTGTGCAATTGATTTCAAGAGCGTTAGCCAAATAACCCCAGGACCTATGAATCTAATAGGTTCCAATCAACATCCTCCATGTTGTTCGACTTCTTCCCTAATAGTGGAAGATGAAGTTTCTTTCCAAAGAGGTAGTTATCTATCTGCATTCTTCAGTATTCGAAATCTATGCGATTGATGTAAGAGGATCCGAATCAGATGATGCTGAGTTGTCAGACTGCACGTTGACTGCGCTAAAATATTTTGAGGTGGCAGATCAGGGCAAAGAGGGTAGGAAATCGTGATCTTTTCTTGATTGAGTCAGTTTTGGGCATGCTTTGGTATTTTGGCCATAACTTTAGCTACGGGTATCAGAATCGCTCATAATTTTGGCTCGGTGTGCATCATTTTCGAAGCCAAATTCTACTGTTTTTCCCTCTGAATTCCTATTTTTAGTTATTTTTTGTCTTTTATGGTAATATTTCATTTATTATTTTAGAAGTGATTCTGAACTCGATTTGGGCCAAATTTTTGACAGATTACTTCTTTTATTACATATTTAATTTTGGCATGATTATTGAGTTTTTTTTATTTTAGGTAAAATTATGATACAGTCGACTTTCAACTATTACAGCCCAGCTTGTGGGTTGATTTTGTCATTTATTGGATATTGATAATTTTGAATTGAACATCAGAGGCATTTTCTCTGTATTTTTAGGCGATTCTCTTGTATTCTATCATGTGAATTTTCTGTTGAAATTAGCCTGTAGAATAATCGTTATTCTGCCCGGTGTCAGCCATCACACTTCTTGACCCAAATACCTTCACTTCTTTCCCAATCATCTTTCTCCCTCAAACCCAAACCTTAGCTCTTGATACTAGTCGTTGTGAAAAACGATGATAATAAAGCAAAAGTAAAAAAGAAATAAGCAAACTATCAATCACAGGACACAAATTTATGTAGTTCAACAACGTACCTACATCCATGGAGCTGTAGAGGATTTTATTATGTTGAGGAATCACAAAATACACTTTGGGAAAAAATATTACTGTTCATCATGACCATATTGTTCATAATAAGCATTATTTTAGGGTTACATGATGGAAGCTTTAATTTTCAATTTTCAGCGATATTTGCTTAAGCGAAGTGTTAAGTACGCATCGAGTGAACTCTCTGTCTGATTTTTGCTCAAACGCCAAGTCGAGCGAAATTTTTGTATGGCACTTCCTTAGTCACAAATAGAAGCCTCATTGAAAATCCGCTCAAAAAATATAATGAATCGTTGTCGGGTCAGATCATTAAGTCGGGCTGTCACAACAGTAAACCAAGCTCCAGAAACCCAACAAGACATGGTCTAATACACCCATAAAAGCAATTATTGTGTGTTCAAAATAATAAAATTGAAAATGGAGCTAACAATTTGGTCTAGTCCTATGTGTTTTTGATCAACAAGCAAATAAATGGGTTGCAACTAATACAATGATGTTTTAAGCAATCTAACTAATGGTCTGTAGTGAATTTTTTTGCTACATTTGCAACCCACAATGGGAAAGGGTGTACTGAAATTGAGGTCAATAAAGATTCCCACTCCAACTTATTTGTAGAAGAAAGCATAAACCATACAAAGGGGCAATCAAGTCCAAGTTAATCAAGATAGAGTCAGATTTTGCTCTCTAAAAGAGGATGAGCGAAGGATGGATGCGTTGAGCCATGGATTTTTTCTTCTCTTCCTCAAGGTGCTGCACCTCTGTTAGTCTTTGATCCCATGCTCTTTCCCTTGCCATGATAGCCATTTTACGATTTACCCTTTTGATGATCTTCTTCCTTTTAACCTCCTGCAATGCAAATAAGCCCTTTAATCCTTTTTATAAGATTCAAATGGAAGCCCCAAATACTCCAAAATGAGTACTAGTCAATGATACAACTGGATTCCCATTACAATATTATAAAGAGTAAGAACTTCTCATTCTCAAATAATGTGGGATCCCATACACCACATGCCTAGAGTTCATATCGCATTCAAGATAATAATCAACTTTGCAAAGTAAGCAATTTACATCCAATGTTAACACAAGAGATTGTCTTTTCACAAAACTTATGCAAGTGGGCCAAGAAAAATAATCTCAAAGCATATAAAAGTTTTGTTAAAAAATGATCAAGAATCAACTCAATAAAGAACACTAGCTTTAAAGAGAAATCTGATCTCTTTCGTTATACATTTAAAGAACAAGAAATCCAATGAAGGCTATGAATTTGTTGGTGTGAATATCAGGTGTCCGACCATTAATGTACACGATCCCATCAGAACTTTTTATTTTTCCCTCAAACAATACAAAGTTAGATAGAATAAAAGGAGTATCCAATAGAAAGTTAATATAGAGTACAAAAAAAATCTATAAGGGATCAAATTCAGTGTGCGTCCCCATTACAAAGAGTCATGTGTGACAAGATTCTGGGTAATGTTGTTGCACCAGAGTGAGTTAGCAACCCTTTAAGCAAGCTCATGTGCCATCAGAACTTAACAACCTTTTTTTAATTGATAAGTTCCATCAGAACTCAAGAGTTAAGCGTATTTGGACGAAAGTATAGGGGTAGCATTCTAAGGAGTGGGTGTGAATATTACAAATATATATTTATCAATAAACTTTTAAATCTAGGAACGATTTAAATAAGTTTGAAAAAACTAAGACAAGGTCCAAATTTTTGTAGCACAACCTATCATGATGTGTCACTATATTCAATTAGATTCTTCAATACTGTCCCTTTTGATGTGGATGAGGCTATGGTGAGATTGAACTTTACAATGATCCATTATAAAGCTCAAGAAGTGATAACAACACTAAAGTTATGAACCTTTTTTTGTTGTTGTTGCCGAATCTCAAGTTGTGAACTTTACAACAGATTGGCTGCGGAAGAAGCTCTGTTGAAAGCTACCGAATAAAATCTCGCAGACGGAGAGAGGGAGGGAGAATTGGTATGACTACAAGAGCGAAAATTTTCTTGTGTCAAGTTCAGGGAAGACGATTTGGACCTCAAAGGTAGACTCACTAGACTGACAAAAAAAGCCCACATCTATAATGATCAGTATTCAAAAACTTGAGTTAGGAAAATGAGTTTTATCATATTTATGAAGTATTTAATACTATAAAAGAAAAAAAAAGAAAAAAAAAATATTATAAGGTTTTTCTAACGTGTTTACTCTCTTTTCAAACTCTTTAAATTTAGAGGAGGTTTTTTAGAATGTTCAATGTAATGGGCTAATAAGGAATAGGCCCAAATTATGGGCTAGTTAGGATTGGCCCTAGAATCCAGTCAGCTCGGTTCATCCGCAAATACCACGTTTTCTTGTAGTTAAGAGACCAATTCAGCTTTAACTTCCTTCCTCCAGAAAAATGCAATACCCCACTTCTTTCTAAACGGTCAATAACATAACTGTGATCAAACCCCACTTGATTTCGAATATATTTTCAATTCTCTCTCTCTCTCAATGAGAAAAACCAAAGTTGGTCGCCTTTCCTTCACTAAAAGGTGAAGTTCACGGATCACTACGGCCTGGTGCATGTAGGCTAAGGAGAGGATGTTGAAGGTGGTGAGGAGGATCGTGGAAGAAAGAAAAACAGCCCTGAGAAATACAAGCGAGATTGATTTTGTGGACGTGTTACTGCGGGATATCGAAGAATCAAGCGAGATGCAACGCCTAGCGACTCATTTCATCACTGGAAATATCATATAATTGATGGTTCCTGGAGAGGAGACTGTGCCGACGGCTATGACACTAACTGTCAAATTTCTCAGTGATTGCCCCGTCGCTCAAGAAAGGCTAATGGTACGTATGAAAATAAATGATTGTTTTTTTTTTTTTACTTGGATTTTAAAGCAACGGTGGGGATTATCTCTGATTTCGTACATGGATGCAGGTCCCAAGCTGTCCACGTCAAGATATATAGTGTATAGCTTTTTACAAAGCACAAATTCATGCAATCATTGTAAACATCAAAATGAGCAAAAATGATTTCAAAATTACTTGCTAAAAAGAGAGGAAGAAATAGCACCCTTTGTGATTTTTTGACAGTTAATATGGATGAAAAATAGGTAACGTGTCACAACTTTGACCTCGGATCTTAACGAGTTGTGAACACCTTACCCCATTTTAAGGTACAAGAAGTTAAGGTACTATATTTGGCTTCACTGCTTTAATTAACTGTGCAGGTGGGTAGCTCAAAAAGTTAAGGTAATAAACCTGTCTCTCTTTAATGAAAGCTTTAATTGTACAAAATCTTTCCAGTTGGCAGTTGCTTCGATTAAACATGCTTTTACACCCTAGTTCACAATTCTATTGCATTCAATGTTAGACCCAACTTGATGAATTATATGTTTGGACTCCCCCGTTAGATGTCCATAATGTAGACGTCATTTCGGATCTTCAAATTGCGTCATCAAATCATGACGTATACTGCTGGGAGTTTTTAATTTTTAGTAAATGGGGTACTAATGGTTTCCACTGCTTGCATCTGCTGGACTTTGAACTACGTTCTTATATTGCTTATTTGTAAGCAAGGCTTCTACGTAGGATCTGAGAAAGCCCGCTGAATTAGCTTCAACATCAGCAAAATCAGTTTATTTGATATGGTTTTGCAACTCGAGGTGATGGATCCTGCAACAAAGATCTATAAAGCTGTAGCTGAAAATGACACCGCATTCTTTAACCAGATCACAAGGAATATTCTCAAGCCGATAACGGACAACGAGGACTCCATTCTACATGTTGCAACAAAATTCAAACGGATGGAGTTTGCTAAAAACCTCATGAGCTTGGACCAATCACTTATTTATCTGGGAAATAAGAAAGGTGACACTCCACTACATGTGGCAGCAAGTATAGGGTGTTTGGACATCACAAAACTCCTAATAGATCGACGTTCAGGTATTTTGGAGATGGTGAACATAGATATTTTGGAGACGGTGAACATAGACAAGGATACGGCATTGCATGTTGCTGTGAGAAATGCTCAACACTCGGTTGTGGTGTTACTAATTCGCCACAAACCAGGGCTAGCTATGATGGTGAATGAAGCCGGAGAATCCGCACTCTTTCTTGCTGTAGACAGAAACAATTACCATACTGCTAAGTACATCTTAGACTCTGTTCCAGAATCAATACGCTGTGGAGGAAGGGACTGCATGAATGTGTTGCACGTAACCATCATTCGGATGGTGGCAAGTAAGTTCACTGATCCTCTCTCTACCATGGTGGTCAAAACCAATGTTTTTTTTTATAATATATTAATATGAATAGGCATAGTCCAAATACACATGAGATATATAAGAGATAGCACCTATTTAGTAGAAAGAAATAGAAACAAGAAAATCATGAAAATCGAGACTATTGAAATCTACATCTTTGTCCCAAAGAAAAAGGGTTCTAACAAATAATAATCTGTTCTCCTCCAATGAACACTTCTTGTCTTCGAATGTCGTGTCATTTCATTCCTTCCAAATGCACCATAGAAGATATATGAGAATCGTCTTCCACACGACTGAAAATCATCTTAACTCACACCATCTCACTACTATTCATAAATCATTTCATTACTATTTATAGATTTTTCATCTCATTTCATTCCCCTTAACGAGGCCTTAGTTAATACAACCAACATAAGCATATAAACAGAAAATCTCAAGCTATATGAAACAATTTCTCATGTGTTGAGAAAATAAGCAAATATAGCCAATGTACACAATTGGATACAATTAAGGATCTCCTGATCAGGTACAACATACCAATGATCTGTATGATAACCAGAATGTCCAAATGTAAGATTAATAACCAAAAACTACTTACGAGGTATCATATAAACTGAGACAGTGAAACAGTGTAAGGAAACTCTATCCTTACATATTATCGCATCTCAATCTCAAAGCAGCTTAATTGTTAATCTAACGTAACATTATTATAACTTGTATTAGTTATGGAATGAGCATTCTACGCATTAATAAATTGCTCAAGCAAATCAAAGCACTCCAGATTAATGGCGGCTTTAGTTTGAACGTTCATATGGTAAATCAAATAATATAATATATATATTTATATATATTTATATATATGAAATATTTGTATTTTATTAAAACACAAAACCGATCGAACTTGGGGCCATGGAAGTTCCGTCTCTGATTACAATCCTATCGTGTGGTATATAATAGTGGATTGTATTCAGATAGAAAGAAAACAAGAGATCCTTTCGCATCAAGTAAGGTGAGAAAATATTTTGATATGTTACAAATCCATTACCTTAATCTGTCTCTTGTCTGTAGTTTAAAGTATTATTATTGCTAAATGCTTGTTTCTGTTGTTTTTTCTCGATCTCCTCGTTATTCCAGACAGGCAGAGCTTTTATACCAAGAAAGATTACAATGCAGCAGGTATTTTCATCAGATTGTTGTAGGGTATTGTTTCTTATTTCCCAAGTTTCAAGTCCTGGGTTTCAGAGCTGGTGACACATTCAGTTGAGATTTGCCAATGAAGAATTTCTGGCGGAGGCTTGAAGAATTTTCTAGAAAGGAAGCCTTGTTATCTCTCTTCATTTGTTAACGTTTCCTTTTGTTCTCTTGTAGATTTTCTGTCGGAGTTGATAGAAAAAGAGCCAAATTTAGCTTCGGAAGCCGATAATTTTGGGTGGACTCCTCTGCACTATGCTGCACACTACGGCAGTGTGCAAGTCATGAAACTGTTATTAAAATATGCAGGTTCTTCGGCAGCTTACATAAAGGACAAGGAAGGAATGTCTGCTCTTCACATTGCAGCCGAGCGAGGCCACCTCATGGTAGTGATGAAGGTGGTTTCAGAATTTCCTAGTACGTACGAACTATTGGACAGTAAAGGCCGTACGCCCCTCCATGTGGCTGCGGAAAGTGGGAAAAGTTTCTGGACACTCTTGTTTCTGATTCGCAAAGTGCCTGATGATCTCATAAACAAGCAAGATAGCAGTGGCAACACGATGTCGCATCTGGCTGCTGTCCACAAACGTTTCAAAACACTAGCAGCACTGGCAGCGTATAAAAGATTCGACAAAGGGGCTATTAACAAGGAAGGCCTAAGTTGCTTGGAAATTTATAAATCAAGTAGTATGACGACTCTGTTCTTTAAGGTATGACCCATATATCCTACTCTGTTCTTTAAGGAATGACCCATATATCCTACTATAAAATCATTTAACGTAGCCGTGTAGTGTTTATAAATAATTAACGTACTGTGATCAGTAATTTCCAAATAAAATTCCGTACTTAATGAATAGCAACTAAGCATTTTGTATATTGCGTTTGGATAGAATTTGGATTTGGTTTTGAAATCAACCATGAATTGGAAACCAAGATTAGTGGTTAATTCGAACATAATACGTTACCACTTTCAAAAAAAAAAAAAAAAATCCTATGCTATTTGATTCAAAGGACCATATGTATCACAACTTGAAAAGAAAACAACGAATAATCTTGGAAATCCATTAATGTCTTTGTAAAACAGATTATTCTATTCCTAATCAATGTCTGTTTCAAAAACTTACAGCTCTTCATCCCTATGTTTGAGGCCTTTGGCTATCTACCAAGTTTGCAAGCAGCATTTCCCAGAAGAACCATCAAAGAACAAACTACTGGGACCAGCGAACCACAAGGGGTAGATAGTTCTTTTGTTAAGGAGAAGGCTGATGTCGACTTACTTGTAGCAACCTTCGTTGCCACTGTCACCTTTGCAGCTATTTTAACCATGCCTTATAGAGAGGATGGTGAAACTTCTGGTCAGAAGTTGGCTTTCGGTGTATTTGCAATTGCGAATTCCATCTCATTTGTTTTGTCAACTGCCTCAATGTTTCTCCATTTCTATGCTTTTGGAATGAAAGAAGAAATCCCTGATGCATTCTCAGGATTCCTAACTTGGTCCGAGCAACTCCTTCCATGCGCTGTTCATGCACTGGTGGTAGCTTATTCTACAGGCTCATATGGAGTCTTGGCTCATTACTATCCGAAAATTGCTTCTTGGGCCTTCGGACTTGGTTTTATCTTCTTTATTGGCCCTCTCTTCGCCGTCATTAAGACTGTATATCTGATGGCAACTTAAATCACATGGTACTCATATTTTGTTACCAAATCTCAAGGTATTATAAATTAGAGTTCCATACTCTAATATATGTTTAATGGCATGGTATCTTGTCATATAATGGGATACCAAGGGTTCATCCTGTGAGACTACTATTATGGATCGATGTACCAATAACTATTTTAATGTTTTCGAAATGGGTCAGTTGTATGTAACGTCATCTTCCTTCCTTGATATATAAGGGTTGGGAACTGTTGGATTTATGCAATCTTGATATTATTATGGTCAAAAGTTATTCATATATTTTTTTTATCATGTGATATTATCCTATGCATTGAAATTTTGTTTATTAGGTGCTAAATTCTTGGTTAACATCTATAATAAAGTGCATTAGTCGTGGATACAGATCCTAGGGGACTCAAGCAGGTAACAATCGTTGCCAATTCCAACTTACCAAGCTTCTCTCGTAAGCTTCTCCCCTCCCTCCTATTGAGGGCCCACACTCCAATTCCCGAAACTTACCCTTTCTCTGCAAGTCTACTTCCTCCCATCCACTAACCTCCATTTTCCCCTCCTACCACTTTCCCATCTCCACTAAAATCAACTTTCTGTTTCCCTCAATGGACCCCCCTCCTGACGTCGAAACCCTCATTTCGCTCACCAAAGCTTTGTCCTAGGAGAACATCTAGCTTGACCCTGCGACGGAAGCTGCGTAACACAGCTCAAAGCACACGCTGGTAGGAAGCCTTGTTTCCTTTCGTGGAACTTTGCAAAGGGTCTATCTATAGATGATATCCATATCACCAAAGATGCTCCAATTCACTGTAGCTCCCTCTCAGAGCTCATCAGCATCCAAGAACCCGAAGGAGGCTTGCAAAAGTTACCCTCCCACCCAATCACAGATTTGATAGAAGTACCTGAAGAGGAGATCACTTTATTTTCATATATCTCTTCCCAGAAGAATAATCCCAGTTTCAAGCTGCGTACCTCTTCAAAGAGAACCAGGTTTAACCCATATCCAAAGTATGGAAAGAGCACAACTGAACCTAGCTCACCCAACCCAACTTTTCAGTTTTTCCCTACCAGTCCAGGTCAAAGTGGTAGGTCAGAAGCTGCCACCCCCAAAGCCATGAAGCTGCTGCCCTGGAATTGCAGGGGTATTGCTCGACCCTTTGCAATAAGAAGTCTCTGGGCAACCATCAGAGCTCATCATCCTGATGGTGTGTTTCTTGCTGAAACACTTTTGAAATCTGTCAAGACCGTTGATGTTGTTAATAGATTAGGCTTTACATATTATGTACATATCCCCCTTATCGGTAGATGGGGCAGTCTTTTGTTCATGTGGAAATTAGGACTTGATGTGGAAGTTGTAAAAATTACTAGTAAAGTTATTGCTCGTCTTGTGTACTCGACCCTGTGCACCACCCATGGTTACTGACTTGTATATTGTCCTGCCCAACACAAGCATAAACAAGCCTTTTAGGATTTGCTGAACTTGATAATCAATTCCTTTGCTGGTCCTTGGTTAGGATTAGGGGACTTCAACTCAATTATTGATCAATCTGAGAAATGTGGAGGCCTCCCTTTCACTTGCTCCTCTAACCCTTCGGGTATGTCCTCTCTGATAAACCTAAATGGCCTTATTGATTTGGGTGCTTCTGGTGCCCCCTTTACATGGTCAAATAGAAGACATGGCCAAGTTAATATATGAGAGAGAATAGATAGAGGATAAGTCAACAGTCAATGGAGAACTTTGTTCCCTGATGCTCATATTTTAAACCTCCAAATGTCCTCCTCCGATCATGCCCCAATCATTCTGTCCACTGAAGGCAATATCAATCTGAAAAAGCCTTTTAAATTTAAAGGTTTTTGGACAAGAGACCCCTCTACTCTAGCTTTGAGTTGTTAGTTGGGCTTTGTAACACCCTGCTCCTTTATTCCTTCTGACTTAAATAATTAAGTCCGATGCAATAGTCTGTCCACTTGTCTTTAGTGTCTAAGATATGATACCCTACTTCTACCTTTTTTTTGATGTAAGCAATTACGTCAGATGCGATAGCCTGTCCGTTTCTCTCTAGTGTCTAAGAGTCCCGTTATGCGTGCCAGATCCCGATGGCGTGTTTTAAAAGATATTACGTAATTTATAAAACTAGTTTTGTATTTTAAAGTAATGTGTATTTTAAATAGAAGATTCATATTATTATTTAACTAAAGAATATTTTAAATAACTCAATTATAATATCTTTGAAGAGTTTCAAAAATATTATAATTGTGGGAATCATTTTATATAAATGATTCCAGTTATAAAATATTATGTGATCTAAATAATGATGGAATCTTTATATTAATTTAATGATTTTATTCTCTTAAATATTTTAAGTAAGACTTCATCATTTTAATGATGAATGAATATTATTTTAAATAATATTCTATCTTAATTCCTCTCAGTGCTTTTAACTAAGTTAGCTTTTACGCATTTTCAAATCAGTATTTAAGGGTCATCGTAGATCATTTTATTGATCTACAGACGATGGGTTTTAGGATAAAACCCCAGCCCCTCTCTCTTTCTTCCTCACTTTTCTCTCCCCTTTCTCTCTCCTCCCTCTCCTTCAGCGTACGACGTACGCAGCTCGAACCCATGCCCGATTGGCTCCATCCCCAGACCAGCACTGCCGTGCGTCTGCGAGCCTCACCGCCCATACCACCGGCCTCCTCTCCCTCTGGCGAACTTCCTAGTACCGGCAGCTCCCCTTCACGCCCGCCCCTCCTTTCTCTCGGCCATGCACAGCCCGAATGGGTTTCACGTTGCAGCGCTGCCGTGCGCCGTCCTCTGGCGCCACCACTCCCACGGCAGCCTCCCCTGCCACCGACCGGCCCCCTCCAGCGAGCTCAGCCCCTCCCATGCAGCCACCTTCCTCCCATGCACGAGCACAAGCTCCTCCATGCACGGGTTTACCGTGCGTGACCATCTCGACCGCCGGACACCACCACGAGACTCCCCAGGTCTCCCCCTTCCTCCTCCCTCAAACCCATGATTAGTAGCCCTCTCCTCCACCTCCAAGTGTTCCTCTCTCTCACGCACGGTTTTCCCCTCCTACGTCGCTGTACTCCGCCACCCACGGTGAGTGACCGCCCTCTCCGGCACCCTCAGGCCACCATGAAGCCAACCAGACCACCCACGGCCCTGATCTGCCACCCACGGCTCCTCACTCTCTCTCACTCTCCCACGGCTTCACCCCCCCTCACAGTGCAAGGTCAGCCTCCTTTCACCACCGTGCCGACCACCACCGAGCCTCCACGGCTCCACCAGCAACCTCCCCTAACCTAAACCACTAATTTATGTGGTGGGTAATCACTGCACGTGACGGACAGTCACTGCGTGTGATTGACTGCCATTGTACACGGCTAGATCTATCATGGTACGCTCATTGCCATCATCATCAAGGTCACCTTAGACCCTTCCAAGACCACATCTAGTTATCCAAACGCCTAAATAGTCACCGTACGCGATGTAGCCACCTCGTACGCTCTTTCCGGCTTTACCGACTGTGACGGTCAAGGAGCGACGCACGGGTTATCCCGTCGAGGGTATAACTCTCTATCTCTCGTTATTTATGTTAGATGCTAATTAGTTGACTAGGTTGTGGACTGTGCTGCTAGTAATTATGGGATAGCTGTGTAGTATGGTGATGTGACGTGCTGTGTTGAGATGTTGGGCGTAGTTGGGAAGTGTGCTGTATAGTGTTGTGGACTGTGCTGTGAAGTGTGGTTGTGGTATATGGGCGGTAGTAGTGACGTAGTGTTGTGAATGGAGTATACACGGAGTATACTCCATGTGGTAGGACGATACACCATATGGCGTGTATGCCATAGTGGTGATGTGGCGAAGTGTCGTGAATGGAGTACATGTAGAGTGTACTCCAAGTGGTGAGATAACACACCATATGGCGTGTATGCCATAGTGGTGATATTGCGTAGTGTTGTGAATGGAGTACACGTGGGGTGTACTCCATGTGGTGAGATAATACACCATATGGCGTGTATGCCATAATGGTGATATAGCGTAGTGTTGTGGATGGAGTACATGTGGAGTGTACTCCATGTGGTGAGACGATGCACCGTACGGTGTGTGTGCCATAGCGGTGATGTAGCGTAGTGCTGTGAATGGAGTATACGCGGGGTATACTCCATGTGGTGAGATGATGCACCATATGGCGTGTATGCCATAATGATGATGTGGCGTAGCGTTGTGAATAGAGTACACGTAGAGTACAAGTGTACTCCATGCGGTGAGACGATACACCGTATGGCATATATGCCATAATGGTAATGTGGCGTAGTACGAACGGAGTACACATGGAGTGTACTCTATATGGTGAAATGACGCACTGTACGGCGTGTGTGCCGTAGCGGTGATGCAACGTAGTGCTATGAATGGAGTATACGTGGGGTATACTCCATGTGGTGAGACGATGCACTATATGGCGTGTGTGCCATAATGGTGATATAGCATAGTGCTGTGAATGAAGTATACGCGAGGTATACTCCATGTGGTGAGACGATGCACCATATGACGTGTATGCCATAGTGATGATGTGGCGGAGTGTCGTGAATGGAGTACACGTGGAGTGTACTCCATACGGTGCGACGATACACCATATGGCATATATGCCATAATGGTGATATAACGTAGTGCGAATGGAGTATACATGGAGTAGACTCCATGTGGTGAGACAATGCACCGTACGGCGTATGTGTCGTAGCGGTGATGTAGCATAGTGCTGTGAATGGAATATATGCGGGGTATACTACATGTGGTGAGACAATGTACCATATGACGTGTATGTCATAATTGTGATATGGCGTAGCGTTGTGAATGGAGTACACGTAGAGTGTACTCCATGCGGTGAGACGATACACCATATGGCGTATATGCCATAATGGTGATATGGCGTAGTGCGAACGGAGTACACATAGAGTGTACTCCATGTGGTGAGACGATGCATCGTACGGCGTGTGTGCCGTAGCGGTGATGCAGCGTAGTGCTGTGAATGGAGTATACGCGGGGTATACTCCATGTGGTGAGACGATGCACCATATGGCGTGTGTGCCATAATGGTGATATAGTGTAGTGCTATGAATGGAGTATACGCGGGGTATACTCCATGTGGTGAGACGATGCACCATATAATGTGTGTGCCATAATGGTGATGTGGCGTAGTGCTGTGAATGGAGTACACGTGGAGTGTACTCCATGCGGTGAGACGATACACCATATGACGCGTGTGCCATAGTGGTGATGCAGCGTAGAGCTATGGATGAAGTACACGTGGAGTGTACTCTATATGGTGGAGACGATGCACCATATGTCGTGTATGTCATAGTGGTGATATGGCAGAGTGTCGTGCATGGAGTACTTGTGGAGTGTACTCCATGTGGCGAGACGATACACCATATGGCGTGTATGCCATAGTGGTGATGTGACGGAGTGTCGTGAATGGAGTACATGTGGAGTGTACTCCATGTGGTGAGACGATACACCATATGGCGTGTATGCCATAGTGGTGATGTGACGGAGTGTCGTGAATGGAGTACACATGGAGTGTACTCCATGTGGTGAGACGATGCACCATATGACGTGTATGCCATAATGGTAATGTGGCGTAGTATTGTGAATGGAGTACACGTGGGGTGTACTCCATGTGGTGAGATGATGCACCATATGGCGTGTATGCAAGCGGTGACGTGACGTAGCGTTGTGAAGGGTGCATACATGGAATGTACTTCATAAGGTGGAACGATGCACTATACGGCGTGTGTGCCGTATAGTGCGATGTGGCGTAGTGTTGTGACGTAGTGTTGTGAATGAAGTACACGTGGAGTGTACTCCATGTGGTGGAGCGGTGCACCATATGGCGTGTATGCCATAATGGTGATATGGCATAGCGTTGTGAATGGAGTACACGTGGAGTGTACTCCATGCGGTGAGACGATACACCATATGACGTATATGCCATAATGGTGATGTGGCGTAGTGCGAATGGAGTACACATGGAGTGTTCTCCATGTGGTGAGACGATGCACTGTTCGGCGTGTGTGCCGTAGCGGTGATGTAGCGTAGTGCTGTGAATAGAGTATACGCTGGATATTCTCTATGTGGTGAGACGATGCACCATATGGCATGTGTGCCATAATAATGATATAGCGTAGTGCTGTGAATAGAGTATATGCGGGGTATACTCCATGCGGTGAGACGATACACCATATAGCGTGTGTGCCATAATGGTGATATGGCGTAGTGCTGTGAATGGAGCACACGTGGAGTGTAATCCATGTTGTGAGACGATGCACCATATGACGCGTGTGCCATAGTGGTGATATAGCGTAGAGCTGTGGATGGAGTACACGTGGAGTGTACTCCATATGGTGGAGACGATGCACCAGATGACGTCTTTGCCATAGTGGTGATGTGGTGGAGTGTCGTGAATGGAGTACATGTGGAGTGTATTCCATGTGGTGAGACGATACACTATATGACGTTTATGCCATAGTGGTGATGTGGCGGAGTGTCATGAATGGAATACACGTGGAGTGTACTCCATGTGGTGAAACGATGCACCATATGGCGTGTATGCCATAATGGTAATGTGGCGTAGTGTTGTAAATGGAGTACATGTGGGGTGTACTCCATGTGGTGAGATGATGCACCATATGGCGTCTATGCCATAGCGGTGACGTGGCGTAGCGTTGTGAAAGGAGTACACGTTGAGTGTACTCCATGAGGTGGAACGATGCACTATATGGCGTGTGTGCCGTAGCGGTGATATGACGTAGTATTGTGAATGGAGTATACGCGGAGTATACTCCATGTGGTGAGACGATGTACCACATGGCGTGTATGCCATAATGGTGATGTGACGTAATGTTGTAAAGGTAGTATTCGTGGAGTATACTTCTTGAGGTGCAGCGATACACCGTATGGCGTGTCGCAAAGATAAAGGTGGTTGTGTAGTTGATAGGAGAAGAACTTGGTGTATGGTGTCGAGAACTGTGGATGGCTCCCGTCTGTCCCGTAACCCCCTCCTCCCAGCACTTCCAAATGGGTCATGGGCCTAGAAGCTGTTTCTAGGCCAATTTTTGGCCCATTTAAGTGTTTTTGGGCCATTGTGGGCCCAGCAATAAAAAATGTATAAATTTAAAATTTTTAAATAAAAATAAATTGAATTTATAGTAAAAAAAATAAAAATTAAGACAAAAAAGATTAAAGAAGTACTACTAATAGTCTAATACTCCTAAGTCCTAACTCCTACGCTATTACAATTTACAATAATAGAATTTATAATAAAACTATAATAATTAAACTATTACAAGAAGATAAATTAAGAGAAAACAATTACAAAATTATAAACATAAAAAGAGCATTGTGATTGTATCAACATTACACAGAATTGAATATGTAATTAAATGATGAAAGCAACAATGGGGAAATTTGAACTTTGACTTTGACATTTGGGGCGGGTGACAAGGATGGAAATAGAATTTAGTGCTGCCTATTGAGTCATGAGATCATAAAATTTGAAACATTAACAATTAAATAGGAAAATAAATTAGAATTATAAACAATAAACAAAATAAAATTTGACTAACCAAGATGAGATGGGGATCAAGATGAAACATTGAGAATATATCATTTGAATTTTGACTTGGAATTAGGATTGAGGTTTGAGGTGCGCATATGACAGTAAGATTATAAAAATAATTAGATACAATGAAATAAAATAATAAAAATATGAAAAAAAAATTAAGGGACAATACAAATTGTACAAACCTTTGGCAAATGGCAATAGTGGGTCAGGGTCCAATATGATAAAGTCATACTGCAGTGGAGGTAGACGTCGTATCATGTATGACTACAACAATTAAATTTGAAATTAGTAATTTAATACTGATGAAATGAATATAAATTATAAATCAAAATAATAAAATGAAAGATTGAAATCAACGATTACTAAATCCAGGCTGATCACCACCCTCCTCTCGTAGGCCTCATTATAGTCAAGAACATCCAGAACATGAATTTGATTCCCTTTGATCTAATTCTGTGTGCAAATCAATGCCTCCACAATGAATTTAAGAACTCTGGAATGGATCCAATATGCGACATCTAGTACTAAAGGCTGACTTTGAGGTTACGATGCTAATAAGGATGGCCTAAATTGTAACAGCCCGCTAGAAATTCATTGGTGGAATTTCTATTGACTTTAGGAATCTCATGAAAATCTCATAAATTTTCACGAATCGACCAATCGCGCAGGTTTTAATCTTTCAACATAGTTAGTGTTATCACTTCCTATGGTACTAGAAATATGAGTTTAATTATTTGAGATAGTTAGAAATGTCAGAATACGTTATGGTTTATGCCATTAGATTTAATTGATTATTTAGGATTTTATGGCGCCAAAATCCGTTTTCATATTTTCAAACGAACGCATGTTCGAAATTGTAAAATTATTTTTAGGGGCACTTCAAGATTGAATTTCGGTATATGATTTTTACTATAGTTTAATATGAATATTTAGGATTTTTCAGTACTAAGTTTATTATACATTTTTTTGAAGTAAATAGTAACCTCGATAAGCGCACAAAGTGCAGTGTTTTTAAAATCATAGTGTGGAATATCCAAATTAGGTTAGAGAAGTTTTATTTGGATACTTGGCAAGATCTTAGCCGCACATAGTGAATAGTATTAAACACTTGGCACAAAGAGGAACCACGAGTTGGATTATGAAGGAATTAAAGTGTGAGATCATGCCACCTAAGCGAAACCCTTTTCTTCTTCATCTGATCAACCAATTTTGTGCTAGATCAAAGAGAGTTTCAACCCTAGTGAAATCCTAAATGGTTGTAATCCAATTGAAACTCCAAAAGTTTGGTTGAAACTGAAACCCTAAACGGTTCCCCAAACCCTAAAGTTGGCCTCCAAACCCTTTTTAATCCGATTTCTAGTATTGTGTTTAGTTACTTGATTAAATTACTTTCGCTTGTTATTAATTTCTCAAATTCTTGTTATGACATCATTATCCAACCTTTTAAACCTTGTAAATTTGATTGGACCAAGAAAAATTGGAATTGAGCTTGATAGCATCTCAAACCGTAATCAAACTCCCTCTAAACCCCAAATTGAAGCCCACTTGGTTGAGGCCCACCAAGACCCACGAATTTGGCCACCTTGGCAAAGTTTCTTGAATAAGTTTCCATTCCCACATGGCAGACCATACATTTCCATTGGCTGCACCCAATAGTGCCTTGATGTGAAGGAGAAATCCACCCCATCAACCTCCATATCTCACAGCTAAGGGTGTAAATTTGACCCGGAAAACCGGTCCGGACCGGACCAGTTTTACCGGTTTTGAACCGGTCCGGTCCGGTCCAGAACCAGTTTTTAAAATACGTAAACCGGTTAGAACCGGTCCGGTTCCGGTTTTGGAATTTTCCGGACCGGACCGGTTGATAATAAAATATAAAAATTAATATTTTATATATACATTTTATTAAAAATTAAAATTATACAAAATATTATATATTAATATATATAAGTTTAAAAGTTTTATATATAATGTATAATTATTAATATAATTTATTAATTATACATTATATATAAGATAATGTTATTATAATTAATACTAATATATAACTATACCAATAGTTTAATATTAATACTATTATATGGTCTAATATATTATATACCCATACTAATATATAAGTTTATAACTATTTAACTAATACTAATAGTTTAATATAGAGTATAGACTATAGTTATACTATACTATTATATAGTCTAATAATTTATATAGCTATACTAATATATAAGTTTATAACTAATACTAATAGTTTAATATAGGCTATAGTTATACTTATAATTAATATAGTTAATAGTTATATTAAATCACTAAAAGTTTATAACTAATACTAATATATAGTTTATAACTAATACTAATATATAACTATACTAATAGTCTAATATTAATACTATTATATAGTCTAATATATTATAATTTATATAGCTATACTAATATATAAGTCTATAAATAATACTAATAGTCTAATATAGACTATAGTCTATACTTATAATTAAAATAGTTATATTAAATCACTAAAAGTTTATAACTAATAGTCTAATATTAATACTATTATATAGTCTAATATATTATATAACTATAATAATATATAAGTCTATAACTATTTAACTAATACTAATAGTTTAATATAGAGTCTAGACAATAGTTATACTTATACTAATATAGTTACACTAAATCACTATAATTAATACTAATATATAACTATACTAATAGTCTAATATTAATACTATTATATAGTCTAATATAGTAATATATTATAATTTATATAGCTATACTAATATATAACTATACTAACTATAACTACACCCCTAAATATTAATATTATTATATAGTCTAACAGATTAGACTATAGTATATTAAATGTATTAAATATATATATATATATATATATATATATATATATATCAATATATATAAATGTATTATATAATAGTAGACTATACTAATATATAACTAATATCAATATATAACTAATACTAATATACAACTATACTAATATCAATATATACACTAATACTATACTAATATATAACTAATACAAATATATTATTATATAGTCTGATATATTATATAGCTATATTAAATCACTATAAATTTATAACTAATACTAATATATAATACAGACTATAGTTATACTTATACTAATATAGTTATACTAAATCACTATAAGTTTATAACTAATACTAATATATAATATAGACTATAGTTATAGTTATACTAATATAGTTATACTAAATCACTATAAGTTTATAACTAATACTAATATATAAATTATATAATTATATATAATGTATAAACAATTATAATTTATTAATTATACATTATATATAAGATAATGTTATTATAATTAATACTAATATATAACTATACCAATAGTTTAATATTAATACTATTATATGGTCTAATATATTATATACCTATACTAATATACAGGTATATAAGTCTATAACCTATACTATTTAAATTTAAGTTATTTAACTATCATTTAAAAAAAATAATTTGAAAATAATCAAATATTTATTATCCTACAACTAAACCCAAACGGTGCCGTTTTACTTGTAAACCCTAACTCTATCGACTATCGCTATGCCTTCGCCCTTGGTCTCTCAGTCTCAGTCTCTCACTCTCGAATCTGCCCAGTTTCACTCTACCGAGCCATCTCTCCCTCTCTGCCTTCAACGAATCAACCCTCCGTCTCTCCTGAGCCGTCTCTCCCTCTCGTCTCTCACTCTCAATCTCTGCCTCCTACTCTCTCGACCTCGTCTCTGACTCTCGTCTCTCACTCGTCCAGACTCCACACTGCCGAGGCCCGAGTCTCTCAGTCTCTGCCTCCTACTCTCCCGTCGTGACCTCGATTCGTCTCTCACTCTCTCTTCTCTCAACTCTCTCGTCCTCTGTCTCTCTGCCAAGTGCCGACTGCCGAGTCTCCACCCTCCCGTCTCCCACCCTCTCGTGACCCCGTCTCTCACTCTCACTCGGTAAGTCCTTTTTTTATTGCTTATTATTGTTTTTGAAATTACATTCTAGAATTTCTGTGATTGGGTTTTGTTATATTAGGGTTTTGTGATTGGATTTTGTGATATTGGGATTTTAGTGATTGAGTTTTGAGTTTTGTGATTTTAGGGTTTTTGAATCCAAAATTTAGGATTTTTTGTGATTTTGTTTATTATTGTGTTTGTGATATTAGGGTTTTGTGATTGGGTTTGTGAAATTACTAAAAAATCCGAAATTACTTTGTGATATTAGCCATTAGGTTTTGTTGAATTCGAAACTATTTTGATTGGGTTTTGTGTTGGGTTTTGTGAAATTGTGTTTGTGTTTAGTGATACACTGATATTAGCCATTAGGGTTTATTGAATCCAAAATTTACTTTGATTGGGTTTTGTGAAATTGTGTTTAGTGTTTAGTGATTGAGTTTTTTAAATTACATTGAGTTTGAGAAATTTGATACATGTATGTAGCATCATTTATCTTTTCTTTAACTATCTCTAAAGTTTAAATCATATTAGTAATTTGTTTTAATTATTATGTTTTTTTTCTTTTTGTGTAGAGCTCATGGAAGACCCAGAGAATTCTTCAATACCTACTTCTTTAGTTGGAGATCATTAAATTTAAGGTAGGTAAACTTGTATAACATTTCCGTAAGTTTTTTTTCCTATTTAATGTACTTACTAACTTTTTATTGGAATTAATTGCTTGATTTATTTTTATATAATTGCAAGATTTGTTGAATGGACTATTGGAGTTGGTGGCTTGGTGAATATCTATTGGTTCGAGTTGTAAAATTTTTTTTTGGATGTTCTAATTTGGATTTGTAATTTGGACTTGTAATTTGATGGACTTTGGACTTATAATTTAGACTTTTAGTGTTTGGACTTGTAATGTTTTGAATGTGTAAATTTGTAATGTTTTGGACTTTTGGAATTTGGATTTATAATTTGTTAAGACTTTTAGACTTCTAGTTTGGACTTTTGAACTTATTTTATTCCATAACAGATTTTTTTTTCCAGTTTTTGTAATAGTTATATTTATAGTAAAGCAGATTTAGTAAAGTAGATTTTTGAAAGCAATTTATAGTAAATTAGATTTTAGGAAATCAGATTTTTTTTTTAGTAAAACAGAATTTTTAGTAAAGATAAAACATATTTTTTTTAATAAAGTAGATTTTGTAATAAAAGTATAACAGATTTTTGTAGAGCAGTTTTTTTTTTTTTTTATAAACAGATTTTTAATAACAACATATCAAATTTACATTTTAAAAAAACCGGAAAATCGGATCGGACCGGACCGGAAACCGGTTAAACTGGAAGTATCGGTTTATAAGCTTAACCGGGGCGTAATCGGTTTTGAAAAATACAAAACCGGTCATACCGGTTCGGTCCAAGATTTTGCCAAAAACCGGACCGGACCGGACCGGTTACACCCCTACTCACAGTTGCTGCAGGCAATCCCTTCCTCTCACTATTCTCCACTTTATGTCACATAGCCACCTCCAATCAAGGGTCATTCAAGCCCATAACTTCACCCTCCAGAAGTCTAGAGTCGTGCAAGGCACCCTTCCTTTCATTTCATCACTTCTTCTCCCCGTTTTTAGAGAGAAACTCAAAAGAGCTCTCTCTGGCAAACTTCTGTGTCTTTTTGTGTGGAGCTTTTTGACCCTTTGTAAGTATTTTAGCACGATGACTCATTCATAAATGTTGTTCTTCTTTGAGTCTAGTTTTCGTTTATATCTTATTCATCTTATTCCATACTCATTTGTTTGTAAAAAGTATTTTTAACCATGGAAAGGTCATTCTGCGCGTGAAACTGGAGAGTATGTTATGTTTTGAAGTTTTTGACTAAGCTAATGGACATATCTTGATCCGAAAATTTTATGTAGTGTTGTTAGCATGTGTTTATGAATTTTAATTGAGGTTTTATTTCATGAATAAAGCTTTTGATGATAGATTTCATTAGATCTACAAACTTGAAAACTGGAAGTGGAAAAACAGTTTCTCTTTCGAGAAAGTTTGAATATTTTGTAGTTTAATCTTACTCCAAAAGCTTTGATATTTTTATGTGATGATCCTAAGTCTCTTATTTCCATGTTAGGATGTTATTTTGAAGATATTTAGTATTACTTCCAAAGATATGATTTTTCTATGCAAGAAGGTTTCGGTTAGGCCAAAGATTTGATGTTGTTGAGTTAGATCTTTGTTTTATTAAGTTTTAGCCATGTGATTTTAAGTTTTATGATTGCATCTTCTTTAGGACACATTTTCAAAACCATGTGATGTTTTAATTTGAAGATCAAATGTCTTTAAACCATGGATCAAGAGATTTATCAAAGTTAGTTGAGAGAGAAGTTTATGTTTTTGGACTAAGTGAAAAACCAAAAATTTCAAGTGTTGTTTTGTGATTTTTGATGACTTTTGTTTGATGATTTAAAACATTTTTTATCTTAAGATGATGTTATGAATATCTTAGAAGTAAGATTTATTTTTTTTTTTGAATTCTTGGAGATGTTTTTATTCAGGTTAAAATTTGTGATTTAAGGGTTTACGTTTTGTTAAAAAGTTTGGTGTTGATGATTAGTTTTTTCTTAATGGATATTTTAAGTGTGTTTTTAAACTTAGGATAGAAAAATATTTGTTGCAAAAATTTTGTTTGATCATGAGTTTTTAAAATTTGAAAGAATCGCAACAAATCAAGGGAAATATAGCCTGTGTAAGTTTCGGCCCTTATAGAGTTTTAATAGTTGTGAATGATTTTAAATTTTTCCGAGTTGATATTTGAGTTTAGGACAAAATTTATCTGAGGAATGTCAATTTTGGTAATTTTTGGAGTTAGGATGTGAAATCCTTAAATTATGTGTGGAATGATCATTTTTTCACAAGTAAAGAGTAAAATGGTAATTTTACTCTAAGTTATCTCTTTTCACAATTCTAATTGTTAGTAATTAAATTTCTAACTTTTAGAATACCCTTTTACAGTTCCTTATGTTTCGCGCTTTATTCTAGTAGAACGCGACTATCGAGATAAGTTAATTCTTAACTTACTATCAATTTACTGTGTATGTGTGATGGGTAAGTGAACTACAGTTTAGTTCTTATGTTGTTATATATGTCATGTCATGCCATGTCATTACATGTTTGTCTATTACACGAATTCTTCTGTCATGAAATACTTATATGTTACATAATATATTCTGTCACAAGTTACTATCTGTTGTATGTCACATTACGTATGTCATATATTATATGTATGTCATGTCATGTAATATTTACTGTCACATGTTATGCCATGTTATGAAATATTTTCTGTTACATATAATATCATGTTACAAAATATTGTCTATTACACGTATGCCATGTTATAAAATGTTGTCTGTTACATTTATGTCTTAAAGTATGTCATGTCTGGCATCTTACGTTCATGTTAAGTTTCAAGTTTATGTCGCGTTCAAACTATGTTAAATTATGGTAATCCCATGAGATAAGAATACACTATCATGGTAACCCCATGAGATAAGGATACTCAATCATGGTAACCCCATGAGATAAGATTACTCAGTCATGGTAACCCCATGAAATAAGATTACTCTATCATGGTGACCCTATGAGACAAGAATATGTTTCAAGTTCATATTTATGTCATGTTATGATCAAGTTCAAGTTCATATTATGTTCAAGTTCATGTTATGTTCAAGATCATGTTCATGTTATGTATGTGTAACGATCCGACCGATCTTATATTTTTAGGGATAAACTACGGATAATTTTATTAGACTCAATAAGTGAGTTAAAGCCCATAAAGGATTTATCGGATAGATTATTTTATTGAACTTAGAGTTAAGCCTCCATTATTATTATTATTATTATTATTATTATTATAGGATTATTATTCTATCTCCCATTAAGAATCCTAAACTATACCAACTTATCTTACGTTCGGGTTCTCCACCCCACACGTTTCCACTCACACTCACATGCACATGCACATCACGTACGCCTCTTGTATCGATCTCTTAGTGTTTGTATCCTCGTAGGATTTAGTCTTCTAGTTGCAGCCAACTTCCAACTCCAAATCCTATCCAATCTCCTTATGGTCACGATACCCTTCTCCTTGCCTATAAAACCACCCCTGGCCGAGACCTCCTGAAGAAATAAAACACAAGAAAAACATAAGCCCTCAAACTGCCAACCCGTAAGCCTTCTTCCGAAACACTGCAGCCCACACTCAGCCTCTCTCCACCTTCACTCAGTCGTCCCCTCCACAAAAGGCCGAGAGCCACTCCACCGTAGTCGCTTCCATCGTCCAGACCATACACAACCACCGAAGCAAGCCGTAGCCCCCTGTTTTGCACCCATAAAACAGAGCATCAACCGAACCAGCCGAGAACCCTCTTCCCTCAACCAAGTCGGCCACCCCACAGGAAACAGCCACAGAAACCGCCGGCCATCTCTGTCCCGTCGAGCCCATTTCGTTCCGATAAGCTCACCGCCGTCCAACCTCCTCTCTCTCTTGGTTGTTTCGGTGACAGCATTCTCTCTAAACTCTCTCCCTCTCACGGCGTCGCACCACCCAGCCCAGGAACCTAGCCGCGTCGCCTCACTCCCGGCCACCCAGAGCCACCGTCGTCTCATCCAGCCAATCCCCGTCGAGTACCCTTCTCGGTGAGCCTCTGTTCTCTCACGGGCACTGCGTTTCTCTTGCACAGAACCTCTCCTTTGCATCTGTCGAATGTCTATGTATCACATGAGTTCACAATCGGGCCTTGGGCCGTATGCATACTGGGCTTAATTGTAAGTTTATGTTTTAAAATGTAAATTTGGGCTTAGTTTAATTTGTTTGATGTTTAAATCTGATGGGTTAATTTCTTTGTGGGCTAAGTTTGAGGTTAATTAGACATATACTATGATAAGATTTGTAATTTTAAATTGGAATTGATTTCATTATGTTTCAGTAATGGTTTAGTGATTTTGATTGGGTTTAATATTTTAAGTTAGAGTTTAATTAGTTAGGGATTTCTTTTAAGTGAATATCGAGGTATTTGGGAAGTAATGGTTTTTTTTGGGATAATGAGAATTAAGGAATTAAAATAGGTCAATGTTAGCATTTCAGGGTTAAATATTTTAGCTCGTGTTTAATTGAAAAATTTATTGAAATTGCACGCTCATTGTATAGGTGACCGACTACGTGCCGCAAAATAGTGGATTAGCGCTACAAGGTAAGTAGCATGATCATACCCTTACATGTATGTATGGTAAACGACATGTCTTTTATAAAAATATTATGCATGAATAACCTCCATTGGAAGCCCCTTTTTACGTACCCAAGACATGATAAAAATATGAAAATCCATAATTTTATGTAAATAATTATGCATCAAGTTATTTATGAAAATTTATGATTTTATGAGAGAGTTATGCATTAAAATAATTTATGAAAAGCCATGCATGATTTTATATGAAGATTTATGCATTAAAGTATTTATGAAAAATCATAATTTTATGTGAGAAGTCATGCATCACGACATATTATGAAAGAATGTGATTTCATTTGAAATCTATGATATGATATGACAAGATATGACAAGTATGTATGTGATTTCTTTTGAAATCTATGATATGACAAGTATGCAAGTATGCAAGTATGATTATGATGAAATAAGAATGATAAGATACGTAATGGCCTATGTTATGATACGAAAACGGTACCTATGTTATGGACATATTGCATTGCCAGGTCGTATATGCTGGTAGTGCACCCAGTATGTCTTCCTTATGTATGGATTCCACAACCCGCGGCCACGGGCAGAATCGAAATTTATTTAGATTCACTAACCCTAACTCACGGAGGTCAACAGTGGGTATCGGCCTATAACAAGTGAAAGATAAGCTCATGTTCATGTTCATATTATTTATGTATGTATTTATGAGTATGCACATTTTTTTCAAGAAACCTTATGTTTATTATGTTTACTGTATGATGTATGCTTATTGAGTATTCGACTCATTTTAGTTTATTTTCATGTTTTTAACCCACCCCAGGTGATGAAATTTATGAAGATGAGACTGCAGGACAGGACTTGACCTCGGGAGGCAAGGCAGAGGCCTAGACAGATTATGATATGATTAGTTTTTATGGTTTAAGATTTGAGTAAATTATTTTGATAAGCACATGAGACTTCCATAAATTTTTTTAAATAAGTGCTTCCGCAGACTCTATGTTAGATTTTAAGTATTAATTAGATTTTATTTTATTTATGGAATCTTTTGCATCTGGCTCGTTATTTAAAAGAAAAAGTTTTAGTCAAGTTCATTAGTAGCACACTAGCTCCCCGAAAATTCTAACATGTCTTTATTGGGGAGCGGGGTGTTACAGTATGTTCACGCTCATGCAATGTTTTAAGTCCATATTATGTTTCAAGTTCACGTTCATGTTATGTTCAAGTTCACATTCATATTATGTCATGTTCACATTCACGTTATGTTTCAAGTTCACGTTTGTGTTATGTTATGCTCAGATTCATGTTATGTTCAAATTTATATTCAAATTATGTATGTTCACATTCATGCTATGTTTCAAGTCCATGTTATGTTTTCAGTTTACGTTTATGCTATGTTGCTAGTCCATGTTATGTTTTAAGTTCATGTACATGTTATGTCACGTCAAACTGAGTTTCAGTTCAAGTTATGTCAGCTCATGCCATATTCTGTCAAGTCACGTTATGCTTATTATTTCATGCAATATTATGTCAAGTTATGTTATGTTACTATTGACTTTGATTATGCATTCATGGTTTTACTGCCATGCATGCATCATTAACTTGTGTGGAAGTTTCCTGTTAACTTGCTGAGATTTGTAATCAAATCTCACCATGGTAATCCCAACTACCATTCCCCACGAATAGTAGGCGATGTGTCAGGATTAGAGCAGGGAGTAGACACTAGCAGACTGGAGGAGGTTGACTAGATGCTGTAGATGCAATGCGGAGTTTGTAGCCTCTATAGTTAGGTCTTTGGATAGTATTCCTGCATCGTTAGTCAAGTTACGTGAGTTACTCAACGAGCTAGCCCGATAGTGTATTTTGACAATGTAATTATGGAGTTAGGTGTCCATTGTTTTGAGATTACCGTAGCGGTGAGACTTGTACTGTAATCGTGGATGTTTATTTTGTTAAGTATGCATGGATTATGTTTTAACTATTTGGGATATTATAAGTTTGGTGCATAGTATTGCTCAAGAAAAAAAAAATTTCCACTACGAATATTGCATAATGTTATATGCATGTTAGGAACATTGTATCTTATATGTCATGAACGGGAGCAGATAACCTTGTGTTGTAGGTCTCGACACTTCAGATGTCCGTCCGATCCCAAGCGGAATCTGGGGGCGTCACAAAAATACTGTGGGTTATCTCTCCAAGAACGGGATACTTCATGGTATTGATCTCCACCAAGCTAATATATCAAACCCTTCTGTTTATGGAAGAAGATCCCCTGCCAATATCGATCTACCTCCAACTTCGCCTCTATAGATTGACGGACTAGTTGGGGGTTCTGTGAGAGGCTTTGGGCCACACCATCCTACATTTGTCCCCGTCCCAGCTTCTGGATGAGGTATTGGGGTAGATATAGATGTAGGTGTGCTACCACCTCAGATTATGGTAAACTCATCAAATAATCTACCGAAGATGTATATTACCATACCCCCAATAAGCTTAGCCCATGCGGCCCCAACACAAGTCTCAAACCATATACCATGCCATCAATCTCGAGCTAGGGGTCAAGAACAACAATCAAATATAACAAAATATTGGTCCTTCCCAAATCCCCTCAATACTTGTCATATTTGACTCTCATTATCAATGTCATCTCCTGCATCCTAGTATGGTCACTCATACACATCTTATCCAATTCTTCTTTCATCCTACATATTTGTTGAGTGAACTCATTGGATGTAGGGTATAAAGAACCAGATATTTTCAATGTCACCTTATAGAAAAGTCTTAAAAAATCTACAAAGATAGCAACCACCTCCCAATCATCATCAATAGGCTTTCTTAATCCCCCGTACTTATCAAAATATTTGACATATTGAATATCTTCATCACCCAATAATTCAAAAGCTGTCTTATATTATTGGATCAACTCCAACATCAAGAAGGTTGAGTTCCATCTTGTAGGAACATCAGTACAAAGGCCTTTATTGGATGTTATGCCCGCATTCTTTGTATTGGCTTTAAATTTCTCTAATCTAGTAAGATAAGATCTCACAAATCTCACAGTCATTCTGACTCGTACAACCGAGCCATCAACATCTCTCAAACCATCAGATCCAATTAAATTCAAAATATGTGTAGCACATCTAACATGAAAACAATCACCACCCAAGATTATCTTATTTGCCTCTTTAAGATAGGTTTTAAGATATCCCAATATGACATCGTTAGATGAGACATTATCAAATGTAAACATCAAAACTCGTGCCAACCCTACTCCTTTATTGCGGCCTTTAAGGCCTTCCCAATAGTTTCACCCTTGTGATCGAAAATTAGAAAAAACTTCACAATTTTCTTATGCAGTGTCAAATCACAATCAATGAAATGCACAGTCAAAGACATGTAATTATAATTTTGGATAGATGTCCAAGTATCGGTTGTGAGGCTTACAACTTGACCCGCCAATTGGCCCCTTAACAAATCCTTCTCATTTTGGTAATGTTTTTTAATATGCTTTGCCACAGTGTGTCGAAAACGAATATTAAATCTAAAGCAACTGGAATATTCTTGGAACCCTTTCCCCTCCACAAACTGAAAAGGTAGCTCGTCCATGATAATCATATAAGCTAATTTTCTTCTACACTCATCTAAGTCATACTTAGTATACCCCTTCAATGTAGAACCCCCACTACTCCCATCTGCCATTTTTTTAAAATCCAATCTCTAGTCTAAATTGACTCTTCTCTTGTAAGGATCTCAATAGTAAACTCTTCTTGCATTGTTCTTCTAAGTGCACCCTTAACTGTGATGTACCATGTTTCTTATAGTGACATCCATAGAGTTTACCTTAGTGGTTACACTTTACTTGGGGATTATTGAGGTTACCACCCTCTAGTTTGGTAAAGTGAAACCAAATGGATTTCTTGTTTTGTGTGGACTTGGGGGTAGGACAGTTGTCACTAGGGTTAGTACTGGGTGTAGGGTTAGGTGTTGGGGTAGACCCGGTAGGGGTAGGACAACTAGCACTAAAATCTGAGGGAGTAAAGGAAAACATTCTCCAAAACAATCAACAAATCTTGAATTAAAATAAAAACGTGCTACTAATATCAACAATCAACACATAGGGATCAAAAATCAAAACATGCCCAGAGATAATGAAAGGATGATGAAGAATTGAATTGCTCACAATCATTTGCATTGGCTTTTGTGAATGAAGAAACACAAAACCCAACATCACTGTCACAAAACCCTCTTGCAATAATTTCTCTCAAAATATCATTTCAATGTACCCACCAATTTTTCAAACTACAATAAAAAGTATCTAAAAAATATTCTCAATTCAAACATATTTTCTATGGGCCCCACCACTTTAAAAAAACACCATAAAAACCTCTCTCTAAAAATCTTCTCAAATATTTCAGAAGTTTAAAAAAAGAAACCAAAGACTTGGCAACTTGCATCCCATTTTAGACATGTCAGAAAATTTCTATATCTTAGTCTTAACTGTTCAATGATGTTCATTGTTCCCAATTTTGGATGGTATAATATTCATGGAAATATATGATTTGGTGAAATCATCAAGCTGGTTGGGGTGCAAGGAACACATGTAACCCTCAAGGTTGGGCCATTCATCCAAGCCGAATGGGAGAGAATGGTTGTCAAAAGCTCTACGTTTAACGTCGGCAGAGTAAATAGACCCTGCTGAGTCCAGTTATTAAAAGGCAAACATCATGAAAAGTTATTTCACAAATATCAAGGGCAACATACTAGATTTCAAACATTAGATGGTCTACATTACAAGACCAAAAATTTAAGGTTCCAATGTTTGCAAAATCAGAATTTTGAAATCCTAACATAGACAAAACGACGTCGTTTGGTCATATGTTATTAAGTTAAAAAAAAAAACCCAAGCGTTAAACGACATCATTTCATGCCTGGAGGGTTTTTTTTTTATATATAAATACACACATATATATATATATAAGCTGGGCCCCCCGCCCCCCACATCTGCCAAGCGGATGCCCGCCCTGCCCATCCGGGGGCGGGGCGGATGGGGCCCTACTGCTACACTACTGTGAGTTAGCAACACTTTGAGCACGCTCATGTGCCATCAAAACTTGACAACCTTTTCTTAAGTTCCATCAAAACTCAAGAGTTAAGCGTACTTGGATAAGAGTATAGGAGTGACATCCCAAGGAGTGGGTGTGAATAATACAAATATGTACTTATCAATAAACCAATAAATCTAGGAACGACTGAAGTAAGTTTGAAAAGACTGAGACAAGGTCCAAATTTTTGTTGCACAACCTATCATGATATGTCACTAGATTCAATTAGTTTCTTCATTACTGTCTCTTTTGATGTGGATCAGGCTATGGTGAGATTGAGCTTTACAATGATCCATTATAAAGCTCAAGAAGTGATAACACCACTAAAGCTGTGAACTTTTTTTTTTTTTGCCGAATCTCAAGCTGTGAACACTATAGCAAATTGGCTGCGGAAGAAGCTCTGTTGAAAGTTACTGAGAAAAACCTCCTAAACTGAGAAAGGGAGGGAGAATTGGTATGACTCATGAACAGAATTTCTTTTCCTGTGTCAGGTTCAAGGAAGACGATTTGGGCCTCAAAGGTGAACTCATTGGACTGACAAAAAAAGCCCACACCTGTGATGATCAGTATTCAAAAACTTGAGTTAGGAAAATGAGTTTTATCATTTAATATTAGAGAGAGAGAGAGAGAGAGAGAGAGAGAGAGAGAATAATAAACATTTTAAGGTTCTTCTAACGTGTTTATCACTCTCTTTTCAAACTCTTAAATTTGGACGAGGTTTTTAGGATGTTCAATATAATGGGCTAATAAGGAATAGGCCAAAATTATAGGCTAGTTTGGATTGGCCCTAGAATCCAATCAGCTCAGCTATCAGTAAAGGGCCCAGCCCACCCAAAAATAAAGCTTAGAAGTCGTAGCTAAAAAGTATGAAAAAAGATGAAAGGGGCCTGCGAGCGGATCCTTCAATACATTAAAGACAAGAGGATGTGTTCAATAGTGATCAATACACATTAATAAGTACCTTATAAATAAATGGAGTTGGAATCTTAAAAACCTTCTGCTTTTTACTGGTGACCAAACATATTCTGGGCCTCTAAACCTAATCATATATATATATATACACACACATATATAATATGTGATGTGTATGTGAGAAACACGTGGGTTTGAGATGGACAGATGGACCAGTATGCTTGATCTTGGTCTCATCTAATTTTAATAAACAGAACCCTTTTGAGTAGGCATAACCAGAAGGTAACCAAACCCATTTCTTGCCTAAATTAAGTATATTGAATAAACAACAAATGTTGTTTTTAATATACACACACAACATGGAATAGCTAATGATAGATACAATCATAAGATATTTAAATCATGTACACTCATTTTGAAAAAAAGTAGAGCCCACTATTAAAAATTGAATTTTCTCATGTGAGTCTCATATTTGTCAACTTTTTAAAATAAAGTATGCAGGATTTGTACAGTCTAAGACTATATAATATTGTGAAAAATAACGCAAGAAAATTAAAGTAAAACAATAAATCAATCGCACGACATAAAAATATATGTGATTCGGCAACATTATTACGTCCATGAGACTGTAGGAAATTTTATTATCTCGAGGAATGACAAAATATATTGTGGGGCAAAAATACACTATTCCAAACGATCAAATTGTTCATTAATTACATATTTATAGGGTTGTACAATGGAAACCCTAATTTCATAATTACTGGGTTATTCACTCGAGAGACTTTTGAGTAAACACTCTGTCTGATGTTCACTCAAGTGACATGTTAAGTGAGTATCAAGCAAACTCTTTGCCTAAGCTTCACTAGAGCGATCTGTCGCATGAATGTCAAGTGAGCTTTCTGTATGGCAATTCTCGAGTTACAAATAGGGTCAATTTTTTTCTTTTTCTTTTTTGAAAATTCACTAAAAAATCATGACGAATCCTTATCAAGTCGGGTCATCAAATCAAACCGCCGTAAGAATAAATTAGGCTCCAAAAACCTAACTTATAAATCGTGACTAATGATGTTAGATAGTTTTCTAGCTCAGGTATGGGGTTTTATTTATTTATTTATTATAAGTATATATGAATATAGGTGCAGGTATATACTTTGTAGAGCATGGAATTACTTAATTAAAAAGATTACTCCCTGCTTGGCTTTTGGGATTGGAAGCCACGTAATTATCTGTAAATGAGGAGGCTATTACTTATTAATCTTTCTTTTATTGGCACTGTTAACCTTTTGAATGACAGAACCAAAACACCATTATTAGAGCCAGCTTCGTCGAAGGTACCCCATTGGATTAGGCTTTGTACCACAAAGTTGACAATTATTGCCTCATGTCTTTAATTCTGGACAGATCATAAGTTTAAGTACTACGTAACTACAGACATCATTAGTTAAAAGTGGTATTTCTATGAGACAAAGATTATTATCCGAAAGGTTAAAAATTTACAATTAAAAATAGATTTACATGAAATTTATCGTATCATAATATATTACTTTATATTTATTTTATAATAAAAATTATTTTTTAATCTAATAGATTATGTCAAGACATGTCAATTTCTTTTTTATAAATTCATTTATAAACCAAAGATTTTTCACATAAAAAAAGTAACGGCTAGTTCAAAGCTTTTGGGCACACCTAAACGATATTAATTATTAGGGTTAAGTACCGTTGTCAGTCAACATCATCACCCAACCGTTTGAGTAATGAATGTCAAAATCACAACGTTACACAATGCAGGATATATAGTATCTACCATCTTGCTTAAGTTTAAGGGGTTTCTATGTACTGAAATGCATGTGCGTGGTACTTTATGTATAGCATGGACTTCTTTCCCACATTAAGATCAATGTTCCACCGATTCTTCCGCAGGACATTTTTGCAAGAATTGGGATTTTCATTCGAATTCTAATGCCTTCAGTGAGTGAAAAATACTAAATACAGTTTTAGTGTATGCAAATTTTACATACTCCTTTTAAATAAAGAATGAGTTACATACGAACCCATTTTGTTCAAAATGAGTAAGCGGATCTTGCACATAGTAGGACTGTTAATATCATTTATCAAAGCAGAATAAGGATAAATTATATAGGTTCAATATATGACATTTACAACTATATATCGAGTAAATTTTTTAAATAATATTACATATTTAATAAAAATTGTAAGACCTACTTTATATGTTTATCTCTATTTTAGTATAGAGGTTAAAGTCCAAGTAAGAGTTTTAAGAAATCTAAATCCTTTTTTGCACAAAGCTAGAAGATCTAAGAAGGAAAGTGAGGATCCTAACCCAAAGTTGGCATGTACACCCAAGATTCCATACCTTTCTTCGCAAACCTCCCTACAAACAATGTCTTAAAAATTAGGCACATTACAGAAGTTATTTTGTTTCTCAAACCCTTATTTTCTAATATTTAATGTATTTCATTCTATATCTAATTTCATCAACAGCCACCATAAATTTTCCAAACTAAGCCTAAATAAAAAGGGAAATACTTTAACCACAAAAGTATTATACAAAAATAATATTACAAACTGATGAGGCTAAATGTGGTTCGTCAAATTATAAAATTACTTTTTGTAACACCCCGCTCTCCAATAAAGACATTTTAGAATTTTCGGAGAACTAGTGTGCTACTACTGAACTTGACTAAAACTTTTCATTTTAATAACGAACCAGATGCGAAAGATTTCATAAATAAAATAAATTTTATTAAATACTTAAAATCTAAAATAGAGTCTGCGGAAGCACTTATTGTAAAAATTTAGAAAGTCTCATGTGCTTATCATAATAATTATTTAACCTTTAAACCATAAAAAAACTAATCATATCATAATCTGTCTAGGCCTCTGCCTTGCCTCCCGGGGTCAAATCCTGTCCTGCAGTCTCATCCTCATAAATGTTATCACCTGGGGAGGTTTAAAAACATAAAACAAACTAAAATGAGTTGAATACTCAATAAGTAACACATCATACAGTAAACATAATAAACATAAGGTTTCTTGAAAAATATGCATACTCATAAATACATACGTAAATAACATGAACATGAACATGAGCTTATCTTTCACTTATTATAGGCCGTTACCCACTGTTGACCACCATGAGTTAGGGTTAGTGAATCTAAATAGATTCTGATTCCGCCCATGGCCACGGGTTATGGAATACATACATAAGGAAGATATAATGGGTGCACTACCAGCATGTACGACCTAACAATACAATATACCTATAACATATGTATCGTCTTCATATCATAACATAGGTTGTTACGTATCTTATTATTCATATTTCAGCATAATCATACTTGCATACTTGTCATATCATAGATTTCAAAAGAAATCACATACATACTTGTCATATCATATCATAGATTTTAAATGAAATCGCATTCTTTCATAACATGTCGTGATGCATGATTTCTCACATAAAATCATTATTTTTCATAAATACTTGAATGCATAAATCTTCACATAAAATCATACATGGCTTTTCATAGATTATTTTAATGCATAACTCCCACATAAAATTACAACTTTTCATATATCTTTTGATGCATAACTCCTTTCATAAAATCATGAATTTTCATAAATAACTTGATGCATAATTATTTACATAAAATCATGGATTTTCATATTTTTATCATGTCTTGAATATGTAAAAATGGGTTTCCAATGGAGGGCATACATGCATAGCATTTTTATAAAAGACATGCCGTTTACCGTACATACGTGTAAGGGTATGATCATGCTACTTACCTTGCAGCGCTAATCCACTATTTTTCATACATAATCGGTTGCCTATAAAAATAAACACATAATTTGCATAAATTTCTAATTAAATATGTAATTTTATTTAAAATCTAAACTACTAAAATAACCTATATTTCTTAAACCTAAATTCTTCCTAACACTAACATATTCTCACATGTTAATCCAAAATCGGCAGGGCATTTTTGTAATTTAATTAACTCCCTTAAAAGCCATTCTACTGGTTTCATGATTTCAAGAACAGTTTACGCGAGAGGCAAAAGGCAGGGGCTTACCAAGAGGCAGTAGTGAAGTGGAGGAGATGAGGGTGGCGCTAGGTGGCTGATCACTAAGAGAGAGAAAGGGGATGGTGGTGTAACACTTTATGTGCAAGGGACCTTCTGTGGTGATCTTTAGCGTGCGAGGGAGATATGTTACCGAGAGGGAGGGTGGTGGTTTGAGGCGATGGTGGCAGCACAGCAAGGTGCTGCAGGGTGTAGCAAGACCGGGTTGTGGCTGTTTCTGTCGAGAACGGTGGTCGAACACGTGCTTGGGAAAGAGGGTCTGGCTATGGAGGTGCTCTGTTTCTGAGTTGCAAAAACAGGGTGTTTGTGGACTTTCCATGATGGCTCGCAGTGGTTGCTTCCTGGACGTGCACTTGGGCTGCCACATGGTTGTACTCGGGTTGGGCAGGGTGGTTGTTTCCTGGACGTGCACGTTGGGCAGAGTGGTTCCGTGATGGAGAGGATGCATGGGAGTTGGTTTTCTGATGCAGCAACGCCACGGAAAGTGATGCCAAGTTGCATCTCGGGTTGGCTTGTTTGCGGCAGTGGAGTGGTGGTTGAAGAGGGTAGTAGCGGCTATAACTTGGTGGAGGGTTGTTCACGGCTGGGCAGCTTGCGAAGGGAAGAGCCGTGCTCTGTTTTTGGATGCAAGAACAGAGGTCCTTTGGTGAGGTTGAGTGTATTGTTTTCCTACGTGGGTTCACGGCTGGCTGTGTGGCGGGGCTGCTTTATGGTGGTTCTCGGTTGGACGGGTTGAGGAGGCTTGAGGGACTGCTGTGCATGGGAATACTCGGTGCTCTGTTTTTCGGTGTGAAAAACAGGGATGCATTTGGCTATCATGGGAGGGTTGTGGCGTGAAGAGGAAAAAGTGGTGCGGCACTGGCGTGGTTGGCTTGGCTTTGGGGTGCTGGTGCACGATTAGTGATGAGAACCGGAGCTGTTTGCGTGGTGGTTTCACGGTGGCTGCAGTGAGGTGATCGGACTCTTCTAGTGGTCGACGGAGGATTGAGTAGAAACATGGCTGTTTTTATTTTTGGTAATCACGGTGGAGAGAAAACAACGCGATAGTCTGGGGACGAGAGGGGCTTGTTTCGGCTCTGAAAACCCTAGGATGCATGAAAGGCCGTATGTGCAAGGGACTGTGCATGGAGTGTATAAATAGACGTAGTGACGTGCATGTGTGAGTACTGACGGAGAGAGACGTGCATGGCCTGGAATTCATGGAGGAAAAACGGTTAGCGATTTTATTATGAAGAGGAAATCTAGAAGGATAATGGTGTTTGGAGTCTTAACGGCGATTGACCTCTAAAATATATCTGCTAAGTGGGAGACGTGTGGCAAAGGGTATTTGTTTGTATTTTTGGCATTCGACTCAATCTCTAAAAATCCAATATGTTCCCCAAAAGTCCTCCGTACATAAGAATTTACACCTTAAAAAAATATTATAACATGACAAGTCCTATAACAAAATCGATATCTGCCAAAATAAAAATCTTAGGCCCGTACTCTATTTACTAAAAAATACTCGAAAAATCAATTGGGCTTCTATAATAATTGGTCCATTAACTTAATTTTAGGCACAATAAAATTATCCATAATTTATCCTTAATAATATAGGATCGGGTCGTTACACTTTTATTATAAAATAGATCTAACGGATCAGATGAAACCATATCAGTTCGTGAGATTACTTTTGTGTAATTCATTTATAGATATAGCAGTACTCAAATAAAACTCTTATCAACTAACGAGCATTGATTAAAGAGTTTTACTACTCATCATAATCCCCACAAATCACACACCATACTTATTTTTATTTTTTATTTTATTTTACTTTATTTTTCTTAAACTAATTGAATTTTTTTATTTATCATCCATACACTACGTATTTGATAATAGAAAAATATAAAAATAAATATAGTGTGTGATGTGTAGATCAGATCATTAGCAAAATTTTTCTAGACTAAATTGGCTTGGTGCCAAAAAAAAAAAAAGGGCTTTGTCAAGTCCTTTTGTTAAGTAGGGCTTTGTGTTTTTTTTTTTTAACAAAATTGTTGACAATGGCCTGCCAAAGCAAGAAAGGGGAAAAGAACTAAAGAGTAAAATAAGGAATCCAATATTCTGCTTTACAAGTGTTGTCTTTGTTGAAGGAATATTGAGAAATTTATATGGTGCTAATCAATCATTGTTTTTAGAACATTTACCTACTTATCTTTTGCTCCTTTTCATTTTTGTGGAGCTGTTTGAGAGTTATCTTCTGTTGAACGGTTGATTAGTAACTCTTGAATTGTCTAGAATAGACAGTTTAAGATTGTAAGATCATTCTCGCAAACTATCTAATTATATCTATTGAATTGTCCAAAGTGGACAGTTTGAGTTAACAAGAGATGTGCAGGTTGCATTAATTAAGTTGTTGTGCATTTTTTAAAGATTTATGTGCTAGAACGTTAGAACGAGAAATTGCTATAATATTGTGTAAGTTGGAGAGTATTTACCTACCGTCATTCTTCGACATCATAATTCACTTAGTCGTTCATTTGCCACATGATGCTTGACTTGCAGGACCAGTCCAGTAGATGGATGTATCCCATTGAACGATTTCTTAGGAAGTTGAAATGCACAATGGGTAACAAGGCCCATCTAGAAGGATCAATTGCATAAACATATATTGATGATGAGTGACATACATTCAGTTCCAAATACTTTCACAGCTTTGACAAGAGGTTTGATCGTCCGGAAAAAAACTTTGATGTTGACTAAGCAAGACAACGGAACGGATTTTCTGTATTTTTCCAACAATTACGTCCACTTGGTGCTTAGTGTTGTTATGATCTGTGTGGAAGAGAGTTCGAGAAAGTTCAGTGGCACGTGCTAAACAATTGTCTTGAGATAGAGAGCTACTTGAAGTAAATTCAAGTTAATTATTAATTAATATTATAATTTACTTTAAAAAATTATACGAATATAAATTTATTGGTAATGTTTAATTTCAATGATCATATTAATGTGCTCAAAGAATTGAGAGTAAATGATATAGACCAGAGACATGAACATGAGTTTCCGAAATGGTTCAGATAGCGAGTAATGGCATTAATATAAATGCAAGTTTGCACTAAATTAAAAAATAGATTGGATTGTTTATTTTTAAATGTTTATGCTTTATTTAATATATAAGTTATACAAATACATGTGAGTAATCCGAATGATATATCGGACGAACTACGTGCACTAGCACGTAGCCCTTTAAGACGCGCTGTTTGATATTTTGCATGTATTTCTCGAGCAACTAGGTATCACACAATTGATCGAGAACCGATATGAACCCGCGGGAAGAATCGTTAACACTAGGCCCACCTTGGTTCCCATCAAGAGCTCTATAGGAAAACACAAAATAGTGGTGTCCTTGTCGAATTGAGTCATGATGGAGACAACGTCGATTTCTATGGAGTTACCATAGATATAATTAGAATGAGATATGTGGGGGAGCTTGTAATTTATATATTTAAGTGTACTTGGTGGGACCTAAGCAATCATCGAAGGGGAAAATGCCATGATGAGTATTTTCTGAGTATTAATACATAAAAAAAATAGTATGAAAATGATCATTTTATTTTGGCTTCCCAAGCATCTCAAGTATTCTATTTAGATGATCATAAGTTAGAAAATCAATGGCAAGTAATACAAAAATTTTCTCTCATAAATATATATGACGTTATCCCTGAGGCAGAAAGACAGGATAAAGAAAAAGATGATCCATCTATTCAATAAACATACCAAGAGAGTCAACCCATCTTTAACTTATTTGTAAATATGAACCAGTATGAGATGATCTCATTACATAGGAAAAATATTGAAGCAGAAATAGTTGATCAAAATGTTGAGTCATCTAAAGTATTTACAGATGATGAGAGTGAATCTATAGATGAAACTGATACAGATGATTGACCGGTTTTATATTCACATTGCACAGTATCTACACAATATCTCACAATTATACCACCAAAAAAGAATGAAGTTTGCATCTCATCTCTACCAGTTCTTAACTCTCCATCTGATACACTATTAGAGACAACTCTACGAAATAAGGTAAATAGCTAATAATTATTTTTTCAATTAAGATAATTGATAATTGATACAAAATAAATAATTAAATATTATTTTATAGAGATAACAGTACAATCTCGTCATGAACAAGACACTACTAGAGGCGTAACGTTAGAGAAATATCGTAGGCGAGGGACAACAAGCAGCTTGGCTTGCATCCCATGTAGGTGCTCTTACACAAACTTATGCACCTTTGGCAACGAGTTCATGGCATAAAGTCCCACAAGATGTAAAAGAGCTTATACAGAAGCGTTGTTTGGTACGTAATATTTAAATAATAAATTTATATTGATATAATTTAATATTCTAAATGATAATATCTGTGTATATACTTTTTCAATGATGACTTCAAACTAAATTTTGGTCGGAGAGAGGAATGCAATACTGTCAATGAGCTGATGTGTAATGCATTCTACAAGTATAAGGCGAGGTGTTACGAGCATTATAAGAAGTACGAAAACAAGGAAGATGCACACCAACATCTTTTTCAAGATGTCCAACCTACATATTGGAAAAAACTTTGCGACATATTTGAGGATCTATCATATAAGGTAAATTAAATGAATTATTTATGTGTCCTATTTATAATTTTTGTTTACTAATATTTACAACTTTTATATAGGAGCGAAGTTCTATAAACAAAACAAATAGATCAAAGTTGAAAAGTCATCATCTTGCAAGTTCAAGATCTTTCCATCACCTATTTTTGAAATTGGTAATCTACACTTTTTTTATTATTATTCTATTTAGCTTTTTTTTGGAGGCACTAATTTTAATATTGACTTTATATCTTAACAATGTCTCTTGTAGAAAGAGTTAAATACCAATTATGATCTGACAAAATTATATGCTGCATCACATACTAATAGTAATGGAGAGTAGACTCATCCTGATGATTGAGAATTATGTAAATATTATAATTTGTTTTAATTAAACACATTTAAATTTTTGTGTCAATATTAATTTTTTTATATTGTGTGTAGGATAAAATGTTGCCTTCCGTGCTGAAGCTGCATGAAATTAGAATTCATCAATAAGTGATGTTGAAATTTTTACATAAGTTATGGGTCAACGTTCAGGATATTTGAGGGGTTTGGGTCTCTGTGTAAAGTTTTTAGACTCTTCATCAATGTCAAGTACTACTATCATTGCGTTAGAGAATGCGAATTTTAGGATCGAATAATTGATTGCAAAATAGCGTGAGTTAGAGGCTCAATAGACGAAACAATCAAACATAGAGATATGCATAAAACAACAAGAAGAACAATAATAAGAGTTTAGGAGAGAGATGCAACTCCAAATGCAGACACTTATGCAACAATTCTGGCCTCCAAGCAATTGATTTTCGTATTTTGCATAAATTTTAGGATTTATAAATTCTGTACTGATATAGTATTATTACTATTTTATTTAAATAATTCTGATTTATTAGATTAGTTTTATTTATATTGAACAATTTGTAATGTATTTTTGAAATATAAATATCTATTTTGTTTTAAATCTTTTATTAAAATGAAAATATTAACTGCTCGAACGATCATCAAACGTTTGAACATATATAAATCGGACAAAACCTTTAGGACATCACACATTTGAGTTCGAATGGTCATCAAACGTTTCGAAACGTTCGAACGGGCAACTTACTCTTTCCACTCATTACATGTTCAAACGTCTTATTCAATTCTAAAAAATAAGATAATTTACGTTTGATCATCAGTTTGTTTGTTCGAATGTTTTCTCATATCTATTTGATCGAACAGACTGGTATCGATCTACCACCCATGAAGTACACTTCCGAACAGACATTGTTCGAACGGTTTTTGTGGGAGTTTGAATGACTTTCTGGGATAAAATTCTATTGTCCCATAATAAAATTCCTATTTGGATGTGATTGAACGGTCCAAATCAATTTTGTCCGAAAATGTATTTTTTGGGACGAAATGGATATATTCATCCTAAAATACCTTTTGGGACACTAGTATTGGGACGATCTTGGGATGCTTTTTTTTCATTCTAAAATACATTTTGGGACAAAAATCTTATCTTTTGGGATGAAAATATTTGTCACAAAAGACCCAAACTATTGTAGTGAGAGAATATGTTCAACAGTAATCAATACTCATTAATAACTACCTTATAAATAAATGGAGTTGGAATCTTAAAAGAGAAATTCATGCCGCTTGAGTTTGCCCCCTTACTTTGACTGCTCATGTATTTTATTTTATTTTAATTTTATTTTTTACTTAATGATTAAGAAAGTGAATTTTAATGTATTCGTGCATTTTTTTATTTTTAAAAATATTTAAATGTGTTAAAAATATATTAAAAAGGAAAATTAAATAAAAAGACAAATTTGTGTTAGGCGGCATGCCCAAAGGTCATTGCTGGCACTACTCATCTTAAAAACCTTCTGCTTTTTTCTAGTGACCAAACATGTTCTGGGCCTTTGCACCTAATATATATATATATATATATATAGTTATATAATATGTGGTAAATATATGAGAAACACGTGGGTTTGAGATGGATCAGTATGCTTGATCTGGGTCTCATCCAATTTTAATAAACAAAACCCTTCTGAGTAGGCATAACCAGAATGTATATTGAATAAACAACTGATGTTGTTTTTAATATATACACACACACAAGATGGAATAGCAAATTATGGCTTTAATTTTCTAATTGGGTTAAAGTCACTGAGAGTAATAATAGATACAATCATAAGATATTTAAATCATGCACACTCCCTTTGAAAAAAAGTAGAACCTACTATTAAAAATTGAATTTTCTCATGTGAGTCTTTTATTTGTCAACTTTTTAAAGTGAAGTATGCGGGACTTGTACAACCTAAAACTATATAATATTGTGAAAAATAATGCAACAAAAGTAAGGTAAAACAAGAAATCAATCGCACGACATAAAAATATTTATGAGATTCGACAATATTATTATGTCTATGGAACTGCATATAATTTTATTATCTTGAGGGTTGACGAAATACATTGTGGGGTAAAAATACACTATTCCAAACAGTCATATTGTTCATTAATTACATATTTATAGGGTTGCACAACAGAAACCCTAATTTCATAATTACTGGATTATTCGCTGGAGAGAGCTTTGAGTGTACTCTCTGTTTGATGTTCACTCGAGCGACATGTTGAATGAGTGTCGAACAAACTCTCTACCTAAGTTTCACTAGAACAACCTGTCATATGAATATCAAGTGAATTTTTTGTATGAAAATTCTCAAGTCACAAACATGGTCAAATTGTTTTTTGAAAATTCACCAAAAAATTATGAGGAATCCTTGTTAATTTTTAACCTGTTGACTAATGATGTTAGATAGTTTTTCTAGCTCAAGTTTGGGGTTTTATTTATTTATTACAAGTATATATGAATGTAGGTGCAGGTATATACTTTGTAGAGCATGGAACTTAATTAAAATGATTACTCCCTGCTTGGTTTTTGGGATTGGAAGCCACGTAATTATCTGTAAATGAGGAGGCCATTACTTGTTAATCTTTCTTTTGTTGACACTGTTAACCTTTTGAATGACAGAACCAAAACAACATTATTAGAGCCAGCTTTGTTGAAGGTAGCCCATTGGATTAGGCTTTGTACCACAAAGTTGACAATTATTGCCTCATGTCTTTAATTCTGGACAGATCATAAGTTTAAGTACTAGGTACCTAGAGACATCATCAGTTAAAAGTGGTATTTCTATGAGACAAAGATTATTATTCAACAGGTTAAAAATTTACAATTAAAAATAGTTTTACATGAAATTTATGGTATCATAATATATTATATTATATTTATTTTATAATAAAAATTATTTTATAATCTAACAGATTATATCAAGATACATCAGTTTATATATTTTTTATAAATTCATTTATAGATCCAAGATATTTTAATTAGTATTGTAAAACTTTTCATGGCAATGGTAAAGTAACGGCTAGTTCAAAGCTGCTTTTGGGCACATGACCTAAACGATATTAATTATTAGGGTTAAGTAACGTTGTCAGTCAACATCATCACCCAACCGTTTGAGTGATGAATGTCAAAATCACAACATTGCAGGATATATATAGTATCTACCAATCTAGCTTTATAAGTTTAAGGAGTTTCTATTTACTGAAATGCATGTGGGTGGTACTTGTATAGCATGGACTTTTTTCCCATATTAAGATCAATGTTCCACTGATTTTTCCGCAGGACATTTTTGCAAGAATTTGGATTTATTAGAATTTTTATTCGAATTCTAGTGCCTAAAGCGAGTAAATAATGCTAGATACAGTTTTAGGTTGTGCAAGTTTAACATATTCTTTTTAAATAAGAGTAGGTTCTATATGTATTTTATTTTTTTTTAAAATGAGTATGCGAAACTTGCACATAGTAGGACTACAAATATCACTTCTCAAAACGGAATAAGGATAAATTATGTAGGTTGAATAACATTTACAACTATATATCAAGTAAATTTCTCAAATAATCGTGATTAGTATATCCAGTTATCTTGTTTGTTAATAAAAAGTGTTACAGATAGAATTAACTTTACAATATGACGTAAATTATGTCAATTTGTAAATTTATTTTTATAAAATATTTTTGTAGTTGAAGGCTAAAGCATTTCTCTTTATTTATAGGCATAAACTTATATAATGTGGGTAAAATCTTAAGTAAAATGTTAGTTAGTCCCCTCAAATGTTCCGCTTCAAATTTATAGTTAGTGTATTTTATTTTTTTATTTTTATTTTTAAAAAATATTTAACGGAATTACCATTAATGAATGAACTCCTAGCAATCACGCCCTTAAGTAAGAGCGGGCAGCCCACTTGCATTATCCAACCTGAATGTATATAGCAAATATTTTCCTTATTGTAAGTCGAATATAATAAGACAATTAAAAATCTATTTAATTATATAAAAGCCAAGTTTTAATGGATGACTTGGCATTCAGTCCTTAATATTCGGCTCATCTACAAATAGGATTTCCAATTTCGAATTCGTGGTCATTAAGACCAAGTTCCATTTCAACCAGTGAAGCGGTGATTTTCCAAACTGTGCAATGGTTTGTACATGTGTCCAAAAGAAGAGTTATCATGTCTCATTGGAACCGACACTTTGAATTAAAAAGCAGTGTTTTCATATATCAAACCGTGCAATGCATCCAAAAGAACCGACACTCTACTTAATTTCCACCGATTTGGATTATCCATGTGTCCATCAAGTTTTGGAACCGACACTTTGAATCAAAAGGCAGTGTTTTCATAAATAATTAAAAAACAGGGCCATGTATTATTTGTAGTTGATAGCACGGAAAAAAACCCACAAAATCAGGAAAAAAGTAAAAGATATCAAACGGTGCAAAATGACAACCGAGATAACCGGGAAGCAGTTTTTTGCATTTCAAAAAGAACCAAAGAAGGCTTTTTCTTTCACTCTTTCTATAGAAAATTGTCTTCCTTTCTTACATTTTCTTCTTCGCTCTCTCTCTCAAATAAAGTGAGGCCAACCACCGTACTTTCTGCATTCAATTGTTTCTCAGGTGTGGAGGTGCTGAAGTTCAAAGGAAAATTAAACAGGTTAGTCTAATTGCCTTTTGTGTGTTTATGGTATATATAATCTATCTATGCATTACAATGTTCATAGTCCTAAGAAATGAAGTAACTGATACTATAAATGAAAATCATAGAACTTAAAGACAGAAAACTTAAAGAGAAGGAATAATTCTTTATTTTTTGAATCAATTCTGATGAAAATTCCCGGATTTAACATCTTACATGACTTTCTTGATCCAATCCTCAACAGCAAACAAAAAGCAAATGAATAAAACTCTATAAATCACCATGAGTACAAAATAACAAATTAAAACTAAAAAAAGGGCCCATTTCAGCCAAATTCATCCTAACTTTGGCAGCTTGAGAAATGAGTGAAAGTGACAAATGTGACTACACCAAGCACTGTAAATGTTGGATTACAAGCCTCTGTGAAATTGGTTAGTGCAGCCCCATTTATTTTAAAATACCAACCCAACCGATATGATAAAGAAACAAAAAAGAAATTTTGATGATTTAAGGGTTGAGAATGACCTTAGGAACGTCAGATCTAAATACTTGAAACCTATTAGAAACCAAACCAGAAATAAACAGAGTCACGAACCACCCAAGCCAAAAAAACCCACAAACCCACAAACCTACAAACACAGAAACCAACGTAAATCCAAAAAAAAACCCCTAACCATCATTTACAAACAAAATTACCCTAGCATTCGAAGTCAACAAATTCTCCACTATTCATATATGCAAGCAAACACAATTAGATGCTGACCATAGATGATTTTTTTTTTTAAAAGATGTGGAAAAAGTAAACTCATCGCCAATTGCCACAAAGAAACCACATCTCTTAAACAAGTCAGAATTTATATGAATGTTGACCAAAGTAAATACATTAACACCTAGAGATTACAACAGAGATAAGTTTCTCAACTTCTAGATAACTAAAACTGAATTATGTCTTCCCTTCTTATGATTAAGAATTCTTGATTACCTATCAAAAAAAGATAACTGAAACTGAATGGGAAAAAGAGTGAGCCTCAGTTAAATTAGTGGATCCCTGTTGATCATTAATAGATAAAAATGACAGAAAATTCCATTTTAATCAAATAATTGGTTTTATGACCTTCTTAAGAAGGGTAAAGCTACTCAAATTGTCTAACAGTGCCATTTCTCTCACTGTATCATCCACTCTCATTATTCAATGTACACAAATATATGGGGCTACTATGAGCCATACCTAAAAATCAGCACCCATGTACTCCAAGTTTAAGTAAAAACTTGGTTGCACAAGCAATCAATGAAAGAAGAGGAAAATCTAACTTCGCAGGAAGTATCATCAATATCCATTATCACACTGTGCGAAACTAAACTTAGTCAAACGTCCCCACCTCAACTTGCATAAAAAAGTCTTCCATTTTCCAAATTTAGCAAAACCCATTTCCAAAATCCGATAAATATTGTAAAAAGTAAATACCAAAGCATAAGAAAAACACCAAACGAACAAAAGATAAGTAAGTATATCCAAAACAGACCTTCCATGCTAGCTGAAATTAAGCATAATGGACAAACCAATAGGATCAACCACAGCAAAACAGAAACCCCAATAGCTTTCGCTTCCATCTCTGTCACTAAATTGCTCTTAGATCCAAATAATAACCCACACCCACCAAACTCACCATCACAAATAACCCCTACAAAATCCCTTGCAGGGTCTATGGTTTTCCCACCTTAAGCTTCGGAAGAGGGATTGTTTCTGTAGGAACTGTCTTCCGTTGATCTATGGTGGCTTTGAGGTTAATTTCTGCTATGCGAGGCAGAGAAGGGAGGGATGAGAAGAGAGAGAGAGGTGCTGTGAGGTGGTATTGGCTTCAGGAAGAGAAGGAAGGGGCGTGAGGGAGAGAAGGAGTTTGGCGTGAGAGAGTGCTGCAAAGGTTGGGAGAGAGCGAGGCAGAGCAGATATGAGAGATGAATTGTGCGGTGTGAGAGAGAGAGGGGAGGGAAGAGAAGAGAAGAAAATAAGTTTTCATTCCTACGGCCAAAACACTGTCGTTTAGGTAGCTGAGGCTTGGGTTTTATTTTTGGGCTGGACTATTACACAGATTGGGCAGTTTTAGATCCCAAAAATATATTATTTTAAAAAATAACCCATTTATAAATTATATCACAAATTATATCAAAGGGAAACCAAAAGTCATTTATGTTCATAATGAAATATCTTACCATTTATGTTCATTATTTAAAAGTTTCGGTTTGATATAAATATTTATATTGCTTTTTTTTTTTTTTTATCTCAAATCATTTGTTCCATAGTAAGCATTCTCATGCACTTATTCGTGATATACTTAATTTGCTTATGTTAAGTTAAACTATTGATCTTTATTTGATGCATTTATTTTTATTTTTCATTTTTTAGATATGCATTTGAATTTTAAGATATATTCAGCATATGTATTCTTCTCAAGATATGGGAAAGCGAAAAAACAAATCCAATCTAGAAGACATTGGAAAATTTTAAAGAGACAGATTCTGAGTTTATCAACAACGGTTGCGCTATATAATTATCACCGATCCCTTCAACATCCCAATGATAAACCATTGGCAGCTATTGTGGGTGGAATCCACTATACTAGAAATGTGAAAAGTTTGATAAAGAATCTTAAATATGAAGAAAAATACTAGAGAAAGTATTCTAAGAGACAAAATTGTTCATGCTATGCAATCTCAGAGGAAAATTCAGATGAAGGCAGTAATGACATAGACAACCAAAACACCCCCTACCAAGGATCGAAGAAGTTGGTCATACCACAAAGGTGGTCAAAATGGTGGCATCTACACAAAACATTACGTTGACTATGATGGGTGCGACACTAAATGACGTTATGTTTTTTTAATGCCTTTAATAACCATCAAAGTGGTACTGCGTTTACATCATCATGGGAATCCAATGCACATAATTGGGATGATTGCGTATCAGATAATGGTTCACAGAAGCATGGTTTTATAATGAATGATGTTGCAGCAAATGAATCAAGGAATCCTCAATATGGCACCGCACCTCACTTTACACGGTTTAATTCGTGCATCAAGACCAAAGCAAGAATGCGTGTTATACCACCTACTCAGCGTTTTGACTTTGACATACCCAGTGATGATAGTCCAACTCCAAAAATAAAAACAGTAGTTGACCCTGGTCCAAGCTACCGATCTAGGGTAGTGAGCAATACACAAGATGATTTTCCCATGCTCAATATAAAATCTGAAGGCCGCCAATCAGATCCAATATATCAGGACTCTTTTAATGATCCAAGACCTTATATTCCAACTATTCCAAACTATTCACCTTCGTTACAAGGACAATACCAATCTGAAATGGCATCGAACAAGGCAATTGACAAGAATTGGATTAATTGGGATAATTTGGAGGCTTGGAATAATTTTGAGGAATGGAGTCATGATTAGTAGATTAGTGAAGGCATATGATATTTATTTTTTGATTAAAACTATTTATTTTTTAATCTTATGTTTGTTAGAAAATTTTTGACAATAATTTATTTGATGAATATGTAATGTATCAATGTATTACCATTTTATTATAATTACTATCAAGGACTCTACTATGCACGGTTGAAATGTGTAGTGTAAGTGAAGACATTTAATGAAAAGTTGGTGCGATTTTATTTTTCCATCTAATGATTTTAAAAAAAAAAAATACACGTCATGGTTTCTGGTCGCTTTGTCACCGTCTCAATTTTCATTCTTTTTTATTTGTCAAGCATGTGGATTGTGTGACGTAGAAGACGAACGATAATGGATGATATAGGAAGTGCAACAAGAATGTGTGTTGATGGGGAATGAAGCAGAGATAGTACAACAGACGAATATCTAAATATATATGCATAAATAACGGTTCGCGCATTGCGCGGGTTATAGGCTCGTAATAATAAAAGGCGGTGAGTTCTCCAGATCCTCCCGCAATCACGCAAGCCACGTGCACCGACGCTAATGGGCGGAGGGCCATCCAATGATAAGAAAACCTTTCAATTTTCTGTTTGATCTTTTGTTGTTTTGTTTTAATTAGATAATAAAAAAAGATAAATAATTTGTACAAATCTTAAATAAACAAACCTCGTCCAAAATTTTGTAAAAAAGTAGACTTCACTTTAAAATAGTGTAAAAAATATTATTTTTTATTAGTAGGATCCATTTTTTTACAAATAACTTGTATGAAATTTGTCTATTTAAAACTTATAACTAACATTATTCATTAAAAAAAAATGTTGAGTTCATAATATATATAGCATTCATCAATTTTTGTGAGACAAGTTTTGCATTGTTTTTAGCCTAAATAATAATGTGATTTGAGATGGGCTCTCTCTATCCAGTGTCCACAAGAATTTTCTGGTTTCCTATTATTTTTTGTAATAATTTTTTGTCTACAAGTTTATTTTCCAATTTTTTTACACAAAAATTATATATATTGCCCTCTGGCCTTTATCTTTAAGCGAAATATGTATGGAAATTTGAAAATTTTGTTATATAAATATTGCTTTTTATCAGAATTTAAAAAGAAAAATAGAATTAATAATTCTTTTCCTGAAAAATGCAACATTTTTATTCAATATTTTTGTTTTATTACGAAATGTTATAATATTATTGGAATTTTTATATAAATAATAATTTTAAAATTTATGTAATAATTATTCTATGATTAGTGGGGTCCATTTATTAAATATGCATCAAATTCTCGTATTTATTTTAAGGTGGGTGTTGCATACGGCGTAGGGAAGATGGTACAACGAAGGCTGCAAGGGACTCTTATGCCAATTAATAAATAGAGCCCACCAATCTTCTTTTATTTATTAATTTATAGATCAAATGTCTATATCATTTTTATGACTAAATAAACAAATAAATGAACATGTAGGTTCATTTTGTACTCTCTCAAAAAAAAAAAATACCCTTATTTAAGTGGGTTCATTTTGTACCTTCTTCTCTTAAGGTTCATTTTATTGTAAGCTGATTAACAGAATTTGAATTATAAAAAAAAAATTTACAAGTTTAAATCTTACAAATCAAATCGTACCACATGAATAACATAAATGATGTATTTTTATACCGACTTGTAAAAATAATGACTCTTTTTTCTTTAGATTTTATTTAGGGCGGATGAAGATATATATCATGTGTTTACGTGTTGGACCAATTAACCTTTAAATATCATGAAGGTCGTCGATCTATAATTTTAGACAAATAAAAATACTTTTTACCTATTGCAAGAAATTAAGTGGGTTTATTCAAAAAATACCCAACAACAATCTACACATGAAGCGCAATATGCATGCAGCTAGCTCCATATAATAACCTATTGTAGGGGCCCCATTAATGTAGTAGCTAGGCAACTCGAAAGTTATCTACAACATTATGAGTACGTTATGGAATCAACCACCTTCCTTAATGCACATTTTTCTAATTGGTACCTAACCTTTCAAGAAAATACGAGATCATATAATAACTCATTATTTCATTTGGCCCTAGCTATTTTCATTACTTATATAAATATATTTATATATGTTTGCTGTTACGTCGTAGCATTTCTAATGGGTTTTTCTCCTTTTAGTTGATCAGCCCCACCCTTCTTTGACCATTTTTTATATATCATTTGCCTAGAAATTAGGTAAAGAAATGAACGATCGATCAATATATATATATATATATATATATATATATATATATATATATATATATATATATATGTTCCCTTTAGTGCTACGTACTGACTCTAAAGCATTTCTTTAATTGTTAGTGGTGGGAAAAATAATGGACGGGAATGGTGGCCGAACACTTGTCTATTCATTAATGGAATAAGTACAAAAAAACCCACCCCGCTTGCTTAATTATTTGACGTACCTCAGCGTTAAAATATATCTAAAAAACTTAAAACTCTTTATATTATTGATTGATGAACTTTACGTACGTCTTGCACATCTGCGCGCAGCAAGACGATCTCTGCGATGATCATGGCATGACGTGGTGCATGTGCGTACGTGCTGTATCTTTGTTTTTAATTTGATCAACATCATGCAGGTGATCATTCATTCGTTCGATGATTTCAATTGGATATATAGTCATGACTGCCGGGGTTACGTTGTGCATGTACGTATTTAGGGTTCCTTTCAATTCCGCCCGTCATTCTCGCCGTACTTGAGATCTAAAGAAAACGAGGGGAACACAGGCAAAGATCAAACCAGCAGCTTGTACGTTTAAGATTGTTGCTAGCCCACTAAACATGCCATGTGGGGGCAATGGGCATGCATCTCTCTCTCTCTCTCTCTCTATAGAGAGCAAATAGTAGATGGCAGCATCGAACAGCAGATGATGATCGATTTTCCACTTTCTCAATGAATTTGGAACAATCCCAACATGCATACTCCCTTAATTTTTACCTCTTCTTTTTCGAAAGATATCGATCAGGGCGGCCAGTAGCAGCTTTTCTTTTCTTTTTTTGACCAACCAATTAGAAGTTTGCGAAGATTTAAGTAGACTACTTACAAGCTTTATTGGCAAGATCATTTGACCTGCCATTCCCACAACATCCATTCCCACAACATCCCAGAATTTTTGATAGAATAGAGGAACCATACCATCTGGACCTGGCGCTTTGATAGGATTCATTTGAAATAGTGCCGCCTTTACCTCTTCTGCTGTATAAACTCTAGTTAATGAATTATCCATGTCTTGGCTAATTTTCCCTGAAAGGTCTTCCAAAAAATCTATATGGCCCGGTGGATCTGAGGACTGAAACAAGGTTGCAAAATATTCAACTATTATAGCATCCCTATTATCTCCAATTTGCCAAGCACCAGCAGAATCCCGAATTCCTTTGATCAGATTCTTTTGTCGTCGTTGAGAAGCTCGATTATGGAAGAACTTTGTATTTTGATCCCCTCCTTGTAACCACATGATTTTTGCTCTCTGCTGCCACATCAATTCATCTCTTTCTAACCACTTTTGTAGTTCAGATCTGGCTTCTTTGTGCTTATCTCGCATTTGACAGCATGGATCCATTTGTAACAATCGTTGTAAACTCAATCTAGCTTTCTCAATATTTTTTTTCACATGTCCAAAACAATTCTTGTTCCAAACTGAAAGTTTTTCCCCACAAAGCTGTATTTGTTTCATAATGGTGGTCATATCCCGGGTACCAAACGACCCTATCCATACTTGCTCAATTACCTTTCTGCACTCGGGTTCATCCACCCACATGGCTTCAAACCTGAATAACTTCTTAATACAATCATTCCTGCTATTGCCTTGCTGCTTGAGGATTATGGGCACATGGTCAGAGTAGGGAGACATACAGTGATAAACTTCAGCCATAGGATTTAGCCACTTCCACGCCATATTAGCGAAGAATCGATCAAGCCGTTCACAAACACTATGCTGCATTTCCCTCCCATTCCACCAAGTGAACGGATGGCCATTAAACCCCAAGTCTTGCATCCCACAATCATCTACCAACTGTCGAAAAGCCATCATTTGTTTCTCTGCTCGAACTTTACCTCCATGTTTCTCTTTGTTACATAAAATTTCATTAAAATCCCCCATCATCACCCATCCTTTTCCTGTATCAACTGGTAGAGAACTAAGCAAGTCCCATATTTCCTGTCGACGTGCCGTCTCAGGATGACCATAAACCCCCGTCAAAAACCAACTAGCTTCATCATGATCACTACTCACAACATTTGCAACCAAAGCATGAATATGATATTTAGAATAATTAAGAATGGTAAGTTGGAGGTTTTTATTCCAAAACAAAGCTAAACCCCCACTCCTACCTTCACTACTCACAGCCAAACAATAATCAAAACCCAAACTAAACTTAAACTTCTCCATAGCATTCGCTTGTAAACGAGTTTCTTGAAGAAATAAAATATCAGGACCTTCTCTTCGGATTAAATCACGAAGCGCTCTAATTCCCAGCGGGTTCCCAAGCCCACGGGAATTCCAACTTAGAAGAATCATTGCTTCCGGCAGGGCTGTTGAACAGCCTCTGCCGATCTCATAAAATTACGTAACACTCTAGTCTCCTCTTCCATTGCAACAACCGAGTCATTTAAATTAACCTTACATTTTTTCCCTGGTTTTGGATCAAATGGAGCAAGGATCTCTTTATTCCAATTTCGTTTCTTTCTCAGAATCAGACTTGGTTGGGTAGAAGAATTACCTTGATCATGTGCTCGCTTTTTCCCTTTAGCTCTCGGTAGTGGGCCAGGAATTATCAGCGGAATTGAAACTTGAGTTGTCGGGATTGGTATCTCGATATTACAAGCAGGATAAGTTTGAGTGGAATCTTGTAAACTTTGTCTAGTGCTATGCTCCACCGCACTGTCCGTTGCAACGTGCATACCCAGCTGTCCCTCATCTGCTTTTTGATTATCAACAAGTGGCTGCTCGAGAGGAATATTGCAAGCTTTAATGATCATAGCCGCTTGCTTTTCATCATACCTCACCTTTAACTTTGTCCCACGTAGGCCCTCACCGCTATTCTGATATTGTGGAGTTACTGTAGCATCACCATCCCCGCAAGCTCCAGCAGTAGCTTCGCAAGGATTCACGCCAACACCCTGATTCTCAGTTAGTACAGAGTTCATGCCATCCTCAAGCCCTTCATTTTGCAGATTGCATGTATCCGAAAACTTAGGATTCGAGAGGTTCCCCGTCAGGACCCCGAGCAGACCAACCTGACCAGTACCACCCTCCTCTCCCGTAGTATAACTTCCATCAACCTGACTAGACCAGCAGCTAGTCTCCTTATTCTCCACCACGAAGGCACGACGTCTTCTACCTCCGAAATCAGCCCGTAACCAACTGCCAAATTGAGTGAGCGACTCCCTGTTTTTGTTCGGACAAGTCTCTGAGGAATGCAGAATTCGGCCACAGTAGAAGCAAAAACGAGGGAGCTTCTCATATTTAATTGGGATCCAGAATTTCTCACCCTGCAGTGTAATGAATCTCCCACGGGCTAACGGCTTGTAAAGATCCAGTTTAATTTTAACTCTCAGAAAACATCCCCAACCAACCTCATCATCCTCGACATCCACATCTTCAACATCCCCCAGTGTAGCACCCAGTTGAAAACCAGAATCCCGATTCATTCCAACCAAAGGCATATTATGGAACTGAACCCAAAAGGATGCAGATTCGAACTTCATTTTACTTGGTTGAATAAATCCTTGAAACTCATCTATTACCAACAAATTCCCATCGAAGGACCACGGTCTACCATCAAGAATTCTGTGTTTGTCAGCATGAGTCTCAAACGTGAGAATGAACACATTTATACTGACCTCTTTAAATTTTGCAGGTTTGCTTAACCTCCATATTTTCCTCATCATATTCTCCACAACGTTGCTGTTAAGATGGCGTTCAGAACAAATATTCCCAATGAGACAAAGCTCTCCTTTCTTTCGAGCCTCTGATATAGCATCATTGTTTAAAATAAGTTCACCTTCCTCTTCTTTACTCAACCGCAGATTCCTCCACATCTCCTGCAGATTCTCAATCGCAAGCAGATAAGTTCACAAAACGATCATAAAAGAACCACCTCTGTTGCTTAAAACAGCACCAGAAGGGAGTAGGGCACACTCCTCACGTCGTCTCTAACGAGAGAGAGAAACAGAGGGTGGAATATTTTTAAAATCTATAATTTCTTTTGTACAAACACTTTTGTAATCCACACATATATAATATGTGATGTGTATGTGAAACACGTGGGTTTGAGATGGACCAGTATGCTTGATCTTGGTCTCATCCAATTTTAATAAACAGAACCGGCCTTTTGAGTAGGCATGACCAGAAGGTAACCAAACCCATTTATTGCCTAAATTACGTATATTTAATAAACAACAAATGTTGTTTTTAATATATCAATTCTACTACATACAACCGCCGGCGCGGAACCGGCTGATGTGGCACTGATTTAATAATAATAATAAATTAATTAAAAAAAAAGAAGAATATGAAAACGAATGAATCTGCAAACGAGAGGGAAAATGAGAAGCCAAAGCCCCTGCTCAAGCTACTGAACCCAGAAACCCATCCTCGAAAAGATTACGTTTGTGGTCATTAGTGGAACCCAACATCAAAAGGCAAAAGCATAAGTGTAATTTCATCAAAGTTATTCCCACTTCATCTAAGCTTTATGGGAGAAACTACAACTTATTTTTCCTAGTTTGAAACAAAGTCCACTAGGCAAGGAGGGGAAGTATGACGGATTCTTACTGAGAGGGCTACGTGTGGCGGCGGCCTGGGTGAATTTCTACGATGGCGAGCTGGGAGCGGCGGCAGCGCACTGTCGCAGTGAGAGAGAATGTGATGAGAGAACAGAGAGAGAGAGATGATAGAGCCGCGTGTGAGGGGAGGAGGGGTTACCGAGAGGAACACGGCGGCTTGGGGTTAGCGTGAAGGTGCCCGGTGGCACTTATATGTGGGTGGAGGCGACGAGATGGGCTGGCAGCGAAAGGTGGCTGTCTCGAGATGTAGAGGTGGTGGCTCAAGTTGTGGCTTCCTCTATTTCGAGGGTCAAAAATAGAGGTGTTTCGGTGGTGCGTGAGGCAGTGTCTTCGTGTTGGATGGCTAAAGAGTATGGGTCAAACATCAGGCTGCTAGCTTGTGGTGGTGTTGCCCCGTGCATGGGTGGCTACAACTTCGTGTGGGCTGGGCAGTGGCTAAGCAGGGGTCTTACAGTGCAACGTCTGCTGGGAGAATGCAGGCTTCGTGGGATTGCTCTGGTGGAGAAGACAAAGTGGTTCGGTGAAGACGAATTCGACAGAATAACGAAGGGGAAAACGATGGGAATGGGGAGAAGGGAAGCGAAATCAAGCGGGAGAAAGTTTGGTGAAATGTTAAATGGAAAAATGAACGACGCAGAAACGAGTTGCGGGACTTCAATTTCAAAATGTGGAACGACGCCGTTTTAAGTGCCACGTAGGCTACGGTTTCACAGTCGGTTCGCCAGGCCGGTAGTAAGAAGAATTATTGTTAATATATATACACACACACACACACACACACAACATGGAATAGCAAATGATAGATACAATCATAAAATATTTAAATCATGTACACTCCTTCTGAAAAAAAGTAGAGCACACTATTAAAAATTGAATTCTCTCATGTGAGTCTCATATTTGTCAACTTTTTAAAATAAAGTATGCTAGACTTGTACAACCTAAGACTAGATAATATTGTGAAAAATAATGCAAGAAAATTAAATTAAAACAAGAAATTAATCACACGACATAAAGATTTATGTGGTATGGCAATATGATTACGTCCACGGAACTGCAAGAAATTGTATTATCTTAAGGAATTAAAAAATACATTATGGGGCAAAAATACACTATTTGAAACGATCATATTATTCATTAATTACATATTTATAGGGTTGTATAATGGAAACCCGAATTTCATAATGACTGGGTTATTCACTCGAGAGAGTTTTGAGCGAACTCTCTATCTGATGTTCACTCGAGTGATATGTTGAGTGAGTGTCGAGCAAACTCTTTGCCTAAATTTCACTAGAGCGACCTATCGTATGAATGTCAAGTGAACTTTCTGTATGGCAATTCTCGAGTCACAAATAATGTCATTCTTTTTTCTTTTTCTTTTTCTTTTTCTTTTTTGAAAATTCACCAAAAAATCGTGACGAATCCTTACCAAGTCGGGTCATCAAATTAAAACGTCACAAGAATAAATCAGGCTCACAAACCCAACATATAAATCGTGACTAATGATGTTAGATAGTTTTCTAGCTCAGGTTTGGGGTTTTATTTATTTATTTATTACAAGTATATATGAATGTAGGTGCAGGTATATACTTTGTAGAGCATGGAACTTAATTAAAACGATTACTCCCTGCTTGGTTTTTGGGATTGGAAGCCACGTAATTATGTGTAAATGAGGAGGCTATTACTTGTTAATCTTTCTTTTATTGGCACTGTTAACCTTTTGAATGACAGAACCAAAACAACATTATTAGAGCCAGCTTTGTTGAAGGTAGCCCATTGGATTAGGCTTTGTACCACAAAGTTGACAATTATTGCCTCATGTCTTTAATTCTGGACAGATCATAAGTTTAAGGTAACTAGAGACATCATTAGTTAAAAGTGGTATTTCTATGAGACAAAGATTTATTATCCGAGAGGTTAATTAAAAATTTACAATTAAAAATAGATTTACATGAAATTTATAGTATCATAATATATTACGTTATTTTTATTTTATAAAAAAAAATTATTTTATAATCTAACAGATCATATCAAGACACGTCAGTTTATAAATTTTTTATAAATTCATTTATAAATCAAAGATTTCTCACATGATAATGGTAAAGTAACGGCTAGTTCAAAGCTTTTGGGCACATGACCTAAACGATATTAATTATTAAGGTTAAGTAACGTTGTCAGTCAACATCATCACCTAACCATTTGAGTAATGAATGTCAAAATCACAACGTTACACAATGCAGGATATATAGTATCTACCATCTAGCTTAAATTTAAGGAGTTTCTATTTAGTGAAATGCAAGTGGGTGGTACTTGTATAGCATGGACTTTTTTCCCATATTAAGATCAATGTTCCACCGATTCTTCTGCAGGACATTTTTGCAAGAATTTGGATTTATTAGAATTTTTATTTGAATTCTAATGCCTAAAACAAGTGAGTAATGTTAGATACAATTTTAGTGTATACAAGTTTTACGTACTCCTTTTAAATAAGAGTGGGTCTATAATTAAAAATTAATTTTTTATGTAAATTTCATATATACTTTTTTTTTCCAAAATAAATACACGGAACTTGCATATAGCAATAATTTTTTCTGCTTTACAAGTGTAGTCTTTGTCGAAGGAACATAGAGAAATTTATATGGTGCTAATCAATCATTGTTTTTTGAACGTTTACCTACTTATCTTTTGCTCCTTTTCATTTTTGTGGAGCCACGTGGCTCATGGAAGATTAATTTTACTTGCTAGTTTATATTAATATATATTTATTTTACATAATTTATTTCATGAACAGTTTATTCAATAAATAAATTGTATAAAAATTAAATTTGACTGAATTAATCATGATTAGTATATCCAATTATCTTGTTTGTTAATAAAAAGTGTTGCAGATAGAACTAACTTTATAATATGACGTAGATTATATCAATTTGTGAATTTATTTTTATTAAATATTTTTGTAGTTGAAGGCTAAAGCATTTTTCTTTATTTATTGGCATAAACTTATATAATGTGGGTAAAACCTTAAGGAAAATACTAGTTAGTCCCCTCAAATGTTTTGCTTCAAAATTATAATTAGTGTATTTTATTTTATTTTTATTTTTTAAAAATATTTAACAGAATTACTATTAATGATTTGTATTTTATAAATATTTAAAAAAATGAACTCACTCCTAGCAATCACGCCCATAAGTAAGAGCGGCCCACTTGCATTATCCAACCTGAATGTATATAGCAAATATTTTTCTTATTTTAAGTCTGAATATAATAAGACAATTAAAAATAATAATAAAATGCGGTGAGCTCTCCAGATCCTCCGGCAATCACGCAAGCCACGTGCATCGATGCTAATGGGCGGAGGGCCAACCAATGATAAGAGAACCTCTCAATTTTCTTTTGGATCTTTTGTGTTTTGTTTTAATTAGATAATAAAATAATAGAAATAATTTGTACAAATCTCAAATAGACAAGTCATGTCTAAGCATTTGTAAAAAAGTGAACTTCACCTTAAAAAAATATAAAAAATATTACTTTTTATTAATGAGACCTACTTTTTTATAAAGGATTTGTATAAAATTTATCTATTTAAGACTTATACCTAACATCATTTAGATCATTCGATGATTTCAATTGGATCGATATATCGTCATGACTACCGGGGTAATGTTGTGCGTGTACGTATTTAGGGTTCCTTTCAATTCCGCCCGTCATTCTCACCGTACTTGAGATTTAAAGAAAACGAGGGGAATAAAGGCAAGGATCAAACCAACTTGTACGTTTAAGATTGTTGCAAGCCCACTAAACATGCCATGTGGGGGCAATGGGCATGCATCTCTGTCCTCTGATCTTTCTTTCTCTCACTCTAGAGAGCAAATAGTAGATGGCAGCATCGAACAGCAGATGATGATCGATTTTCCACTTTCTCAATGAATTTGGAACGATATTGGTCAGCATGCGTACTCCCTTAATTTTTACCTCTTCTTTTTCGAAGTTTGCGAAGATCTTTATTTTTTTTTTATAAACAGCAAACATCATTCCATTAAAAGAGAAAGGACATACAAGTTGACTTAAAAAAAGTCTCTACAAGCGTTAGTAGTATCCCAGTACACCTCCGTGATTGGCATGGTCTAGTCCAAATAAAGCATCTCTACAGACCTACGTCTAAGAGATAGCACTCCTCTGTCCAGGACAGAGGTATCAGAACCCACAAAATAAAGACTCCATACCCGATTAAACGGGAAATGGAGGAGGAACGCCCACCAATTCCGCCTACGCGGAGAGGGAGGAAACACCATTCGGACTGGGTCCGAATGGGCACTACATTTATGGGGTTTTTTTTTTCTAGACCTAAAGACAAACAAAAGAAAATACACAAAACACTGTAAACGAAAATCAGTTCACGAAATATAGGAGAAAACCGATGAGCGAGCTGTGAGGATTCAGAGACGCCGGTTCTGAAACCGCCGCATGTAGCAGCTTCGGAGAGATCCTAGGTGATGCGTGAGGCCCAAACGCCGGCGAGCTCCGAACCCTACGTCCCGCGCGTGCAGGCTACGCACAGTTCCGGTAGAGGCCGCAAGAAGAGGTTTTATAGATCGGCGGCAGGGGAGACTCCTGGAGGTGCGCGTGTAGGAGGATGGGGACCAGAGAAGCTCGCATCGGCTATTCCCTTTATTTGCCGAAAGCTTAAAAAAATACAAAAACAAAACGAAAATCGTCAGAGACGAAGGGCCGACGTTAGAGAGGGAGAAGAGGAGAGGGAAGAGGGAGCCGAAGCTCCCCCTCCCCCCGCTGTGTTTCGACGAGAGAACTTCTAGAGAGAGAGGGTCTGGTTTTAGAGAGAGAGGGTCTTCCAAAGTTTGCGAAGATCTAAGTAGACTACTTACAAGCTTTATTGGCAAGATCATTTGACCCGAAAATATATATATATATATATATATATATATATAAATATATATGACGCTTATATCTATATATGTATATATATGACACATATATATATGTCGATGAAAAATGAATATGATCACTTGGTTATTATTTTAATATATTTTCCTCATTTGTAATTGTAGGCCTATATTATCTTTAATTTAATGAGTGAGCGAAGAAGTTTTTTAATACTTAAATAAAAATCAAAATAAAATGAAGGTTACGATACAAGAAAGACCTATATTATTTTTTTTATCTTATGCTCAGAAGTGTTAAGTCATATGTTGGATAGAGCTCATAAGAAAGGTCACATTTCTAGCTTTCTTTTTGCTCGAGGGTTTTTGCTCGTTAACCATTTATTTTTTACAAATGATAACTTTCTTTTTCGCAAGACTAATCCATTGGAATCAAGCAGATTATTCAGGCTTTTGAAATCATATGAACAAGCGTCATGTCAAAGATTGAACCTAGACAAAACCTCAATCTTCTTCAGTAGGAACACCAAACAAGATGCTAAGGAGCCCATCCTATCTACTGCTGCAGGGTTGAGCGTATCCAAGTCATATGAGAAATATTTGGACCTTCCTTCTTATGTGAAGAAACATAAATCAAATGCTTTTAGACCAATAGTGGACAGGATCAAAAGTAGAATGAGCAACTAGAAAGTAAGGTTCATATCTCAGGCAGACAAAGAAATCCTTCTCAAATCTATTCAGGCTATACCAACCTACTGTATGGGCATCTTCAAGATTCCAAAGACCATTCTGAGCGAGATCAATAGACTTATGCTGAAATTTTGGTGGAGGCAAAGAGAAGATGGATAAAAAAATTCACCAGCTGTCATGGCAGCAACTAGGCAAGGCCAAATTGGTAGGTGGACTTGGATTTCGTGACTTTGAAAATTTTCTAGTTCTACTAGCTAAGCAAGGCTGGATGATAATTCAACATCCTCAACCACTGGCAACTAGAGTTCTTAAGGCTAAGTACTGCTATAAATCAAATTTTTTTAAATGCCAAGCTAGGCAGTAATGCATCCTTTATCTGGAAAAGTTTCCTGACAGCAAAGCCATTAGTCAAAAAAGGCCTGATTTGGAAGATTGGAAATTGTGAGATAGTGAAGATTTGGCATGACAGATGGATTCATCGACCTTCTTCCTTCAAGTTTCAATCCCTAGTGAGAACTTTGGAGGAGAATTCTCTGGTTAAAACCCTAATTAATACAAACTACAATCAATGGAAGGTATATTTGCTAAATGAAGTGTTTTCTGAGGATGAAGTAGAATCCCCATCAGTCTTTGTAATGCCCTAGATAAGCTTACTTGGAGATGTACAAGAGATGGGAAATTTTTAGTTAGAAGTGCTTATCATATACTAGGAGGCATACACGAGAGCATGAAGGGTTAGTCTTCAAGTAGTTCTCCTACCACAGGGTTTTGGTCTAAGATTTGAAAGATGTAAACCGCTAATGCAGTTAAGGTTTTCCTCTGGAAAGCATGTCACAAGTCTTTGCCTACCAAGTTAAACATGTTCAAGAGTAAAATAATACTCTCCTAGTTGTCCAATGTGCAAGAAAGATCCAGAAACTGTTACTCATGCTTTGTGGTCTTGCATCTCAGCACAGGATGTGTGGGGATCTTATTTTAAAAGGTTTCAAAAGAGGACTTGAGGTACAGAAAAAGGTGACCATTTCCAAGCAAGAATTGTTGACAAAAATCAATTCAAAAAATCTATTCAACATCTTACTATTCATACAACCTCCACGTACCATATTTTTTTTTATTAAATATTTAATATATGAATAATGAATAAAAAAATTAAATTAGTTTAAAAAGAATAAACTTAAAAAAAATTTTAAAAAAATATTAAAAAATATTAAAATTTAAAAAAATATGGTGTGGGGAAGTTGAAGAGATTGTGTAGAATTACTCAAATCAATTATTATATATTGCAGCAGCTTGTGGGGCATGTGGCACCAAATTAATTGAGTTTTTGGATTCCCAAGAACTTAAAAAAAAAAAAAAAAAAAATCAAAGAAGCGTTTAAAGTGAATATGCATATTATGGATTAATCTTTCAAACTTATTTATATAATTATAATATTTAGAGTAAGAGAAAAAAACACGTCAAGTTATATATTTATTTTAAAGAGTAATATTATGTGTAAGTTTTAAATAGATAAATTTTGTGCAAGCTTTAACTTACTAATAAAGAATAATTTTTTTATTTTTTAAATATAAAATCTATTTTTTTTACAAACTTATTTATTTAAGATTTATATAAATCATTTCTATATATTAAAACACGTTGCCGTGAGAAGAAAGTACGTAGCAAATGGGGGCATTACATGTATCTTTTGACTTTCTTTTTTAATTAATTATTTTAATGATTCTAGTCTTAACTATGATCATGTGGACACCTCAAACACCACGCTGACAGAAGAAAAATATATAAAAAGTTATCTCTCAAAAAGAAAAAAGAAAAAAAAAAGCGTGAGAGTCAGAGAGGAGTGAGAAAGTGAAAAGAGAAATGAGATCAGGAGAAAAGAGGGAGGGGAGGGGCCAAGGGTTTTCAAACCCTAATTTCAAATGATATCGTTTGGTTTAACGCGTCATTTTATTTTATTTTATTTTATTGAACGACGTCGTTTTACTATAATATATATATATATATATATATATATATAATATTATATCAGCCATGTAAGGGATTTTTCCCACTTCACAAATCCTACTGGACCTTGGCCCAACACCCGGCTCAAGAGCCACAAGGACCGTGTAGGGGGCAAAGGGTCGACTAGGGAACTGAGTCAAGTAATCGATAAGGCAGGTATCTGACATCCCATAACTGCTTTTAGAACCCAGAGACTTGCACAAAACCTAGCGGGAAATGTGGACGACCCCCGATCCATCAATGTCAGGCCATTTATGGCTCACAGGGGATAGACGCAAAGTTAAGAAACTACGCCGCATAAATGGTGTCACTACTGAGCTAGACGCCACATTTATAGTGTCATCGTAGAGTCACAACGCATTAAAGGACTCTGACAACAGAAACAATAGGAGAGGCATGAACTTCGTGGAGATAAAGACGATCTGTATCTCCCCCAATTCATGGAGACAAAAAGGCACTCTCTTATTCGTTTATAAACTTCCAAGAATACTAACTTTGGCATTGGAGTCTCTCGGCCCTAAGGCCGCCTCTCCTAGTTGCATTCATAATCTTTTGCAGTCCCATTTTGGAATACCTGAGTTGTTGGAGTATGGCTCAAAAGTATGCGAAACACGACGTTAACAGAACGATTTGGAGAAGTATTAGCTCAGCTAGAGACCTATTAAATGAAGGAACTAGATAGAAGGTAGGGGATGGGAGAGACATCAAGATATGGGGGCACAAATGGCTCCCAAACCCCTCCTCTTTTAGGGTGCAATCACCAATTTCTAGGCTGCAGGAGGATGCAAGAGTGGAAGGAAGATGTGATTAGATCCATTTTCAGAGTAAAAGAGGCTGATAAGATACTAACCATTCCTCTGAGCAGAGAAAGAGCAACAGATAAGTTGATTTGAGGGCCTTCAAAAAAGGGCATCTTCTCGGTGAGAAGTACTTATTATGTGCTTATGGAAAAGAGGGAGAAGAGTAAGGGAGAGTGTTCTAGAGAAGTTGAAAGGGATGAAAGGTGGAGGAAGATATGGGACCTAGAAGTGCCTGCTGTTACAAAAAAATTTCTTTGGAAAGTTGGGAATGACCTATTACCTACTAAAGTAAATCTATTCAAGAGAGGAGTGGTGAAGGATAAAACATATCCTATGTGTGAAACTGAAGATGAGACTCTGATGCATGTTCTATGGGAGTGCCGTGCCATTTAGCAAATGATGTGTGGGGAAGTGAGAACAGCAGTGTTCAAAAATGGGGCAGATATGAAGCTGATTTTCTGCTACTGTGGGAGAAGTGTGTAACCTCTCTTAACAAGGGCCAATTGGAGGAACTAGCAGTGACTCTTAGGAAGATTTGGTTGAGGAGAAATGGAGTGGTGTTTGATAAAAGAATGGAATGTCCTAGGAGACTACTGGTATCTGCGAAGACTACTGTAGATGTGACCCCCCAACTTCCATGTACGGACAGACACAAAAATTGAGGCATCGGGATGATGACAACATGGGTCATGCATCCCAATGACAAGTGCCAAGTGTGTGCTACAATCAAACAGTGTACAAATAAATACGCAACGGATAATAATTAAGTCACTAAGTACCAGATTTTTAGTTTAATACAAATATCCAAATACAAATCTCTTAAAACAAAAGCCAAAGTCCCATAAAATATAATACAAAACTGAAAATAAACATAACATGAGTGATCCCAGATTACTCCTCCGGCGGAGTCATATCCTCAGACTCGGCATCTGCATCAACAACAAAATCTGCAGTACCATTAAATGGTACCACAAGTAAGTTATAACCCAACCAATCCTGAGATAAAAACATATTAAAACAGCTAACCATGTATGCATATGATGCAATATGCCTGAAATCCAACACACGCCAAAAATTCCATTTGGCCCAAAAAATATTTCCATCAAAACATTTCCACAATTTTCTCAAAAAATGGCCCAAAACAATTATCCAAACCCAACACACGCTATTTTCCCAGAAAACAGTCATTTATCCATTTTCCATTAATCCATATGCACCATGGTCTCCCCTAGGACCATCCGCACGTCCTGGCTTGCGCAAAGAGTAATGCCCAGTTCCGCACCCAGTGCGTTCATGGCCAGGCATCCTCTAACCCCCGCCAGCAGAAGGGCCACGGAGTCGGCACGTAATACGTCCGATCCCGTTGTTCCCGACGACAACCCAGGGGACGTCACTCAGTATATTCTGCTCCCGAGTGACCAGAGGAGTTCCACCGAGATAATGTCCAATTTCGGCTTGGGGTCATTATACACACGCACTCAAAAATTCAATCCACACATGAAAACTCAGTTTTCAAAATATCTACATGATCATGAATGCAATTATACGAAAAACTCAGTTTTCAATTTACAAACATGAACATGCGTGCAATATGTAATGTACCAAACCAACATCAGTATCCAACCAAACAAATCACAATATAATCAATCACATAAATACTCCATCCTCAAATCCATCCACCCCCGAACTCTTCAGACTCAGTCCGGAACCAACTAAAACACAATGAAATATGTTAGTGCAAAATTATATTTAAATTTCGAAATTTGTTTGGAGAAATACTTACAGCGCTATATAATAATTTTAGGAGGATCACGGAGGAGCTGGAAGCGCCAAAACGACAACTCCACAGTGTAAAAATACTGTGGCCGAAATACACAGTAAACCCAAATTCAAACGGGGTCAAACGAAAGTTAGGGAACGGTAGGATAGGGCCTATGGAAGGTGGTGAAGTTAGTGGAAGCGACGGTTGGCCGTGGGTGGCGGCCGAAATGGCGGTGGAAGGCCAAAAAGGTCAAATCAGAAATGAGTTTGGCTGGGCTTCACCGGTGACGGATCGGGGCCGGGGTTGGGTCCATTGGGTTGCTAGAGGGCCGGTGATAATGTGATGAAGAAATGGTGGCCGGACGGCTGCGGAATGGGAGGAGGAAGGCCTCGGCTTCGCACGGCTCGCAGAGGCTAACGCTGGCGCGGGGTGGTCTGAGATTGGAGGGGCTGGGTCGCCGGCGGCTGGGGAGTCGAACGGCACCGGCAGTGAGGCCCACGGACAGCCGGCGGCGGTGGCTGGAAGGAGAGGCCGGTTCGCATAGGGAGAGAGAAATAAACGGGAGAGAGAGAGGCTACGCGGGAATAAAACCGAACGGGAAGAAAGAAAAGAAGAAAAAAAAAAAAAAAAAGGAAAAAAGAAAGAAGAAGGAAAAGAAATGAGATCCAATCCTCACAACTTTTGGGTCACAACTGATCCTCAAAATAACTATTTTTAAAACAGTAAATTAAATAAATCAATTTAAACTCAAAACTAGTTGAAGTAAACTATTAAACTCTAACAGTAACATTCTTTAAAATAAAAAACAATTAAATTGCAGAACACTAATTAAAATTAATCAAACGCAGTGAAATGCTTTAAATAAAACAATAAAAATTTTAAAACACATAAACAAACCAATTTAAATTAAAGATCAATTTAAATCCAAAACAATAATTAATAATAAGAAAGCCCAATAAAAAATCATTTTCACAACTTAAAATATTATAAAATAATATAATAAAACCTCCAAAATTTTAAAACAAGATAATCAATATTTAAATTAATTAAAATAATCATTTATTAAAATACACTAAAATACGGGGTGTTACAGTAGAAGACTACCAAGCAGTGAGGTTTTCTACTAAACCAGACAGAAAAGTGCAAAACAGAAGTGATATTAATCAGAGGTGGGAAAAACCAGAGAAATGATATATTAAAGTGAATTGGGATGCTTCTTTGGATAAGGAAAAGAGGAGAATGGGTATTGGCATCATTGTTAGAGATGAGGGAGGGAAGCTTATAGCAGCTATTTGTGATCAGAAAGAGTAAGTTGAAGAGGCAGCAGTTGCAGAAGGCTATGCATTGAGGGTTGCAGCAGAATTTTGCAGTTCTCTTAACATTCAAAAAGCATCTTTGAAGGGGATGCGAAGGAGATCATCATGGTAGTATGCAGTGAAGAAGAAATGCTTACTTTTTATGGCTCATTAGTAGAAGATGTTAGGTTTTATTTTAATCATAGTTCAAACTGGTCTATACAATTTGCTTATAGAGAAAAAAACATGGTTGCTCATACTTTAGCAAAAAAGGCTTTGTCTTTAGAGGGAAAAAAAGTACGGTTAGAGGCTATCCTAGATTGTATAGTGGGATGTTTAAACAGAGATAACAATTCAAATTGTATTACTTGATTCATCAATGATATATAGAGGTTTTATTCAAAAAAAAAAAAAAAAAAGGCCGGTTTGGCAGTTTGAACCTGGTTCAAACCGGGACCGAACCGGCCAACCAAATTCCTACTGCTAGCCTACCAGTTCTCCACCGATTTTGGCTGGTTACTAACTCCGGTAGCCCGTTCCCATTCGTGATAGCTGGTGCAATCGCTTCCTGTACACAAAATTTAAGGTTCCAATATTTGAAAAATCAGATTTTGAAACCCTAAATTTCTAAATTAATTTAGGGTTTTGAATTGGAACCTAAAACTAATTTAGGGAACCCGAAATTAGTTTAGGGTTCCAATATTTCAAAACTCCGAATTTCGAAACCCTAAATTAATTTAGGGGTTTAAAAGATTGAAACCCCTAAACTAATTTTGGATTCCCATCATTGAAACCCTAATCCGAATTGACATAACCCTAAATTAATTTAGGATTCCAATCTGAAACCCCAAATTAATTTAGGGTTCCAATTTGAATTTTGAAACCCACAAAAATGAAAATACTATCACAGGTTCAAATTTCAATCATTCACACACAATCAGTCTCCACTGCACACAGTCTCATTCTCTATCTCCGATTAAATCTCGTCTTTTCTCCAATCTCCATTCCATAACTCAAAAAAAAATTAAATAAAGATAATCGGAGACTGAGAGCAGATTCTTACCTGAGGAGATGGAGATGCAAACAGATGGCAACGGTGACGGCGTAGTGGGCACGAATGCAACGTTGGATGGTGACAGAGATGTGAGAGAGAGAGAGAAAGAGAGATTTCACATAGACAACATAGCGTCGTTTGGTCATATGTTATTAAGTTTAAAAAAAATACCACAAGCATGAAATGACGTCATTTCATGCCTGGAGGGTTTTTTTTTATATATAAATGCATATATAAATATAAATATATATATAAGTGGGGCTAGGCCCTCGTAGATGCGGGCGAGTCCCCCCGCCCCCCACATCTGCCAAGCGGATGCCCGCCCAGCCCATGCGGAGGCGGGGCCAATGAAGGCAAGGCAGCAGGTTGCGGGGCCCCGCTTCCCACCCCTAAATGCTGCTGCACCGCAGTGAGTTCGCAACCTTTTGAACAAGCTCATGTGCCATAAGAACTTAACAACCTTTTCTTAAGTTCCATCATAACTCAAGAGTTAAGCGTTCTTGGACGAGAGTATAGGAGTGAGATCCCAAAGAGTGGGTGTGAATAATACAAATATATATTTATCAATAAACCTGTAAATCTAGGAACGACTGAAGTAAGTTTGAAAAAACTAAGACAAGGTCCAAAATTTTGTAGCACAACGTATTATGATGTGTCACTAGATTCAATTAGATTCTTCAACACTCTGTCCTTTTTTATGTGGATCAGGCTATGGTGAGATTGAACTTGACAATGATCCATTATAAAGCTCAATAAGTGATAACACCACTAAAGCTGTGAACTTCTTTTTTTCTTTTCTTTTTTTGCCGAATCTCAAGCTGTGAACACTACAGCAAATTGGCTGGGGAAGAAGCTTTGTTGAAAGATACAGAGTAAAACCTCGCACACAGAGAAAGGGAGGGAGAATTGGTATGACTACAAGAACGGAATTACTTTTCCTGTGTCAGATTTAGGGAAGACGATTTGGGCCTCAAAGGTGAACTCATTGGACTTACAAAAAAAGCCCATACCTGTGATGGTCAGTATTCAAAAACTTGAGTAAGGAAAATGAGTTTTATCATTTAATACTATACACAGAGAGAGAGAGAGAGAAATAATAAATATTGTAGGGTTCTTCTAACGTGTTTATCGCTCTCTTTTCAAACTCTTAAATTTGGACGAGGTTTTTAGGATGTTCAATGTAATGGGCTAATAAGGAATAGGCCAAAATTATGGACTAGTTTGGATTGGCCCTAGAATCCAGTCAGCTCAGCTATCAATTAAGGGCCCAGCCCACCCAGAAATAAAGCTCAGAAGGGTTTAAAAAAGATGAAAGGGGCCTGCGAGCGGATCCTTCAATGCATTAAAGACAAGAGGATGTGTTCAACAGTGATCAATAAGCATTAATAAGTACCTTATAAATAAATGGAGTTGGAATCTTAAAAACCTTCTGCTTTTTACTAGTGACCAAACATATTCTGGGCCTCTAAACGTAATCTATATATATATATATATATATATATATATACACATACACATACACATATATAATATGTGGTGTTTATGTGAGAAACACGTGGGTTTGAGATGGACCAATATGCTTGATCTTGGTCTCATCCAATTTTAATAAACAGAACCCTTTTGGGTAGGCATAACCAGAAGCTAACCAAACCCATTTATTGCCTAAATTACGTATATTGAATAAACAACAAATGTTGTTTTTAATATATATATATATATACACACACACACACACAACATGGAATAGCATATGATAGATATAATCATAAGATATTTAAATCATGTACACTCTTTTTGAAAAAAGTAGTGCCCACTATTAAAAATTAAATTTTTTCATATAAGTCTCATATTTATCAATTTTTTAAAATAAAGTATGATGGTCTTGCACAGCCTAAGACTACATAATATTGTGAAAAATAATGCAAGAAAATTAAATTAAAACAAGAAATCAATTGCACGACATAAAGATTTATGTAGTTCGGCAACATGATTATGTCCACAGAGCTACTGGAAATTTTATTATCTCGAGGAATGATAAAATACACTGTGGGGCAAAAATACATTATTCTAAATGATCATGTTGTTCATTAATTATATATTTATAGGGTTGTACAATGGAAACCCTAATTTCATAATTACTGAGTTATTCACTTGAGAGAGTTTTTAGTGAACTCTTTGTCTGATGTTCACTCAAGTGACATGTTCAGTGAATGTCGAGCAAACTCTTTACTTAAGTTTCACAGGAGCAACCTATAGTATGAATATCAAGTGAACTTTCTGTATGGCAATTCTCAAGTCACAAACAGAGTCAAATGTTTTTTTAAAAATTTATTAAAAAATTGTGACGAATCCTTGTCAAGTCGGATTATCAAATCAGACCACCATAAGAATAAACCATGCTCCACAAACTCAACATATAAATCGTGACTAATGATGTTAGATAGTTTTCTAGCTCAAGTTTGGGGTTTTATTTTTTTATTTATTATAAGTATATATGAATGTAGGTGCAGGTATATACTTTGTAGAGCATGGAACTTAATTAAAACGATAACTCCCTGCTTGGTTTTCGGGATTGGAAGCCACGTAATTATCTGTAAATGAGGAGCCTATTACTTGTTCAATAAATCTTTTCAACTTTCCAACATTCTATACTCTATCTTTTTTTAAATTTTTTTATTAAATAATTTTTATATGAATAGTAAATAAAAAATTTGAAATATTTAAAAAAAAATAAATTTAAAAAAAAATTTTAAAAAAATATTAAAAAATATTAAAAAATGTGAAGTATAGAATATAAATAAATAATAGAAGGTTGGGTAGCAAAATCATTACTTGTTAATCTTTCTTTTATTGGCACTGTTAACCTTTTGCATGACAGAACCAAAACAACATTGTTAGAGCCAGCTTTGTTGGAGGTAGCCCATTGGTTTAGGGTTTGTACCACAAAGTTGACAATTATTGCCTCGTGTCTTTAATTCTGGACAGATCATAAGTTTAAATAGGCAACTAGAGACATCATTAGTTAAAAGTGGTATTTCTATAAGACAAAGATTATTATCAAGAGAGGTGGTTAAAAATTTACAATTAAAAATAGATTTACATTAAATTAATAGTATTATAATATATCACATTATATTTATTTTATAAAAAAAATTATTTTATAATCTAAAAAATCATATCAAGATACGTCAATTTATATATTTTTTATAAATTTATTTATAAATCAAAGATTTTTCACATGATAATGGTAAAGTAACGGCTACTTCAATGCTTTTGGGCACATTACCTAAACGATATTAATTATTAGGGTTAAGTAACGTTGTCAGTCAATATCATCACCCGACCGTTTGAGTAATGAATGTCAAAATCACAACGTTACACAATGCAGGAGTTTCTATTTACTGAAATGCATGTGGGTGGTACCTGTATAGCATGGACTTTTTTCCCATATTAAAATCAATGTTCCGCCGATTCTTTTGAAGGACATTTTTGCAAGAATTTGGATTTATTAGAATTTTTATTCGAATTCTAATGCCTAAAGCGAGTAAGTAATACTAGATATAATTTTAGTATGCAAATTTTATGTAATTATTTTAAATAAGAGTGAGATCTATAATTAAAAAATTAATTTTTTTATGTGAATTTCATATATACCTATTTTTTTTCAAAATGAGTACACGGAACTTACACATAACAGGATTGCAAATATCACTTCTCAAAACGAAATAAAGATAAATTATGTAGAATCAATAACATTTACAACTATATATCGAGTAAATTTCTCACATACTATTAAATATTTAATAAATAATGTGAGACCTACTTTATATGTTTATCGCTATTTTAGTATTGAGGTAAAAGTTTAAGAAATCTAAATCCTTTTTGCACAAAGCTAGAAGATCTAAGAAGGAAAGTGATGATCCTAACCCAAAGTGGGCATGTCCACCCAAGATTCCCTGCTTTTCTTCGCAAACCTCCCTACAAACAAAAAGTCTTAAAAATTAGGGACATTACAGAAGTTATTTTGTTTCTCAAATCCTTATTTTCTAATATTTAATGTATTTCATTCTTTATTTGATTTCATCAACGGCCACCATAAATTTTCCAATCCAAACTTAAATAAAAATCTTATTAACTAATGGGCATTAATTAAAGAGTTTTGTTATTTATCATCTTCACACATTACACTTTATATTTTTTTATTTTTTATTTTTATTGTTGTTAAATTATTTGAATTTTTTTACTTATCATCCATACATTATATATTTAATAAGAAAAAAAATAAAAATAAATGTGATATGTGGGAATAATGTGTATTATGTAAAATTTTTATTGATTAAATTGGCTCGGTGGCAAAAAAACGGCTTTGTCAAGCAAGTCCTTTTGTTGACTTTGTCCTGCCAAGGCAAGAAAGGGGAAAAATTTTAAGAGTAAAGGAATCCAATATCCTGCTTTACAAGTGTGGTCTTTGTCGAAGGAATATAGAGAAATTTATATGGTGCTAATCAATCATTGTTTTTAGAACGTTTACCTACTTATCTTTTGCTCCTTTTCATTTTTGTGGAGCCACGTGGTGGAAGATTAATTTTACTTGCTAGTTTATATTAATATATATTTATTTTACATAATTTATTATTATTATATACTTATGAATAGTTTCTTCAATAAATAAATTGTATAAAAATTAAATTTGACTGAATTAATCGTGATTAGTATATCCAATTATCTTGTTTGTTTATAAAAAGTGTTGCAGATAGAACTAACTTTACAATATAATGTATATTATGTCAATTTATGAAATTATTTTTATAAAATATTTTTGTAGTTGAAGGCTAAAGCATTTCTTTTTATTTATAGGCATAAACTTATATAATGTGGGTAAAATCTTAAGGAAAATGCTAGTTAATCCCCTCAAATGTACCGTTTCAAAGTTATAATTAGTGTATTTTATTTATTTTTATTTTTTAAAAATATTTAACAGAATTACTATTAATGAATTTGTATTTTATAAATATTTAAAAAAATGAATGAACTCCTAGCAATCACGCCCATAAATAAAAGCGGGCGGCCCACTTGCATATCCAACCTGAATGTATATAGCAAATATTTTCCTTATTTTAAGTCTGAATATAATAAGACAATTAAAAATAATAATAAAATGCGGTGAGCTCTCCAGATCCTCCGGCAATCATGCAAGCCACGTGCACCAATGCTAATGGGCGGAGGGCCATCCAATGATAAGAAAACCTCTCAATTTTCTGTTTGATCTTTTTGTTGTTTTGTTTTAATTAGATAATAAAAAAAAAAGAAATAATTTATACAAATCTCAAATAGATAAGTCTTACTTAAGCGTTTGTAAAAAAGTAGATCTCATCTTAAAAAAATGTAAAAAATATTTATTTTTTATTAATAAGATCCACTTTTTTACAAATAATTTATATAAAATTTATCTATTTAAAATTTATACCTAGCATTACTCGTAAAATAAATAAATATATATATATGATCATTCATCAATTTTTGTGGGACAAGTTTTTCATTGCTTTTAGCCTAAATAATAACGTGATTTGAGGTGGGCTCTCGCTATCAAGAGTCCACAAGAATTCTCTGGTTTTCTATAATTTTTTGTAATAATTTTTTGTCTACAAGTTTATTTTCCAATTTTTTTACACAAAAATTATATATATTGCCCTCTGGCCTTTATCTTTAAGCGAAATATGTATGGAAAATTGAAAAATATTGCTTTTTATCAGAATTTAAAAAGAAAAATAGAATTAATAATTATTTTCCTGAAAAATGTAACATTTTTATGCAATATTTTTGTTTTATTACGAAATGTTATATTATTGGCATTTTTATATAAATAATAATTTTAAAATTTATGTAATAATTATTCTATGATTAGTGGGGTCCATTTATTAAATATACATCAAATTCTCGTATTTATCTTAAGGTGGGTGTTGCATACGGCGTAGGGAAGATAGCACAACGAAGGCTGCATGGGACTCTTATGCCAATTAATAAATAAAGCCCACCAATCTTCTTTTATTTATTAATTTATAGATCAAACGTCTATATCATTTTTATGACTAAATGAACATGTAGGTTCATTTTGTACACTCTCAAAAATAAAAATAAAAATACCCTTATTTAAGTGGGTTCATTTTGTACACTTCTTCTCTTAAGGTTTATAAAATATTTTTTCTTTAAAAAAAATTATTTATAGATCTGTATGTAAGCCGATTGACAAAATTTGATTTATAAAAAAAAAGATTACAAATTTAAATCTTGCAAATCAAATCATATCACATTAATAATATAAATGATGTATTCTTATACGGACTTGTAAATAGAATGACTCTTTTTTCTTAATATTTTTACTTAGGGCGGATGAAGATATATACCATGTGTTTATGTGTTGGACCAATTAACCTTTGAATATAATGAAGGTCGTCGATCTATAATTGTAGACAAATAATAATACTTTTTACCTATTACAAAAAATTAAGTGGGTTTATTCAAAAAATACCCAACAACGATCTACACATGATGAAGCGCAATATGCATGCATGCAGCTAGCTCCATATAATAACCTATTGTAGGGCCCCCATTAATGTAGTAGCTAGGCAACTCGAAAGTGATCTACAACATTATAAATTTATGAGTACGTTATTGAATCAACCACCTTCCTTAATGCACATTTTTCTAATTGGTACCTAACCTTTCAAGAAAATACGAGATCATATAATAACTCATTATTTCATTTGGCCCTACTTTTTTCATTACATATAGAAATATATATATATATATATATATATATATATATGTTTGCTGTTACGTTGTAGCATTTCTAATGGGTGTTTTTCCTTTTAATTGATCAGCCCCACCCTTCTTTGACCATTTTTTATATGTCATTTGCCTAGAAATTAGGTAAACAAATGAACGATCAATATGTTCCCTTTAGTGCTACGTACTGACTCTAAAGCATTTCTTTAATTGTTAGTGGTGGGAAAAATAATGGATGGGAAAGGTGGCCGAACACTTGTCTATTCATTAATGCAACAAGAAAACACAAAAACCCACCCCGCTTGCTTAATTGTTTGACGTACCTCAGCGTTAAAATATATCTAAAAAACTTAAAAACTCTTAATATCATTGATTGATGAACTGTACGTACGTCTTGCACTTCTGCGCGCAGCAAGACGATCTCTGCGATGATCATGACATGACGTGGTGCATGTGCGTACGTGCATGCTGTATCCTTGTTTTTAATTTGATAAACATCATGCAGATGATCATTCATTCGTTCGATGATTTAAATTGGATACATGGTCATGACTGCCGGGGTTACGTTGTGCATGTACGTATTTAGGGTTCCTTTCAATTCCGCCCGTCATTCTCGCCGTACTTGAGATCTAAAGAAAACGAGGGGAACAAAGGCAAAGATCAAACCAGCTTGTACGTTTAAGATTGTTGCTAGCCCACTAAACATGCCATTTGGGGGCTATGGGCATGCATCTCTCTTTCTCTCTCTCTCTCTATAGAGAGCAAATAGTAGATGGCGGCAGCATCGAACAGCAAATGATGATCGATTTTCCACTTTCTCAATGAATTTGGAACAATCCAGGCCAACATGCATACTCCCTTAATTTTTACCCCTTCTTTTACGAAAGATATTGATCAGAGCGCTTTTCTTTTTTTGACCAACCAATTAGAAGTTTGCGAAGATCTAAGTAGACTACTTACAAGCTTTATTGGCAAGATCATTTGACCCGAAAATATATATATAAGTGTATAAATATATATATATATATATATGGTGCTTATATCTATATATGTATATATATGACACGTATATATGTAGATGAAACATGAATATGATCACTTGGTTATTATTTTAATATATTTTCCTCATTTGTAATTGTAGGCCTATATTATCTTTAATTTAATGAGTGAGCGAAGACGTTTTTTAATACTTAAATAAAAATCAAAATAAAATGAAGGTTACAATACAAGAAAGGCCTATATTATCTTTTTATCTTATGCTTAGAAGTGTTAAGTCATATGCTAGATAAAGCTCATATGAAAGGTCACATTTCTAGCTTTCCTTTTGCTCGAGGGTCTTTGCTTGTTAACTATTTATTTTTTACAAATGATAACCTTCTTTTTCGCAAGGCAAATCCATTGGAATCGAGTAGGTAATTCAGGCTTTTGAAATCATATGAACAAACATCATGTCAAAGATTGAACCTGGACAAGATCTCAATCTTCTTCAGTAGGAACACCAAACAAGATACTAAGGAGTCCATCCTATCTACTGCAGGGTTGAGAGGATCCAAGTCATATGAGAAATATTTGGACCTTCCTTCTTATGTGGGGAAACATTAATCAATTGGTTTCATGCCAATACTGGACATGAGGATCAGAAGTAGAATGAGCAACTAGAAAGTAAGGTTCCTATCTCAAACAGACAAAGAAATCCTTCTCAAGTCTGTTATTCAGGCTATACCAACCTACTGTATGGGCATCTTCAAGATTTCAAAGACCATTCTGAATGAGATCAATAGACTTATACAGAAATTTTGGTGGGAGCAAAGGGAAGACGGATAAAAAATTCATTGGTTGTCATGGTAGCAACTAGGCTAGGCCAAATTGGTAGATGGACTTGGATTTCGTGACTTTGAAAATTTTCTAGTTCTACTAGCTAAGCAAGGCTGGATGATAATTCAGCATCCTTAACCACTGGCAGCTAGAGTTCTTAAGGCTAAATACTACTATAAATCAGATTTTTTTGAATACCAAGTTGGGCAGTAATGCATCCTTTATCTGGAGAAATTTCTTGATAGCAAAGCAGTTAGTCAAAGAAGGCCTAATTTGGAAGATTGGAAATGGTGAATTAGTGAAGATTTGGCACGACAAATGGATTCATCGACCTTCTTCCTTCAAGGTTCAATTCCCAGTGAGAATTTTGGAGGAGAATTCTCTGGTTAAAACACCAATTGATACAATCTATAATCAATGGAAGGTATCTTTGCTAAATGAAGTGTTTTCAAAGGATGAAGCAGAATCTCCATCAGTCTTTGTAATGCCCTGGATAAGCTTACTTGGAGATGTACAAGAGATGAGAAATTTTCAATTAGAAGTGCTTATCATCTACTAGGAGGCATACACGAGAGCAGGAAGGGTTAGTCTTCAAGTGGTTCTCCTACCACAGGGTTTTGGTCTAAGATTTGGAAGATGCAGACCCCTAATGCACTCAAAGTTTTCCTCTGGAAAGCATGTCACGAGTCTTTGTCTGCCAAGTTAAACCTGTTCAAGAGGAAAATAATAAACTCTCCTAATTGTCCAATGTGTAGGAAAGATCCAGAAACGGTTACTTGCTTTGTGGTCTTGCATCTTAACTCAGAATGTGTGGGAATCTTATTCTAAAAGGTTTCAAAAGAGGCTGGTCATGGAGAAACCTTTCAAGAAAGTATTGTCATATCTATTTTCTCTCCTTAACTGAGAGGAATTTGAAGAATTGGCGGTCATAGCCTATCAAATTTGGAGAAGAAAGAACAGTTTTGTTTTTTAGGGAAAGTTTCAGTCTCAATCTCCTTGTAAAGTAGTACAAATGGCTCACAAAGTTGTTAATGAATATAATGATACTATGAAGAAATTTCCTTGCAGAGAAGTTCCTATTGTTCCTATAGATCAAATTGGAGTGCACCTCCTCACAAAACCTTCAAGATTAATTAGAATGCAGCCATTGATAAAGTACATTATAAGGTGGGAGTGAGACTCATAGTTCGCAACTAGGAAGGCTATGTGGTAGCTACACTCAGATCATCGAGGAATCTATTTCCTGATGATCGTAAGGGAGAATCCAGCACTTAAAAGCTTCTATTCTTTGCTAAGAGTTAGGATTGAAGAAAGTGATTGTTGCTAGTGATGCTTTGTCAATGGTCAATGACATCACTTGTCCTACAGAGGAATGGAGCTCGCCTGGGTTGATTTTTAGAGAAGTTAAAACCTGTTGGGCAAGATGTCTCATTGGTCTGTTAGAGACATTCCTAGAAATACTAATGTTGCGGCTCATGCGCTAGTATATGAATGCACTTAAACTCTCTGACCATTCTATTGAATGAAATTTCTTCATGTATACATATTCTTTGATCAATTAGTATGAATAAGAGGAATTTTTTCATAAATAAAAAAAAAAAATTACGAGACCGAGACCGACTATTTTGACACTATATATGGTAATATAATAAAATAAAATTTGAGCCGATAAAAAGTAAAAACAATAAATTTGAGCATTTAATTATTACCATATATTAAATGAATCGGCCACTTTAGTATTGATATTATTGGTTCTTAGCTGGAGTGACAGCTATTCCAGCTAGCAGCTTGTGGTCTTCGACAATATATATACGACCGGATCTACGGATCATGAGTACAAAGTGGATTTGAGGGACAGAAAAAGGTGACCATTTCGAAGCAAGAATTGTGACAAAAATCAATTATTATATATAGCAGCAGCTTGTGGGGCATGAGGCACCAAATTAATGGAGTTTTGGATTCCCAAGAACTTTATAAAAAAAAAAAAAACCAAAGAAGCGTTTAGAGTGAATATGCATATTATGGATTAATCTTTTAAATTTATTTATATAATTCTAATATTTAGAGTAAGAGAAAAAAACACGTCAAGTTATATATTTATTTTAAAGAGTAATATTCTGTATAAATTTTAAATAGATAAATTTTGTGCAAGCTTTAACTCACTAATAAAGAATAATTTTTTATTTTTTAAAGATAAAATCTATTTTTTTTACAAATATTTACATGAAACTTATTTATTTAAAATTTATATAAATCATTTCTATATATTAAAACACGTTGCCGTGAGAAGAAAGTACGTAGCAAATGGGGGCATGACCTGTATCTTTTGATTTTCTTTTTTAATTAATTTCTCATACATCATGTAAAACTCTACATGAAAATTATTTTTTTTCGTATAATATATAATTTCTCACCATATCTTCCTTTGCTTTATTAATTGTCACGAAGCGAAGATACACGTGCTGATCAGATGATTACGCGAGTTAGCTCTCGCATTTCCTGCTGTAACTGAGTATGTACATATTGAGTTTTTCCTGTTTAATTCATTATTTTAATGATTCTAGTCTTAACTATGATCATGTGGACACCTCCAACACCACGCTGACAGAAATATATACATATATATATATATTTATATAAAGTTATCTCTCAAAAAGAAAAAAAGAAAAAGAAAAAGCGTGATGATCTAATTATTTTATCTGAAAACTAAAATACTGACAGGAACTTTTTGTCAAACAAAATTTTATTTTTAAGTTAAACGTATTTATTAAAATTTAATTTAAAAAAATTGAAAATGAAATTATCTTATAAATTAAATATTATTATTTAAATAATATGAATGCCATGTGTCAAAGTGACAGAAACCTCTACTCCTCACATAAATACGAGACAGGCTCGTCTGAGGTTGTGTATAAACCTCACGTGTTAGTTTGATGGCCGCGCTTCTAGGTTATTAGATGATCGGTGGTTTTAGGCGCAATTGGTGTACAAGATTATTTTCGGTTATTCTTCTATATTTAAGATAAATATTTTTTATTTTTTAACTTTTTCATATAATAATTACTTAATTTTATAATATTTTTATTTAATTTTTTCTCTTCCATTTCTCAAAACTCAATAAATATCTTAATTTAAATCATTTTATTAGAGGTGAAAATTGATAGTTACGGATCCAAAACTGAAACCTAACCGACAATTTTTAATGGCCGAAACTGGCCGGTTAAGGAGGAGTAAACTGGCGGGGTCAGTCTCGGCATGAATCTGGTCGGTTGGTCGATATTCGATCGGTTTGTCGATATCCTATCGGTGGAGCGATGAAAGAGACAGAATGGTGTCACACTAGCGTGTTTGCGTTGCAATGAGAGAGAGAGAGAGAGATGCACTACCGCTGCGTGAGAGTCAGAGAGGAGTGAGAAAGTGAAGAGAGAAATGAGATTGGGAGAAGAAGAGAAAGGAGAGGGGCCAAGGGTTTTCAAACGACGCCATTTGGTTTAATGCGATGTTTCATTTCAATTTTTTTTTTTCTAAACGATGTCATTTTACTTAATATATATAATATATGTATATATATATTATATCGGTTGTGTAAGGAGATTTTTCCCATTTCACAAAATCCACTGGACCTTGGCCCAACATTCGGCTCATGGGCCACCAGAACTGTGTAGGGAGCAAAGGGTCAACCAGGGAACAGAATTAAGTAATCGATAAGGTAGGTGTTTGACATCCCGTGGCCACTTTTAGAACTCAAAGACCTACACAAAGCCCAGCAGGAAATGCAGATGACCCTCGATCCATCAATGTTATACCATCTATGGCTTATAGGGGATAGATGCAAAGTTAGGAAACTACGCCGCATTAATGATGTCACTACCAAACTACACACCACATTTATAGTACCATCACAGAATCACGCTGCATTAAAAAACTCTGATAGCAAAAAAATAGGAAATGCATGAACTTTGTGGAGACAAAGACGATCTGCGCCTCTCCCAATTCGTGGAGACAAAGAGGCACTCTCTTACTTATTCACAAACTTTCAAAAATACTTACTAACTTTGACATCGGAGACTCCCGGTCCCAAGGTCACCCTCTCCTAGTTGCATTCTTTATCATCTTTTGTAGGCTAATTTCAAAAGACCTGAATCGTTGGAGCTAAGCTTAAATGTGTACAAAACACGACGTTAATAGGTTAGTTTGATAGTTTGAACCTGGTTCAAACCGAAACCAAACCGGCCCACCAAATTCCTACCGCTGGCCTATCGATTCTCCACCAGTTTTGGGTAGTTACTAACTTTGACAACCGGTTCTTGTCCGTGACGGCCGATTCGATCGTTTCCTGTATACTCCTATATTTTACTATTATTCGCATATATATTGAGATATTTTAAGCATATAAAGAGAGTCTGAATTCGGTAGAGTGGTGTGTGTGAGTCAAAGGGGACCCTTTTCTGACTACAAGTAAGAAAAAGAAAACCTTATATATAAGACTTTGTCGGATAATTAATAGGAAAGAATAAGAGGTTGTAAGAAAGAAGAGTGTTTTCATAAAGAAGTTTTATAAAAAGAAAGATGGGTATTCTTTTCTTTTTTTTACTATAAAACAGATTTAGTATATTACAATAAATCATGTTAATTTGAGTTTTGATTTTAATATATTTAATAAAGATAAATAATTTTTGCAATTATGAAATGTACATGCATCGCATAATCTTTTTAAAAAAATTGAATAAATACGATACTCATATGATAAAAAATTAATTTTTTAATAGTAAATCTCATTATTTTTTTAAAAAATTATACAATATTTATACACTATACACTGTATTTAGTATTAATCTTTAATAAATTATGCTAATTTAAGTTTTGATTTTAATACATTTTCTTTTTTCAGAGAAAGTAAGGAGGTTTAAGTGAGAACGTTATCGTAGGGTCCCCCAAAGGGCCCAAATTTCAGCCTAAGATCTGTACAAAAGTCCCTAAATTTACTACTTTGTTTTCCTTCTTTTTTCTGTTTGTCAGGCTTATTGACCTGTAATTTTACTTGTTTTGTAGCTTGCAGCCACGAAGTGGTATGGCTGTTGCCACTTGTGAGTGGAAGTGAAGCTGTCAAGCTTGTAGTATAATATTTATAAATTGCTCTGCTGAGACTCTCAGGAGGGGACCTAGTGTGGAGTCCAAATCATAGAATAGAATGGACCCTGTTGCTGCGCCACCGCACCCTTAAGTATACGAAAACCCCGTCAACTTCGTCTCCTTTTCTCACTCCTCTGCATTTCACGTGTTATAACCTGCTTTAGTGATTTTCCCTTCTCGCCAAAGAGCCCAGCTGAGTGTGCAGAAAGCAATGGAAATTAACTCGGTTTCCAAGTTGGTTTTGTTTTGTGTTTTGGTTTGGTTCCTGAGTTTGGGTTTCCGGCCGATCCATTGTAGCGTCACCTACGATAAGAAAGCCATTGTCATCAATGGGCAGAGGAGAATTCTCTTTTCTGGGTCTATACATTACCCCAGAAGCACTCCCGAGGTACAAATTGTTTCCGTTTCTGTGTCTTTGCGTGTGTTCTGGGTGAATACTGCTTATGTTTGTGCCTTTCTTGGGCAATGTGCTGCGTGCAGATGTGGGAGGATCTGATACAGAAGGCAAAAGATGGAGGTCTGGATGTGATTGAGACCTACGTTTTTTGGAATGTTCATGAGCCTTCTCCCGGCAATGTACATTACTTTCTCTCCGAATTTGTTTGCTAAACAGCTGGAGTTCTGTTTTCTCTTTAGCATTTTATCTGTAATTGTGCTTTGTTCGCTGTTTTTTGAGTGGGTTTCAGTATAATTTCGAAGGGAGATATGATTTGGTGAGATTCATAAAGACAGTACAAAAGGCCGGGCTCTATGCTAATCTCCGCATTGGACCTTATGTTTGTGCAGAGTGGAATTTTGGGTATCCACCATTTTTTTTTCTAGATTTACACTCAGTCTCACCATTAATTTTTCTTCCGCGTATTTTTTCCTTCTGATCTTTACAGTTCTTATGTATGGTTTCACGCGGGTTTGATTTGATTATTTCCCTTCTTTCTTTTTTGCGTTCAATTTCTATTTTTGTTATATGTTCAGAGGGTTTCCTGTTTGGCTCAAATATGTCCCAGGCATCAGCTTCAGAACAGACAATGAGCCTTTCAAGGTCTAAATTCCTAAACCTGGGAAGCATTGAATTGTATCAATAGTAAAAACGAAAAATCAATGAAGCAAATAGAAATTCCATGATTTCATTATTTAGTATACCATTTGTTGTATTAAGCGCACGCAAATGGGTGTTGCAGAGAGCAATGAAAGGATTCACTGAGAAGATTGTTGGACTGATGAAGAGTGAAAAACTATTTCAGTCCCAGGGCGGCCCCATCATACTCTCTCAGGTAAAAGGTTTAGGTCTTTGGACTTTCCATTTTGTCCCTTCTCCATTTGGAAGTGCAAACTTTATGCGACACTTTGTCTTGGCTTTGTGTTAAAACAGTAACCATATGTGAACGATAAAGTAGTTTTTGTAATTGCCTCGGGTAAAGGAAGAAAGATCAGATGCATCTCTCATGCCCATAAATTTGACTAATCTAGATTGGGTTACAATAGTGATTTGTGTAAATTGTGGTTTATGTAGATTGAGAATGAGTATGGGGCACAGAGTAAGTTACTTGGGGCTGCTGGCCACAATTACGTCACTTGGGCGGCAAATATGGCTGTTGAATTGGGAACTGGGGTCCCATGGGTTATGTGCAAGGAAGACGATGCCCCAGATCCGGTGGTAAAGCATATTCACTCTCTTTTCCAGCATATCTCAATTTTACTTCACTCTTTTTTGGCCTTTGATGCACAACCTAAAGTGTGATAGCGACTCAATTCAGTTTTAAATTAATTAAGCTCCTTTTCTAAAAGCTCTTTTCCTGTTCATTGCTCATAGATAAACACGTGCAATGGCTTTTACTGTGATTCATTCACTCCCAACAAACCCTACAAGCCCACAATGTGGACAGAGGCTTGGAGTGGCTGGTATGTTACATATAAATTGTTCATTATTTGTGTATACAGGCCACAGACATGCAGGTTTACTATAACTTGAAAGTACTCCATTTCACTTTCTTTTTATAATTTTTATTAGGTTTTCGGAGTTTGGTGGTCCAATCCACCAGCGACCAGTCCAGGATTTGGCATTTTCAGTCGCTCGATTCATACAGAAAGGAGGGTCCTTTGTTAACTACTACATGGTTAGCTCTATTTAATTTTCCTCCGTGGATATTCACAATTTAAAGGTTGAACCTGTGAGAGTATAATTGACTTCTCCCTGTTGTATATGAAACAGTACCATGGTGGAACCAATTTTGGACGTACAGCTGGGGGCCCTTTCATCACTACAAGCTATGACTATGATGCTCCAATAGATGAATATGGTAAGAATGGAAAATATTTCTCGGTTCTCTTTTCCACGCAGTTCGTATTATTGAGCAATTCTACTTGAAGACTGTTGCAACCAAAAAGAAAAGAAAGCCGAGTGTAGTCAAGGAATGTAAATGGGCACGTGAGATACAATCCAGTCTTAAGTCCATTCTTTGCCTGTCTGACTTGTTAAATGGGTAACTAGGGAAGCATTCTAGTGGATGCATTTGCACACTTGCAGGTCTTTTCCATCTATCAGCTTGTGCAAAATTGTTTATAGAAGGTATTCCCTTCTATAAAAACCGCCATTAACTTCTACAAAATTTTTTTAAGATAAAATTAGCCTTCATGATCATTGGAAGGTTTAGTTTTAATGTCAAGGATATTTCGTTTTGTTTTTGTTTCAAATATTTCTATCCAAAATAAAAGTCGTTTTTATGGAGGGGAAGAATTGATACCAATACTTCAATATGAAGTCTGTATTATGATTAAAAGATTACAGCTTTAAATGACAATGGGATGATAGTTGGAACTGTATTAACCTATATATGCATATGTACTTGTAATATCACCCTGATATACTTTGTACCACTCGTTGAGAAAGCTTTACTGCACAAACTTGTTAGGTTTGATTAGGCAACCAAAGTATGATCATCTGAAGGAGCTTCACAGGGCAATTAAAATGTCTGAGCAAGCTTTGGTTGCAGCCGATCCCATTGTGACTTCATTAGGGAGCTCTCAACAGGTCTTAACTTCTATTCTTAAACCCTCATGCTTCTGACAATGTGTGATTTAGTAATGTTCACTGACTCGAGTCGATTTTTGTCATTGTCCAGGCTTATGTATACTCATCAGAATCAGGACATTGTGCAGCTTTTCTTGCAAACTATGAACCAAAGTCAGCTGCAAGAGTAATGTTCAATAATAAGCACTATAATTTGCCCCCTTGGTCCATCAGCGTCCTTCCTGATTGCAGAAACGTAGTCTTCAATACTGCAAAGGTATGGAACTTTATCTAATGGTTTTTTAACGTTCTTGGTACTGTATGAACTTGGGGTTTTCTCTTATCTTATTTTATTATAAATCTAAGATTAGAACTTTCTGAGGTATTGACTGGTTCTCATTTCCCCATTTAGGTTGGAGTTCAAACATCACAATTGGAAATGTTGCCTACAAATGTTGAGATGCTCTCATGGGAGAGCTACGATGAAGATATTTCTTCTCTGGATGACAGCTCAACCATTACAGCTTCTGGTCTTTTGGAGCAGATAAATGTCACAAGGGACGCTAGCGATTATCTATGGTATATAACTAGGTGAGGATAAATCTGTCTTCAGTGATTTCGATGTCTATTTTATGATTCTTTTTCCATGTGCTGGTGCAGCGGATCTACAACTCTTTCTCCCTAGAAACCCCACAATGCGGGAAACGGAATACCAGTGAATTTCAAAACCTTTGAGAAAAATATTTTACATGCATTAAATAGCATTGGTATTTATTGTTAGTGTGCTACATGTGCCTAATTATTTTATCTATGAAATTCAATGGATGATCTTGGAAAGATCTTACAATTACATGTTATTACCAAATCTTCGTTTCAATCTGGCTCCAGTGTTGAGATTGGTCAGTCTGAATCGTTCCTGCATGGAGGTGAACTTCCCACTCTCATTGTTCAATCAACAGGCCATGCTGTCCATGTCTTTATTAATGGAGAACTTTCAGGTACATGTTTAATTTGCTTTCCTGTGGATTCCCTTTTAATCTGATTAGAAAAGAGAAACTCAACATAGATTGTTTTATTATGTTAGGATCTGCCTTTGGGACAAGGGAGACGAGGAGATTCACTTATACTGGCAAGGTCAATCTGCGTGCTGGAACAAACAGAATTGCACTACTGAGTGTTGCTATTGGTTTGCCGGTTAGTTCCCTTTCCCCACCTATATTGTTTTCGTGATTCTACCGTGGTAATATTGTAAGCTGGTAAACAAAGAACAAGTCGGTATTGTGCAACCATTTAGTAAAGAAGGTGGTATCTGCGACTTCAGTTCTAATGGGAGATAGCTCAACCTATGATAACTTATCATCAGACTATTCTATTCTGGGGTAACTCATCTAATTAATCAACACAGGATGAGAAAAGGGTTAGGAACCCAGCGTGGACTAAGTCATCTTGAAATAAAAAGAACTCTTTGGGTCCTTTATTGATGAAATCAAATCCTGAAGTAAAATGTAATCTTCAAGTGCTTCATTGATCAAATCATTCAAATCATACCCAATAGATTTAGTGCTCTTTATTTTGGTCACTTTACATATTGCGTAGACCTTTAACTTTTGATTGCATGGTTATTTCTTTTCTTATTTATTTGCATACTTAACTTTTCTGTCTCACATTCAAGAACGTTGGTGGCCACTTTGAGACATGGGACACAGGAATCCTTGGTCCAGTTGCATTGCATGGACTTGATCAGGGAAAGTGGGACTTGTCCTGGCAGAAATGGACCTACCAGGTAGCTGTGCATTGCTTCCCAGTTGTGAGCAATATACGGTTGATTCAAAAAGAGTTTTACCTGACAGCTGCCTCCCTAAACAGGTAGGGCTAAAAGGAGAGGCCCTGAATCTTATTTCTCCAAATGGAATTTCCTCTGTTGAATGGACACGTGGATCATTAGCTGCACAGAAACAACAGCCATTGACTTGGCATAAGGTATAAAACAAAGCAAATGCAGTCAATTTCATGGTGGAAAACAATCTGTTGGTATTGAAAATTAAAATTCTCTCTTTACTTGCCAGACATATTTCAATGCACCAGAAGGAGATGAACCACTGGCCTTGGACATGGAGGGCATGGGAAAAGGTCAAATATGGATTAATGGACAGAGCATTGGGAGATATTGGACTGCATATGCTAGTGGTAATTGCAATGGGTGCAGTTATGCCGGAACATTTAAACCGCCTAAGTGTCAGCTTGGTTGTGGCAAGCCCACCCAACGATGGTAACTACTTAAAATAGAAATCTATGAAAAACTCAATTATTCTGACTAATGAAAATTTCTTGATTAACCCCTAACAATATTTCCCCTTTCAGGTACCACGTGCCTCGGTCTTGGTTGAAGCCAACACAAAATCTGCTGGTTCTCTTTGAGGAACTTGGTGGGGATGCCTCAAGGATTTCTCTTGTGAAGAGATCAATGACGGGTGTTTGCGCTGAGGTCTCTGAGTACCATCCAACCATAAAGAACTGGCACATTGAAAGCTCTGGAAAATCAGAAGAGTTCCAAAGACCCAAAGTTCACCTGCAGTGTAGTCAGGGGCAGAGCATATCTTCAATTAAATTCGCCAGCTTTGGAACTCCACTAGGAACTTGTGGGAGTTACCAGCAAGGAACATGCCATGCCACAACCTCAAATGCTATCTTAGAGAAGGTACTCAAACAGGGGGTTCTCATCTTTTACAATCCAATAGAATACATGCCTTGGTTTGATGATCATCATATTTAATCTTCTGTATTTAACTTTCCACAGAAGTGTATAGGGAAGCAGAGATGCACAGTCACCATATCCAATAGTAACTTCGGGCAAGACCCATGTCCAAATGTGTTGAAGAGGTTATCAGTTGAAGCTGTTTGTGCTCCCATGGCTACTACAAATTGGGGTAATTAATCAGGTAAAAGAGGCTAGAACTGCTTATAAATGTTGTATCTGACTTTTAACTACATACTACCGGCAAGAGAGGCAAGAAAAGAAGAATAAAAAGAAGGTAATAGGAAAAAGGTATTCTAGTTTGTTTAGGTGGAGTGCATATAGTCTGTCAGGTGGGATGGTAGCTATGGCCAAAGTGCTTGCTGCCGAAGGCAATTAGTACTTAATTTAAGTGAGGTTAATGAACTTAGTGTGAAATAGTGATTTTTAGTAGGTGAGTTTGTAAATGCCAGGGGTCCTACAATTTGGTCCCTGTGTTTAAATTTAGAGTCCCAGTCCCCCCTACCTTTTTAACCGGAAATGGGCAACTGGGAAAAGAGGTGGTGGTTTTCTGTTTAGTGTGATCTGTATTTCTGTTTGTATTAATGGGGGAAAATCAACCCCAATTTGGGTTCATGTTGGGAGCGGATCCTAGTATGTATGGCCTCTGTTTTCTGTGTAATTGATTAATTTAAAGCCAATCCCATGGCCATCTTTCTTCATGCTGGTACCTTTCTCTGACTTTTCTCTTCAATTTCGTCAAAAAGTGGGATCAAATACCTTATTCTAAAATCTATGAAAATGAGTTTTTTTTTGGAGCACTCACTTGCAATATACCATGTTAAAGTGTTGCAATTTACCATGCAATTAGCAGATGTAAAGTTAGATCGAACATTTTTAGGAAGTACACAGGAAAAGACGAACGCTTCAAACTTCTTAAGATTATTTTTCCCCTTTTTTCATTTAAGGTAACTATAAAAAATTCTAAGATCATTTGGATCAATTGGCAACATCTTGATTTCTCATTAAGAGAACCAATGATTGAATCTCCCCTCCCTATGTATCAAAAACAAATTATAAAAAAAATTATCTTAAAATGGTGACTTTCTTATCGAACTTTCCCCAAGGTTAGGGGAATGTAATAATTTTATTGAACATATAGAGATTCTCCTCATATTTCGTTTCTCTTAATGCGAAAATATTTTATTTATAACCAAATAAAATATTTTCGTTTACGTTTGAACGAGGAATATAATAATTTCACACTTTTGTGTATAGATTTTACAAATTTCCACTATGAAAAAAAAAAAAAACTAGCATTAAAAAGCTATTATAACATTATTCAACACAAAGAATGTATCTTGTACTTCTTTTGTATAACAATAACTTTTCATCCAATTAAAAAATAATAATGAATCTATTTTTTTGTCCATTTAAAATAAAAATGCATTCATATAAATCAGCTTAGATGAGATGAGATACTTTTAGATAAGTTAAATAAAATACTGTTAGAATATTATTTTTTAATATTATTATTGTTTTGAGATTTAAAAAAGTTAAATTTTTTTTTATATTGTGTGAAATTTTGAAAAAGTTGTATTGATAAGATGAGAGGTGATTTTTGTATCCAAACGAGCCCCTAGTGATGGAAATGTTAGGATATAATTAAAAAAAAAATGCTGGAGGAAGTTTTCCTCAACCTATTTAAAAATTTGCCAAATGTTCATTGAAGGAAACTCTGTTGATAATGTTAATTCTCTCTCTCTAGAATACATTACCATCAAAATGGGGCTAAAAAGGAGTCCAAGTCTTTATAGGCATATCTAGATTTTATTCACTTTTACTACTTGCAAGTCAGTGTGGGGGAGGCATCCTCCATACCTAGTGTGCTACCATCCACACGAAATTTAATTAAAAAGAGATTTGAGTTTTAAGTTTCCATAACAAATCAAATCATACCGTGAAAACATGTGTCATAACTTATAAATAACAATTTTCAATAATAAAAACTTTCTTCTTTCTTTTCTTCCCTCTTTTTTATTTTTTTATTTTTATATCAAGAACCTCTTCAAGACAGGATCCTTCAGACCCATCCCTGCAGAATAAACTCTGGTCTCGTGCACCACACCCTCAAAAGTTTCTCTACACAGAACTAGTTAAATCACTGACTTTTCACTAGAAGATATGACCTTAAAAGATTGTTACATTTATTTGCACCGAAAGATTGCTTGCACCCATGACGTACTGAACCTTGAACTTTGAAGAGAGGGTACCTCGAGACCAAGGCCTTCACTACTTGGGCCCAACCCCTTGGGATTTCAACAATAAAAGCTGTAGGATGATCTCACTAAAAGCCCAAGTCCAAAAAATATCAAATTGAACTTTTCTTCATGATCTTTTTTCTGACCTTTATTTTTTATTTTTTTATTTTTTTCCCGAAAGCACAAACCTGACCTAATGAATCTAGAATTTATATCAGGGCCGTGTATATATATACTCATGATTCCTAAATTCTGCATGCCTTTCAACCTCCATAGGTATCCATCCAAACACCGCGAGTGCATTTTACGAAATCTAACATTATTAAGGCACTCTACCATATTCAAACTGCAAACTGCAAACTTCAAACAAGCAAAACCACGAAATTCGATACAAATGGGAACAAGAAACTAACAAGATTCACATTAAATAGCATAATGGTGAGATGTAATAAACCCCATTCAGACAGATTGAACTGCATCACTATTGAGGTTTATGCTGTAGCTAAGTGCTTTGCTAGAGTCTGCTGTAGTTCCTCTTTCTTTGCTCCCACCACCTTGTCCACAATCTTCCCTTCTTTCAAGAACATGAAAGTTGGCATTGCCTCCACAGCCCAGTCTTGAGCAACCGACTACAAACCAGAAATTAATTATGAGAGATATATTATATTTATCCCACTTTCATCTTACTATGTTGGTGTCAACGTGTCGTATTTGTCGATTAACCCTTGAATTTTTTCTAGAAAATAAAAAAAGTTGATGCAAGAGTTATAGGTACTTCCACATCAACAACGTAGATAGAAGGGAAAGAAGAGTTTAATAGATAGCATTTTCCTATAGGAGTGGCAGTATGTAGCAAATGTTTCTAAAGCTACCTACAATTTTTTTTTTTTTTTAATTATTGAGCGAGAAATTTTCTTGCTATTTTTTTTTCCTGTAATGAATGCTTGACATTTTGAAGAGAAGGTTTTCCATGACAACATCTTGAATTTTCATTACCTTCAGTTCATCCACATCCACTTTGAGAAATGTAACATCTGGCAATTTCTTAGCCAATTCTGCCAGGAATGGTGAAATGAAGCGGCATGGACCACACCAGGAAGCGGTGAAATCAACAACCATCTGCATCAACTAGAGAGATGAGTACAACGCCAAGAAAGCAACAAAATGACAAAAGATGTGAAATCAATGGCAAACACATGGACCCATGGTCCAAGCCACCAAACTGTCAAATTGACAACCATCTGCATCAAAAAAGTAGATTTAACATGCAAGGTCCAAACTCAACCACTAGTGCCAAGAACATGACTAAATTGACGCAAAGGTAGGAAGATTTTTCTCTCAATTTATTTCTTAAAATTTTACGACAGGCTGTACTCTGTTGTAGAACCTGACCGTCTCTTTCCCTAGCCACAACCTTCCTTTTTAACCAACTATATCAGCCATGTCAAGTTCGAAACTAAAGAAACATTTGACAATGGAATAATAATATATTACAAAATTCGAGTTACAAAATTAGGTGAGTAACGCTCAAGGCAACTCAAAAAGACGTATGGCTGTTGAAATCAACTCAACTCATCTCAAACCAATCATTGATGAGACTTACTACTTTTTTAACTTCCCATAAAAAAATTAAACACATCCCAACCTACTTCATACATTCAAACACATATCTCAACATAGTTACTTTCAAACTCATCTCAATGGGACTCACAAAAAACTGCTATTCATAGATCAACTCAGATAATCTGAGATCACCTCAACATTCAAACATAGTGGGCCAATATTTTATCATATCATATTAGTACCTAATGCCTTGTTTTAAACTTTTAATCCCAGTGACCACATTTCCATTAAAATAACTATGCTAATGTATATCTTGCAACCCCAGCCAGAACCCCCACCTACCAAAAGTTCATACCCAACACAACTAATTAGCAACCACAAAAATTTTCTTGTATCTCAATTCTATGGCACAAAACCAGAGCCCCATCATTAAGTTGCTAACACAATGATAAAAATCGTCCTGCAGAACCCCACTATCATATTTTATTCCATCAAGACTTTTTTTCTGGAGTTTCCCCACAGCTAGATTCACATGAAAATATAAAGCAAAGACAAAACACAACTTCCATGTGAGTTCAATGATTATTTTTCCCCAAAACCATCTTTAAAAACTCCCTCTTTGGCTCTCAGAAAATATGGGAAAAGAAAAAGAAACAAAAATAGAACTTTTCATCATCCAAGCAGCACAGAACGAGTTGAGATAAACGTACAGAGATATTGACCTAACAAAGACTCGTAACAAAATAAAACTCAAACGGATTTATCCACGAAAAAAAAAAAAAAAAACATAGATAAACAGGCTTGTAGAGGCACATATTCGGATGAAAACACCGATTCAAAGATAACAAAATGAAACGAAAGTTCAAAACTTCATCAGATAAATGTCACCCATTACGGCATCAAGATGGTTCTAGTAGAAACCACAAACACATGTACCCAACAAAAAATCGTAACGTACGCACTAATACAAGACCTATGTAACAGACGCAAAATCCAGATGAAGCTAGATAAGTCAGATAAGAATAAAACAACTTAGATCCAATATTTGGAATATCCAAAATACCCACAAACCCTTAACACAGATAAAACCATAACACTAACGAAGTCAAATCCATAACACAGATAAATCAAGCCAAAAGTAAATACCAATAGTAAATTATGTTTAATAATAAATGAAAAGGGAAGAAACCAGTTTTTTGGAGCCATTGCCCTTCTGAAGCTGTTCATTCCAGGCCTCAACAGTATGCACACCGATCACCTGCCCCTCGTCTGCTGCCATTTCTCTCACACTCTTCTCTCTTTCCCCAAAGATTTTCTCGCAAAACAAACACACTCAAGTTTCAACACACAGAATGAAACGCCCCTTCTCGTCACATAAATAAGCAGCGGAGAACGGGTTGTATCCTTAAAACATAAACCTTAGGTTCTGATTTGAATTACGAGGTTGCCATCGAAGATGAGGACACGGCGACACGCCCCACGCACGGGAGAATCCCATGATGCAAAGTTGCAAAAAAGGGGAACAGGGGGAAAAACCGCAGGATATAGTAAATAATAAATAATAATACATTGGAGGACCTTTTCTAATAAAAAACTAGCATTCACTTTTTGTGTATATATATATATTTTTTTCGTATTTCATTAATATGATTAGTTATGTCATTTTATTTTAATATAAAATAATTATTTTAATCAATCACATCAGTAATATATAAAAAATACATAAACATAAACATAAAAATGATTATATATAAAAGAACTCTTTCCTAATATAGGTACACGTAGGCAAGATCCTCGCTGACTATGGTATTTATTCTAGTAAATATTTTTTTAAAATATTTTTTAAATCATTTTAAAAATAAAAAAATAAAATCTCAAATTTATTAAAAAATATTTTCTTAATTATTAAGTAAAAATAAATAAAATAAAAAATAAAAATATAATTCAATAAAAAATTTCGGTAGAAAAATTGGGTGGGAGTAATGTTTCTCTTATTGTAATTTCAAAAACGCTATTTGCGCTTGGGAAGGATAACCCTTGTGTACACGAACATCCACGTGGACGTCAAAAACGTTGCGTTTCATTTGCATCCCTCAACTTGTCACATGCAAGCAGATAGACTCCCCTTCGTCACAGACACAAAGCAAGAGCATCCCCACCCACGAAAAGCTTCACCAAGGCGAGGCCTCTCTGCTTCCCCATCTTCACCACAAAAACAAGTTAGCATTCTCAACTTCATCTTTTTCATTTTTCGTCTTCGCTGCCGTGGATCCAACCGTGCCTTGCCATCGTCTTCCCCCTTCCCACAAAGAGCTTCATTTCAGTAAATGTGAAGGGTGAATCCCCCTTCCCATAGGCTTTATTACCCTTCATTTCTGTAATTGTTTCTGAAACCCCAACCCTAGCTAACCCCCAATTTTCTAAACCCTCTCCCTCTCTCTCTCTCCCCCTCGACAAAGCCTTTTCTCTGCAGTTTTTTCTCCCTAAAAAATTCTGCTACTTTCTTGGAGATATTTGACCAGGTATTTTCTATGTTTAACTTAGATCTCTCGATTTTAGAGTTGTTGAATACTGTGATATTGGATTGCAGGTTTTGTGTTGAACCTACCTCCCCTTGCTCTATTTGGTTTAATTAAATTCAAATTGTAACTAAAATGCCATATTTTCTTAGTATTTCGATTAATGTTAGCTGAAAATGTTTGTACTTTTTCCTTACAATATAAACGACATATCTTGTTGACAAGAAGTGGTGGTGAATTTCAAGACATTTGGAAAGTGAGACTATAACTTTTCCCAATGGATAATACTACTTTCATCGCTCCATTCTACTGCTCTATTCTACTGCTGTGATTTTTTATTTTATTTTTTTATTTTATTTTACTTAATGATTAAGAAAGTGTTTTTTTAATAATATTCTGATTTTTATTTTTTTAAAAATATTTTAAAATGTTAAAAAATACATGTATGAAAAAGCAAAAAAAAAAAAAATCCTATAACTAACGGTAGCTCCTCGTGGGAGCTGGGAGCGATGACTATAGCATGATTCTTTACCAATTGATTGCTTGAAGGAGACATAATAATAACTCAATTAAATGAGTCTCATTTAGTTATTTGGCTAACTTGAGTATGTTTGATTCTGTTAAGTGATAGAACTGATACGATTCCTATGTCAAAATGCATAAAATCTTTTAGAATGCATAAAAATGCTTGTGACAATGCTTGGGCTGGAACCAACAAGTTGGTGGTTTCAAATATGTTGGTGGTTTTCTCCAACAAGTTGTTGGTAGCAGTCTCGGTGGGAGCATACTTGACTGGTGGAGGTTCCCATTGGGTCAATTTTGTGCAGCAAACATGAGGGTGTTTGATGCTTAGGGAAGCTGATATGGAGCACATTTGTGGAGTTAAACAATTTAAGGCTTTTGGGGTGGATGTGGGGAAGCGCTCTAATTGACATTGTGGATTGAGGTCTGGCTAATGATGCAATTCCTCAGTTTATGATTCATCATGATGCTTCTCATTCTCTGAAACATATGGAGTTGAAAACAATGGGCAACAGATAATATATATATTTCCTGTTGTGGGAGTAATTAAATTGGTCTGGGTTGTGGCATAACTTGTATGATACACTCTGAATATATATTTCTTGCATGGGTGCAATTGTCATGGCAGATACACTTGTCGGCATTTGTGTGTAACATAACAAAATATTCTAGTGGTTTTTTATGTTTATGATTGTGATTTTGGTTCAAACTAGAATGTCATCATCGTCTTCTTCATCTTCTGTTAAACATATTTCGAGTCAACCATTATGGTATTGTGAGGTTGAAGCCACATTGAAACACTCAAATACTAGAAGAAATTCCGGACGACCCTTCTTAGGATGTCCAAAGTACAATACAAAGGTAACTACATCATTTGTACATCTAACATTTTTATATATGTATAAAATTAGGGATTATCATACTATAATTTTTTCAAGTGGGCAGATAGTAATCAAGAGAATGAGCTCAAACTTCGAGAAAGAAATAATGAACTGTTAAGGAAGGAAAAACACATCAAAAAGATATTTGACGATATTGAGAAGATGAAGATTGAGGTCCTTAAGAGTGTGGATAAGATCAAGAAGAGAGAGATGTTGGTTCGGGATCAAGAAGCTGAAATAAGAAGTTCAAGAACACTACTCCAGGTGTATTGGATTTTTTCAGTTGTTGTGTCATGTTACCTATTAGTGTTGTGTAGTATTTGGCAGTAACTAAGACGTATTTTCCATTGTACGTGTTGACAAGTTTGTATAATGTTATATGGTGTAATTTCTGTTAATTGAAACGTGTAATGAGAACTGAAGTATGTGCAAAATTCCAGATTTGGTACTGGTCTGATTTTCTCAACAGTTCTTATCTAATGTAGTTTGACAACAGCTCTTGTCTAATTTTAATTCTTTTTATTTGCTATTGAAGAAATACATACAAAACAAACTTTAGGTTTAAGATATGAATAGGATTTGAATAAAAGCACTATGAAAGGCCTTTATTTATTCCCATAATGAAGGATAGGAATGAACTGTAATCTATTTATTGACAAAACCAAAGCAAAAAAAAAAAATGCTTATAAACATACAAATCTCTAGAAGAAAAACAAACTGGGTAACTTATATTTGGAAATTGCCAAAAAAGTTCATGCTCATTGCTCTACAATATTACAATATTTGGATTTAACGATCTCCAATTCCAATTCCATATAACCTCACACAGAACAATGAATGGGCACTCATATAAATCTACTTGGAACCAATAGCATATTTCCACCCTTTTACAAACTCTCATACCATCCAAATAATATAGTCATTTGTTCCAAATACACAAAAACACAAATTTGCCATGTGTCCATGAATTACATTTAATACACATAAATATTCTAAATGTCAAAATTAAACTATCTCATTGTGCCGGTTGTGGCACTCATTGAACCCAAGTTGCACTGGTGAGATATCATCCATCCCAAATTACACTGGTTTTGATTCTTCCAACCTAAATTACATTTTTATAGGATAATATTACTTTAAGATTGTGATATCGATATTACTATAAAAATATGTAATTATTTAAGAATTCCTACACTTTGTGAAGTGCCAAATAAATTCCAACAAATCCCCACGGCTAGTGTATCTCTTCAATCTCGCTAATAATTAAATAACAAAACACATTTGTCAATCTCGGCAGTACTAAATTACAAATAAACATGTAAAGTAAAAAAAAGTCCACCTGTTGTGTTTCCCCTTCACTGGTGCTTTCTTCGTCTTCGCTTGAACTTTTTGCATGTATTTCTCCGTCCCTGATATTCTTCTTAGCGATGGGGGTCTGCCTTTCCCTCTTATAGCTAGTGGATTGAGTACTTTTTTTGAACTACTATTTGTAATTGTGTCCTTTGCCATACAATCAACATTAGAACCCGTGATTGTCATTGGTAAGGGTTCTTGGTTGTCACGATATAAGTTAATCATTGCAAAAACTTTATGTGTTGCATCCTTAGTATGTTTTTCTGAACCCACTGCAAGAGTAATCATCTTATAACAGATATTCAATAGACTTGAATATCGGTTAGCATCTGTCCCCTTATTCCCTGCGTCAAAGCTACTGTGGATTAACTTGTATCTCTTTTTGATGTCATTCCTCCATCGCTCTTAAATGTGTCTATCTGGCAAAAATTGAATCTCGTTACATTTAAATACTACCAAAATATGTCTACATAATATCCCCATCATCTGAAATAACTCACATGAACACTTTACAACAATGTTTTGAATACCGTACCGGTCAAGGTACTGGAATGAAATATTTTGGTACCGATACCATTTCGTGTACCGTTTCGGAATAGTCGATATATGAATAAATTATATATATAAATGTATATATATAAATTATATTTCAAAATAATAGTTTATATATGAATAAATTATATATAAATACATAGATATATAAATTATAAATAGTCTAGTCTGAATTAGAGGTCAAAAAATGAGCTTGTAATTTGAAAAAAATGAAAAAAAAAATTTAAGAGCCGAAATATCGGCCGGTACGAAATGCACGATATATCTTTAACGGACCGGTGGCCAATACGAAAAATACTGGTCATACAGGCCGGTACGGTATGAAATTAAAAACACTACTTTATAGTTGTATCTTCTTCATTAAAGTTCATATAGTGTGTAACCAGCTTAGTGAACTCTTTCACACAAACTTCATCCTCTATGAGATAGGTCTTTACAACACCATCACTCTTAAGTAACTTTGGATCCATATGAATAATGCTGGTAATTTACTGTTGAATTTCCTTGAATTTAGCATTCATGTACAAATCTTGAAATTTTTTTCAAATAGAGATTTAGATATACAGGAAATTGTGACACTAAATGAGTGGAAGTTTGCTGCAGTTTCATTCTCAATTTTTTTTCAATGCATTATCAAATTAGTTGACAAACTCTTTCAAGTTTGTCTTAGTATGAACATAATCGTAAAAAAAGCATTCATTCTCTTATTTCGCTGTGTTATACTCATTCCAGCATAAAATAAGTCTTTCAAGAATGTTGGTACCCAATGCTCACGCTCGGCATATCAACTTTGAAGCTAGGCATTCTCATGCAAGTTGTACGTGGTGATTAGCTAATTCCAACTCTTTTCAAACTCTTCAATACTTTAGGTGTCATACACATATTTCATAAATGCAGTTTTCATCTCATTTTGGTACGAAATATGCAAGCTAAGCTTTTCAGGGACTTTATTTAGTATACGCCATAAACAAAATCGATGTCGATTTTCTGGAAATACAATGACAATCGCATTTTTCATCAATCTGTCCTAATCTGTGATAATAGCTCTCGAAGCTACACCATCCATACATTGCAACCATGTTTGGAATAAGCAGACAAACGTCTCCGTATTCTCACTGGATATCAATCCTGCACCCAACAGAATTGACTGACTGTGGTAGTTTACACCAACAAATGGTGCAAAGGGCATCCCATATCTATTCGCCAGACATGTGATGTCGAATGTGATCACATACCGAAATACTGATATGTTGCCCTACTACAGGAGTTTGCTCAAAAGACATTCTTTAACCTTCCGTCATCATTTAAATCCATCAATACAAAAAACCCAAGATTTTTGTACTGCTTCCTTAAAAAATATTCTCAAAACGCTCCAGTGCCACCTTTCCTAAGTCGCAGATGTTTTGCCTTGTCGATATAACTTCAACAATCATTTTTAAAAAATGGGAGGTTCTCGAATCCCCCCACGCCAACGACAAGAGATCCAAAACTCTTATTTATTCAGATGCCAACCAAATCGTTTGTATTTAGGACTCTTTTTACGGAGTCACTCACTTCTCTATTACATCAGAAGAAGCGAGATTTAGTTGGACACTCGACCGTGGTTATGAATATTATAAACTATTGTCAACCTAAACTTTCCGTCAACTTTTAAGGTATTAATCTTTGCCTTACATTCTGTATTTCCTGTCGGTCGTGGTCTAGTGACATTCAATGTCCTATTACAGGCCTTCTCACCACTGACACAATCAAGAGTGGCATATCTAACATTGTCATCCTCTTCCTTCTCAGTCCTTCTTTCTCATCACTCTAAACCCGCATTTCTTAGTATACTGCTTCTAATAACTCATTACTTATTTAAAAGAATTAAACTTCATCCCCGACTTTGGCTCCTTAATCGTATCACCACCAACTTCATCCTCTAACTAAGATGTCCTGGCAGTGTCATCCTCAATTTCTCGTAAATCTAGTCTATCTTTTTCTCCATCTTCAACTCTGAAGGAGGTACATGGAATATCAGTTTTCCTACACTCGGATGTTTCATCTACACCAACTCTTATGCTCGTAGTAGAACTTGTAGTTATGAGAGGAGTCAAGTAACCAGTATTTTGCAAAAAGAACAAAAAAGTCTATGACATTACACTAAAAAAAAAACCCAACTTTAAACAAAAAAATACATGAACACAGTTGCATCATCACTTAGATGTTGCTTGGATATTGGTAGCCATTTGGATATGGCAAAAAAGCAGGTGACTCCGCAGGAATTGGTCCATAGTAATCATGCATATAATTTGTGAAGTTTAGACAAGTTGATGATATGTCCTTATCCCATCTTCTCATTTTCAATAAAGAAAAGATAACTTTCTAGGACCCTAAAACAAATTGTCACTCCAAGACCTTGAAACAAATGATAAAGCAAAAATATCAAGATTAACAAAAAGAATAAAAATAAAAATAAATCAGAGAGATATTACATATGCTTGACACCATCAAGATGCATAGAACCTTGAAGCATTTGTTAAAAGATCACTCCAATCTCCCAATAACATATAGATATTTTCAAATTAATGTCCATCACTCTTAAGTAGATAATTCGTCATCACACAATTTAAAACAAGAACATTTTAAGATATGCTACACAAATACACATCAAAATAACTCAATTACAATTCATAAGAGAGGTTGGTGAGGCAACAATAAACAAGCCAACAGACTTTCAAACAACCAAAAAAGGAATGAACTCAAATCAACTGTTGCTAGATGCCTACAATATAGCTTCAAATCAATGAATAATGACTCATTTTTCACCATAAATAGCATAGCTGTCTTGACCAAAAAATGTCTCCATCCGGGTGAGAGCTCGAAGTAACACACAGGAATTGTTAGTGAACATCGAGTCTTTCATTGGCCTTGCCTCAGTTCATCTATGTTTATGTCAAAATGCAATGTAGAAAAAAATATAGCAGGATTTATTTGGTCGAAGCCATTTGCTCTAGTTATCTCCAGTTTATTGTTCCAAGATGCTATGAACTGTTATAACAGACTAATACACCCATATCCCCAGATATTTGTTTCTTAGGCCAAAATCCAAACGAACTAGTTTCTGAACAGCAAACTCACATAAAGGATAAACAAGACTAACCACGAAAAAAAAAACAAGGGATTTCTTTAATGACCAAAATCACGAACAGAACTCTGCCTACCCGCAACGACGACTACCAGTTGGGGCAAATCCGGTGGCTTTCTTTGACTGGCTACCCACAACGACGCCAACGACCGACGGGATTTTGCTGGATTCGGTGGCTTTCAGTGTCCCCCCCCCCCCCCCCCCCCCCCCCAAAGCCCGGTGTACCCAGCCCCGTGCACCTATAGAAGAACCGTTGTAATTTTTATAGGATGGTGCTACTACCACATAGAAGCCACTGAAACATCTACCAAATAGGTAATTGTGTTTTTATCTTTTTCTTTTCTTTTTTAAATCTATTAAAAAATTAAAAATAAATAAATAAAAATTATAAATTCATTAAAAAAAAAAAAAGGGCATCGGTTGCCACCGTCTGTGCGTTTAGTATTTCCCATCTTTATATGACCAGACGCCACACGTGGATGTGCCTAGGAGAGAATAAATTATCGATTTTTTAAAAAAAATAAAGAGAATAAACTATCTTACGAAGCAAGTTGTTTGATGTGATAGATTGTCAAAATATTTTAAAAAACCATTTATATAATTTTAAAGTGCATATGAAAGATCCATTATTTCTTAAAAGATGTAGTGAGAGAGACTTGCACGCGCGCTTAAAATTGTATTTGCTATTTCATTTAATATATTATACTAAATGGCATAATTTGTTATCTTTCATTTTATAATTTATTTTTGGTAGAATATATTATGCTGGTTAATTTAGATGAAATATAAGTTTATTTGGATTTGGGTTTATAATAATTATTTTTTTATATACACGAAAAGGAAGGATTGGATCTTTAATTCCCCTAATAAAAAATTAAGATATTACCCATTAATCCAAAGGCTTCTTACAATAATTAATTGGTGGTGGGTGAAAAAGTTAAGAGGTAGTTAGAAAAGGAGTTAGTTGATCATGTCGCTACAAGACAAAATAGTCCACATTTGTGTAGGACAAACCAACCGTCCTTTTTGTAGATGCTGATGTGCCTTTTGTCTCTAACTTTTCTGGGAATTAGACTCTCGGATGTTGTCCCATAACCATTGGCTACGATTAATTATACAATCAGATGAGATAGAAATTAAAAATTAAATAAAATTTTATTAAAAATTTTATTTTATTTTAAAATTTTAAAAAAATTAAATTATATTTTATATAAGAGCTTAAAAAAGTTATAATGATTATACAAAATAAAACAAAAAAAAATAATTTTATTTGTGTAATCAAATTTTCCTACACATCTAAAGCTTTACTTCCAACAGTGACCGGATCCAAGCCTTACGATCGGTGCCAATAATTAGCTGTAGATAAAATATTCATTGCCATTTGCACCAATATTTTAAATTCTGATCCAATAATCATATTGGAACATAATATTTTGGTTCTATTATGTTTTGGTGTATCCTTTTGAGATTAATTATATATATATATATACATGCGTGTGTGGAAGAGTTAGAGATTTATAAAATAAATATATATTGAAAAAAAATAGAGATAATGGTGTTTAAAGATAATATTTTTTTAAAATTATGAGGTATAAATATTTTATTTATTAGAAATGTTCTATATACCAGTTTAATAATAGAATAACTCATTTTAATTATATATATATATACACATATGATCATTGAAATTTGATACTTTTATTCGGAAAACAAATCCCTTACAGGCATACACACACGCATATTCCTACGGCTAAGCACACTCGATGAATATTATTATGGCAACGAATTCAGTAGTACCTAAAATTTTTCAGATATGAATATTCTTCTTCCAAGTTCTTATATATAAGCATATTCGATACTACTCATGCACGATCGGGGCCGGACCGGAGCGCGCGCTTAGATATTGACACTGTGCAGCACAATCGTCTCGACCGTCAAACCTGGTCCAAACCCAAAGAGAACACCCCACTCCAGACCTTCACCCGTCGTTGCCTTTCCTTCCTTGGCCGACTTCTTTCTCATCTCGTCCAATATGAACAGCACGCATGCGCTCGACATGTTCCCATACTCGCTCAGAACCTGTCTTGTTGCTCTCATTTTCTCTTCTTTCAGTCCGAGCTTGGCCTCCACCTGGTCGAGAATGGCTGGCCCTCCTGGATGTGCTATCCAGAATATTGAGTTCCAATCACTTATCCCGATCGGAGTAAAAGCTTCTACCAAGCTCTTCTCGATGTTCTTTGATATTAATCCGGGCACATCCTTCAGCAAGTGAAAAGTGAGGCCAACTTCTCTTAGGTGTCCGTCGATTGCACCGTCGGAGTCAGGTAGAATTGTCTGTGCTGCCGACACGAGTTGGTATAGTGGACGTTCGATAGATGTATCGGGGTCTGCGCCGACAATGAGAGCAGCAGCGCCGTCACCGAAGAGGGCCTGGCCGACCAGAGAGTCCAGGTGCGAATCGGAGGGGCCGCGGAAAGTGACGGCGGTGATTTCAGAGCAGACCACGAGAACACGTGCACCTCTGTTGTTCTCGGCCAAATCTTTGGCGAGTCGGAGCACAGTGCCGCCGGCGAAGCAGCCCTGTTGATACATCATGTAACGCTTCACGGAGGGTCGAAGGCCGAGGAGCTTGGTGAGTTGGTAATCGGCACCGGGCATGTCCACGCCTGAGGTTGTGCAGAAAACGAGGTGGGTGATGCGAGATTTGGGCTGGCCCCATTCCTTGATTGCCTTCGATGCCGCTTCCTTTCCCAGCTTGGGCACCTCCAAAACTACTATGTCTTGACGTGCGTCTAGAGAAGGAGCCATGTACGCACACATATTGGGATTTTCCTTCAGAATTTCTTCAGTCAAGTACATGTAACGCTTCTTTATCATCGATTTGTCACCTGTTAATATATAACTCAAAATTGTTCTGTGTTAGCTAGTGCAAGTTTTTTCAAAATATATATGATAAAATTAGTCATGAGATGATGATGAGAATTACGTCTATATATATATATATATATATATATATGCATATCTCTTATAATAATCTAATTATTATATATATATAGAAGCATGTAGACACATACACATGCGTTTGAACTTCTCTTTCAGCTCGGTCATGTGCTCGCTCTTTGTGATCCTGAAGTAAAAGTCAGGATAGTCAGCTTGAGAGACGCAGTTGGAGGGAGTGGCTGTGCCAATGGCTAAAATGTTGGCTGGACCCTGTGCTCGCTGAGCCTTTCGGATTTCCTCCATGGACGCCATGCCTCTTGCTCGATCCTAGTTTCTTAATTTCTATATATATATAGCAGGGTTCGTACGTAGGCACTTGTTAATTATGGGAATAGTACTCGTGAATCAGTTTGAACACCATTTATATGAACTGAGTTTTTATAGGAGGGAATGGGGGTAGGTTGAATGACCGGTGCAGATGGTGGCCACGTGAGCTATGCGTTAGGCTATTCTAAGAGATGGTAGATATGGTGCCACATTTCTTCACGAAAGTGCCACCTACGTAGGTGCCCGCAGTATTGTTAGTTCTCAAGTTTCATTCACATCTGCGTATTATATGTTTCATTGTCCCAGACTCTCAGCTGGTATATGCTTCAAAAAAGAGAGAGAAAACAGACAGGGAATTGAAGTGAGTTTGTATCAACGTAGGTATGGTCTCTTTCTTGTCAATTTCAGAGTGTGAGATCTTAAGGGGTTTTTATAATTGTTTCTGTTTTGTTGGATAGTGAGTTGAGTTGCAATAAGATGAGATAGAGATAAAGTTGAATAAAATATTGTTAGAATATAATTTTTGTTTTAAGATTTGAAAAAATTTAATTGTTTATTATGTTTTGTTTGAAAGTTTAGAAAAGTTATAATGATTAGATAAGATGAATTGCGATAGTTTTTTAATCCGAACAAGGCCTTAGTCAGATAGAAATCTTATCAAAATAATTTTATAAATTGACGTGCTTTGATATAATAAATTAAATTTTAAAATTAAATTTTATTATAAAATAAATCTAACATATTAATAAAGTAATATCATAGATTTACAGATATTTATTGGGCTGTCTTTGCAGCGTTAGGTTTGAATGTTTGTTGCAGTTATTAATCATTTATGACTCATACTATCGGACACAAAGTTGAGATAATTAGGAGGGAGCCAAATGTCAGTGTCTAAGCCCGTGACCGACCAATTTGATAGTTAGTAGGATTAGATAAATCTTTTGAGTATTTCTATCTTTAATTTAGCATTTAAAATGTTATCAATTAGGCATTATCATTTGTTGTATTTCTTTGTCTCTCAGTGAAGTGGAGCACTTTTCCTCTAAATAGACATTTTCATCTGGATTTCCATATTACCGGAGTTATTAAAATTTAAACCCCCATTAGGTTTCACAAACTATTTCATTCTATATATCTGATCTTGATATTTAAATATAAATATTTTTTATTTTTTTAATTTTTTCATCTAATCATTACAAATTTTTTAAACTTTCAAATAAGATACAAAAAGTAATTCAATTTTTTCAAATCTTAAAATAAAAATTATATTAAAAATATATATTTTAACAATATTTAATTTCATAATATTTTTATTCATCTTATTTTCTCTCCTTTTCCAAAACCATATAAAACATCTTAATTCAAATTATTTCATTATTATTCACAAATGATTTCACTTCTATTTACATATTTCTCATGTAACCAAATGAGAGGTAAGAGTTCAGCTTTTGCTATTTGCAGCATATTCCGATTCCTGTACATTATTTGTTACGTGATATAATTTAATTTTTTTTTTTCGCAAACCAAATCTTGTGACGCCAACAAAATTTGCAGGAAGAAGAAGGTAAAGCTAATTTTCTACATCGCTAGTTTATTTAGTGCATCAATAAGCAAGGTTATAAATAAATTTTTCTTGGAAAAATGTAGAGGGGCAAGTTATCAGGACACAAAAGGACTCCATAATTGCAAAGAAACCTCGGTTGATGGTGAGAAAAAAAAAATGGCCGGATACAAGGGTCGAAAATGAGCAATTCACCCAAAGCAATATAAGTAAACGATCGCAACATAACTTCTCAAAAGCAGTATATTCTATTCCATTTGAAAGGAAAAATGTTGCAACAAATTTATCTTTTTTTTTTTTTTATTTGGCACTGGGTGTCCAGAAATAATGTCCCAACTAATTCCGGGACTACACAAGCTCTCGGTAAAGAGTTTTCTGCAAATGCACCTTGGGTAATTCAAGAGAAAAATACCCTCATCTGATGGCCTAAAGAGATTGTTAGCACCCAATGAGATTTGAACCTTAGATCTAGGGAGAGCAAACCCCCAAGCCCATGTGCTTTACCACTTGAGACAACCCTAGGGATTTACAAATTTGTCTTTACCAGAAAGGTTTAAGCCAAATTCACGCAGCCAACCAGTTCCCAGACTACAGCAACTTGAGGTGAGGATGCAAGAGCTGGGATAACGCTAAGTCCTGGGGCACTCGAATTGATTAAACCCAAGGGCTGGGCAGCCTAAATAGCTCAGGACTAGCCTTCTGATCTCCGACTGCTCTTTTCCTCGATACCTGACTGAGAAAATCTCTGCCGGAGAACTTGCATAACATCTTCTAACTTCACATCTTTAACTGCCAGAAGAACTATGGCATGATAGAGAACATCTGCCATCTCTGAGGCAGTTCGTGACTTATCCTCGTTCTCCTCCAGCGTTTGACACAACTCATTTGCCTCCTCCCTGCAAAGAAAAATTCAGACCCATAAAAATCTACAATTGAAATTCTTAAAGATCTTCTGATTTTTATAGGTTTTTTTAATTTTAGAGTAGAGAGGTGTCCACTAAAAACAAATTGACAATCCAATGCTCTACCTGATTTTTGAGCATAGAAGGTGGTTATCAAGTAATAACCGTCTTGTCCATGAGGGTTTTCCGCTTTGTGCTGCCGCTAGTTCTACTTTGCGTCGGGAGATTGTTGACTCTAATGAGTACAGAGTGGTTAATGCCAATTTACTTCCTTCAACCTGCCAAAAATGATCTGAATCACTAAAAGTCTTGCTAATAGATATGTGGCAATGACACATGAAATGGTTGAAGGTGAAAACCTGTACCTGTTCTCGTAAGTCAGAAACTGACGTGTAATAACAAGTTTCTGAACCTGTATGACAGGTAGGTCCATCAGGCTTCCCAAGGTATATTATCTGAAAAATAATTGGTTAAAGTTTAAGAAACCCAAGAGACTGATGATTCACATATTGGGAAAACTAGAAAAATATAAATGTGAACCAACTCAAAGTCTTCCAACACATACAGAGTCACGATCACAGTCAAGAAATATATCATGGATATTGATAAAATTCTTTGAGGTCTCTCCCTTTGTCCATAACGTTGACCGTGACCTGCTATAAAATGTTGCCTTCCGAGAGGAAATGGTCGTAAGGACTGCATCTTGATTTGCAAAGCCTTGCATTAGTATGGCTCCAGTATCAACATGTTGAGCAATTGCCACTGCCAAACCTTTTTCATCCCATTTTACAGTGTCTAACAAAGTTTGAACCTGAAATTATACCATTTAGTAACACTCTCATTTATATGTGATATGCAAAGTTTTCTCCTTATTTGAGAATAAAGGTAAGCGGATTTTAAAAAAGGAGTGGAATTTTTACAGTTATAAATCTCTTAAAAGACTTCCTCAACTTTTTATATTAAACTGCTAATAAGGGGGTGATCTTATACAGCTCCAACTACCATCAGTATAATGCACTTTTTTTTTTTTATATCAAGGAATCTCTCCAAGGCATAGCCCTTCGAACCCACTCCTATATAGTAAATCTCGGTCTCGTGCACTGCACCCTCAGAAGTTTCTCTACACGAAACTAGTTATATCGCTGGCTTTTCACCAGGGGGTGTGGCCCTAAAGGATTGTTTGTACCCATGAGGTGTTGAATCTTGGACCTTGAAAGGAGTGATACCCCAAGACCAAGGCATTCACCACTTGGGCCAACCCCTTGGGGTTATAATGCACTTTTTTAAAATCACAAAACCTCTCTATCCATCAATTGCAGGGGGAACTCAACCCACATCTCACTATTTTTTTTTCAGTAGCATCTCACTATTTTATTGACATATCATCTCAACAGCTTATATTTAAAGCATACCATACCAAAGTTAATCAGAGCCATGGCGCCAAGATCAAGCATAGATTGTGACTCTCACCCAAATTGAAGGGATCACGTTTGTATAGCTAAAACAGTGTGATTAACAGGAAAGAGGGTCATAGGAATCAATGTCCATTATTATGACTTTGTGTGATGCCCCATATGATAAGAATAAGAGAAGGTGGTGTTTGAGATTCCACATTATTTAAGAATAATAAGTTTTTACTCTTTATAATGGTTCCAATGGGGTTCCAATTATATCATTGACTAGTCATTTTGGAGTATAGTTCATATGACTTGGGCCTTCCATTGGAACGTTACGCTTTGCCATAAAGGGAACAGTCAACTTTGAATCATCTTCACCATAAGAAGAAAAGGTATAATGCCTGCAGGTGCATAGGATGAAACCTATGACTAACTCATTTTTAGAACAGTTTATTACACAAGAAAAAAGACAACAAGAGGCAAAGATATTCACACACACAGATATCATACACACAATAAATTCAAATAATCTGGATGCAAGTAAAATGCCTACAGGTTCTTAGGAAGAAACCAATGAAACATTATCAGAATGGTTTATTCAAAATAAAAAAGATAATAATAAGAAAGCCAGCCACATGCATGGACGAAGGTAATACTCGCAGTTACCAAGAATTCAAGTAATTATGCAATGGATACTTTACAGTGTGACACAAAAATAAAGTTCATGGAACAGTTCCTTTACCATGTCTTTGTTTTTTTTTTTTAAAGTAAGAAATTTATTAAAATCATGTAATTAGGCATAGCGCAAATAGACAAGAAGTATACCAGAGAAAACACCTAATTACTAGTTAAAGCTGAAAAACAGCACGAAAGTCATTGGAACTAAAACCATCAATTACAATAACCGAAACCCAAAGCAACAAAGTATGAAAAAAGAAAGTCCTAATCCCATCCACCAAGCGTTCTCTATTGTCAAAACAGCGACCATTCCTCTCATTCCAAATACACCACATAAGACAACGAGGAATCATCTTTCAAACAATTGCTATTTGACAATTTCCATGAATCCCTCTCCAACAGGCCAATAGATTCCCTACACTCTTAGGCATCACCCAAGCAATGCCAAGTTCAAGGACCTCATCCCAAAAGGCCCTCAACGCATCACAATGAAGAAGGTGATCCGCCGATTCTCCACACCTATTGCACATAAAGCACCAATCCATTGCAACGATACCAAGCTTTCCCAGCTTATCAATAACAAGGATTTTCCCATGAGAAGCCAACCATCCGAAGAATCGGACCTTTAGAGGCACTTTGCATCTCCAAATATTTTTCCAAGGGAAAAAATCACTAGAAGGATGTGGCACCAAGACTTTGTACAAAGATCTAACCAAAAATTTCTTATTACCAAGCTGATTCCAGATTAATCTATCCTCCCCTTCAGATTTTAAATTTAAAGAATAGAGCAAGCTGTAAAAATCAGTGATTGCCCCCACCTCCCAATCGTGGGCATCACTAATAAAACCTACTGACCACTGAATAAACCAGCAGTGTTGCTCATGCAATCAGCTACAGAAGCGCCTTTATCCAAAGCAATTCTAAAGAGGGAAGGGAAAGCAATCTTCAAGGCCACATCTACACACCATAAATCATGCCAAAAACTGATCCGGTTATTCCTACCCTGATGAGGACATCTCCTATTATTATTATTTTACTTATGTTTTATTTATTTTATTTGGGTTTGTATTAATGGGCTTGGGCTTTAGCCCATAAACTTTCTAGGTTTATTTAGGGTTTGTGTTATCTTACACTATTTAAAGACTTGTAATGAAACATTGGGGGCAGTTTTTGGAGATGAACAATTAAGCGCTTGTTACAGCCACCACTCTTCCAACCCCCCCTTTCTCTTTGCCTTCTTCTTCTCTTATCTCTTCTGCCTTCTTTTCTTCTCAGCTCTGCTATTATTCTTTTCTCTTTCTTGTTCCACTATTATCCTACATCATATTTGGTATCAAAGTGTTCGAGACAGAGAGACACGAGTTTGGGAGAATGAAAACGGTACCGTATCGACGTCAAAACGCTCAGTTTATGATAGAGAACAAAACCAAGCTCGAGTGCTCTCTCCTTTGACACTAGCTTCCCAAATCTCAGAAAAAAAAAAAAAAAAAAATTCCGCAGAAAGAAAATGGAGAGGCAGAGGCAGAGACAGAGACAGAAAAGTGTGAAGATCTGCTTTTTAATGGTTCTTCTGGTGCTTTTCAATTTCCTTGGAAGAATCTCATCGCTCTCGGTGACTGTAAACGACGTTGAAAGCGTCTATGAATATGTCCAAAGCAATCAATTGTTCATCTCCAAAAACTGCCCCCAATGTTTCATTACAAGCCTTTAAATAGTAAGATAACACAAACCCTAAATAAACCCTAGAAAGTCTATGGGCTAAAGCCCAAGCCCATTAATACAAACTCAAATAAAATAAATAAAACATCTGTAAAATAACAATAATAGGAGATGTCCTCATAAACTCTGGCTTGTAATGAAACATTGGGGGTAGTTTTTGGAGATGAACAATTGAGCGCTTGTTATAGCCGCCACTCTTTCAACCCCCCCTTTCTCTTTGCCTTCTTCTTCTCTTATCTCTTCTGGCTTCTTTTCTTCTCTGCTCTGCTATTATTCTTTTCTCTTTCTTGTTCCGCTATTATCCTACATCATACCCACTTCAAATCTGAAATTTCTGAAGAACTCCCCCCATCCATTGCGAATGATTTCCACACTCCCACTCCATATGCCCCCTCTTACTTCATTTGAGTACCAACCTCCCCAAATACTCTCATACTTGGCATCAATAACAATCCTCCAAAAAGCATCCCCTTCTTGATGAAACCACCACAACCATTTCCCTAAGAGTGCCTTATTGAAAGTTTTCAGCCTTCTAGTCCCCAAACCCCCCGAATATAAAGGAGAAAAAATCTTATCCCACTTGAGCAAGTGGAATTTCTTCTCATCCTCCATTCCACCCCACAAGAAGTCACAGAATATCCTTTCCATTCTATTAGCCACTCCAGCAAGCATAGGAAATAAAGATAGGAAATAGGTTGGGATATTAGCTAAGGTGCTCTTGATTAAGGTGATTCTACCACCTTTGGACAAGTAGATCCTTTTCCAGCCAGCCAACCTACATTCAATCTTCTACAGTTCCTTTACCATGTCAACGACAATATTGAGATTAGTCTCAACATGTAGGTTTCATGATCTTTTCAATGCTGATCATGGGCACGGGTAAAAATCTTAAAGACAAACCCAACAAAACAAGTGGTTCAACTTGTTGCTCCTTTTCTTGAACCATGTGTTGTTCCTTTTCTTCCTTGCTGGACACGCAAAGGTCCAAATTACTATGACTAATAGTATTGACCCAACCATGTCTGGTTAATGTTACAAGACAGGATACATAAAACGGTTTAGAATCAGACAAGGTGTAAGGACTGCTGGCTAAAGAAACATTAAAAGACAGGGATGTGCACATGGACCTGTGCTTAGGCCTAATCAGCCTAAGCCCTGCATAGGCTGCAAAGCCATAAGTCTTTTTTTGAAGCTAGTAGTTCATTTATCCAAAAGTTAGCCTGATTAGGCCTTCATCATGTTTAACTAAGAAACAACACCAAGTGAATATTTCAAATGAATAAGCACGAGCAGTTTACCCAAGTCAATATAAAACTCTGCACAAACACATTTAGTTCACACGTAAGCCACATAGCAAACCTTACCAACTCTCCTATTTCTATTTCAACAGCCAATGAGAATCGCAATTTGAAATACAAACAAATGATTACTGTACAAGAAAATGCAAACAAAACGACAATAGCTTTACATTAAGTTAGTAGGGTACCTTGGATTCAACACAAAGGTCTTTCACCGGTGGTTTATCAGCAGAAGTACAAATAAGACGAAGGGTCTGCTTCTTACGGTTGCCCCAACTGTACCTACTACTAGGAATGCAAAGACGACCTCCAGAGGAAACTCTCAGATATTGAGGACACAGAGAATTGGAAATCACCATCATGGACTAGAACAAAATATATACTCTTAATGCTCTATTCACAATAAGATCCAGCCCATCCTAGAAATATACAATGTGACAAAATAATTAATTTAACCTTGAAATCAAATTCCCCTCAGCCGATCTATTAGAGAAGGAAAAACAAACAACTGATGTTTTTTTAGCAAGTCCAAGCAGAGAATTGAATTGAGAGACAAAAAGACTAATTACTTGCCTGAACCGAGTCGTTAATAAAAGGTTCAAACTTGGCTCGTTTAATAAACTATTCGTTCTTGAAAAACAAACTTCGTTTAAACACTAAACTAACCAGATTCGCATGAGCTCGACCTGGTCTAGGCTTGCGAAGAAAGCTTGCATAAGTTCCACTCATCTTAATTGGGCCTTTTTTTTAAATTAAAGTTGTAGAAATTGAAGATAAAAAAAAACTTGAAAATACAATCTGTAAACAAAAATCAGATTGTGATTGGTGTAAAATTGAAAATAATTTCTAAAATTGAAAATAATCTCTAAAATTGAATAGATATGTTAGAACGCTGTTTTGAAATTGTTGTGATGTAATGAGGAAGGGATGGGTTTGTATCGTTGGGTTGCTGTATTGAGAATAACAAATTGAAAATAAAAAAATAGATCCAAACACAATCTGTAAAGAAACACTCAGCAGATCTCACAAATGCTTACACTCTGTAAAGAAACACTCAGCAGATCCCAGAAATGGTTAGTGTGAACTGCGACGGCAGCTGTTTTCGTCGTGTGTGTTGAATTTTCTGGACGGTTGCGGTTGGTTGTCTTCGAAACTTGACGGAACAGAGGTTTAGACCGGCAGAGTAACAACGTTGTAGTTGTTCTTCGTGGAAGGTTGGCGAGACGGCGACCCGAGAAGAGAAGAAGTAAGAAAAACAGAGAGAAAGCGAGAGAGATCTGGAAGATGGAGTCTTAGGGGAGAGAGAGAGAGTTTTGTGAGAAAGTGGTGAGGCTGTCGGCGCTGAGAGCAATTAACAGAGAAAGAGAGAAGGAGAGAGGATGTTGAGAAATCAAGGTCTGGGCGCAGCAACTGAAGAAGGGGAAGGAGATGGAAGAAAAAACAAAACAAAATTAGGGTTTAGTACTTTCTTTAAACGGCGTCGCAGGAGGAAATGGGTGGGCTGGGTTTTTGTGGTTCTTTTTGGACTCTACAGACCAACACACCTTGTGAAAAATTACTATAATTTTTAAAAAAATAAATTAATTTCTTTTGCTCTTTAGGTGAGAAATAAATAATATTAGAAATAAGTTTGAGTTAACCAATTGGACTATAGTCTTCTCCAAATAAATACCAATTGTTCATAAAAATCTGATAGAAATAAAATCTTAACAAACTAAATTTTAATGTTATACAATATTTTATTTGCTTCTATTTTGAGTTATTTATATATTATTTTTTTCTTTTATTAATGATTTTTATTTAATGATTTCATTAGATATATCATTTCGAAATGTAAATATTTTTTAGATTGTTGGATAAATTTAATCGTTTAATAAAAAATCTTATATTAATAAAAAATCTGATATTGATAACACTATTAATAAGAAATCTTATTTCCTGCAGCGTTTTATTTCCGTCAATTTTGGATTCTATAAATATTGAATTTAATTATTACATCTGTTAGTATTCTTAACATGTTAATATAGTGTTATTTAAGAAATATAACTATACAATTATTATCTTGTATTTTTCTAATGTGTTCTTTGTAACAGCTCTGGTCCTTGTAACTTTACATTAAGTTTATCAGTTCTTCTAGGCACAGGCAATTTCGTGTACCAATTGCGCACCGAAGGATGACATGGCAGGGGCATTTGTATAATTGTAAAAAAATTAAAAATACGAACCGAAGAAAAAGAAAGAGAACTCAGCTGCCATGTTCATCTTCCCTCCGTCTCCCCTCCCCAAATTCCACCATATTTTCACCATTTTCATCTCCGTTGCAGATTGGCCGATCTCCTATGCGACCCACCTCCTAAGCAAGCCTGACTCAGGAGTTTTCCTTGATTATATCTCTATCAACAAAGTTTTCCAAATACAAAAGACAAAAGAAAGCAAAAAGAAGAATCAGAGGATGACAGAATCCCCATTTCAGCCCAGATCCATCTTTCCGTTCATCGCCTTCGAAGTTTTATCGCCCATTTTCATACTCCATTTTGTGGATCTCTCACTCCTCTTACCCTCTCTCATGTTTCTTCACGTCTCTCTCTCATTTTGTAGATCGAGTATTGTACTCCGCCACCCAACTCAACCTCTCTCAGATCCCGCTGCTCTCTTCGACAAATCACCTGAACTTTGTCATTGTCGTCTCTAATTGGTAAGTTCTTGTACTCTTTTTAAATCTTAAACATTGCTATCACAAATCTAGATTACACCCAAACTCTCCACCGTACTGAATTTTTGGTCTAGATTATAAAGTTTTGATTTTCTTGGGTTCATTTGTTGATATTGTTGGTTCTGAGTTTTGTACGTTGAGGTTGGTTCTGGATTTTGTACGTTGAATTTGGTTATTGTGACACCCCAATTTCTACGTGCTTTTTATTGAAGGGTTTTTAATTAAATATTTACTTTTGAGCCTTTTAATTTAATTTAACGCGTTTTCGCGAGATTATTTTACGATTTTTAAATCGGGAATTATTTTAATGTGCTTTCATAATTTTAATTAGTATTCTGCAATTTAATTACTTTTTATTTTAAAAGAATGTTATTATTGGAGTTTAATATTTTATTTTAACTAGTTTTAAGTTTAAATTGATTTATTTAATTTACTGTTTCAAATAGTAATTTTGAGGATTAGTTGTGACTAAAAAATTGTGAGGATTGGACCTCATTTTTTTTTCCATCTTTTTTTTTCCTCTTCTTTTTCTTTTTCTTTCTTTTTTTTTCCTTCCGGTTTCTCTCTCCAGCTCGATTTTCTCTCTCCCATTTCTCTCTCTCTCCCCGTGCAAATCAGCTTCTCTCCCAGCCCGCCGCCGCCGGTCGGTCGTCTGTGGCCCTCACCGCTGGCACTATTCGACTCCCCAGCCGCCGGCGACCAACCCCCTCAAATCTCAAACCACCTCGTGCCGCCGTTAGCCTTCACGAGCCGTTCAAAGCCGCGGCCTTCCTCCTCCCGTTCCGCCGCTGTCAAGCCATCATTGGCCTCCACCTTTTTACCACTTCATCACCGGCCCCTTACAGTCCTAACCCACCCAATTTCGGCTCCGATCCGTCGCCGGAGCCACCTCCACGAGCTCAACTTCGTTTCGGCCTTTTTAGCCTTCCACCACCGTTTCGGCCGCCACCCACGGCCAACCGTCGTTTCCACTAGCTTCACCACCTTCCATAGGCCCTACCCTACCGTTCCCTAACTTTCGTTTGACCCCGTTTGAATTTAGGTTTTCTGTGTATTTCGGCCACAGTGTTTTTACACTGTTTCGTTGCCTTCCAGCCGCCTTTTGTACCTCTGTGATCCTCCTAAAATTATTTTATAGCGCTGTAAGTATTTCTCCAAAAGACTTTTAAAACTTAAGTATATTTTTGCACTAACCTGTTTTATAAACTGTATTTTGGTTATCTGGTTTGACTGTGTTGGTTGTTGAAAAATTACTGATAATTGTTGGTGGTTGGTAATTGGTCAATTTCATGGCATTGTGCATGCATGCGGGGGTGTGTGTTTTGGAAACTGTGTTTTATGTGAAAAAAGCTTTTCGGGTGCGTGTGTATCACCCCCAAATCGAGATGAGGTATTATCTCAATAGAGCTCCTTTGGGCACTCGGGAGCGGAATATACTGAGTGTCGTCTCCTGGAGTTGTTGCCCGGGACTTAGACGGGATGGTAGCGCTCTCGATCCGACTCCGTGGCCCTCGTGCTGGCAAGAGTCAGAGGATGCTTGGCTATGTACGCGGTGAGCGCGGAATTGGGCATCACTCGTGCATCACTCGCACGATCGTTACCCGTGGAGTGATGAAGGGAGCCAGAGTATGTGGATGGTCCCTAGGGGAGGCCATGGTACATATGGTTAAGATTTGAATTAATGGATTTATTCCTGAATTTTAGTTTTGTGCCAAATGGTGATTTTTGGCGTGCGTGGAAAAATTGTGATTTTCAAGAAATGGTGTTTTTCTCAAATTTTGCGCTTTGGTCATCATGTACATGCATAGCGTTAGTTGTTTTAATATATTTATGTCTTAGAGCATTTTGGGTTTTACTTACCTGCGATACCATTTTTGATACTGTAGATTTTTTATGCAGGTTTTGAGGAGGCTGATCCCGAGGATGCGGCTCCGCCTGAGGAGTAGGGGCATTGGCTATTTTGTATTTGAAGTTAATTGTTCGCTTATGCTTTTTTTGTATTTTATTTGATGTTGATTTGTAAACAAAAATCGTATTATGTTGATATGTAGATTTTAAGTACTGTTGTATTTTATTAACTCTAGTACTTAGTTATTTGACTTAACCATTCCGCTGCGTATTATTTTTTTGTACACGTGTTGCATTACACACACTCGGCACGTGTCGATGGGGTGTGTGACCATGTTGTCATCATCCCGGTGCCTCGATTTTCCTGCATGTCATTACATGGAAGTCGGGGGCGCCACAGTTATGGTTGCATATGTGTCATTTGTTGACATTGTGAATATCCGACATATCTGTGACTGTGAGTGGACTAATGTGCTTGTCTTGAATGAATGTGCTTGTATAATCTCTTGCTTTTTCACAGTTTCATTCAATATGCTTGTCTTGAATGAATGCTTAAAAGTTGGTGAATGAACAGACTGTCTTGTCTTGAACGAATATGCTTGTCTAATCTATCAAATATTCACAATTTTCATTCAATATGCTTGTCCTGCATGAATGCTTAAAGTAGGTGAATGCTTACATTGTGCTTGTCTTGAATGAATGTGCTTGTCTAATCTCTCAAATGTTCAGCCTTAAGGGCAGATCAGCAATGCTTGTGTAATCTGTAGCACGAAAAGCATTCATTCATCCTTAGACAAGCATATTGAATGCAAAGTAGTGAATGAACAGATTAGACAAACATATTCAAAGAAACAGTAGTCGTTTGTCAACAGCTCAACAATTTTCTTGAATGAATAAACAGTTTGCCACTAAAAATGCTTGTCTTGAATGAATGAACAGTTTGCAGTTGGCCACAAAAAATGCTATTCTCGAATGAATGAAAAATTTGCAACTAAAAATGCTTGTGTTAGGTGAGTTAATTAAAGACTAGTTAATTTGGATGGTTAATTGAGTTAATACCCAGCTTTAACAATTTTCTATTTATTTATTTCTTCTTTTTTAATTTCTCAATTTATCAGCCAATTACATACCTAGAGTATGAATCTAATATATTTACTTGTTTTTAACTGTAGATTATGTTCACAGATTCAACTTGGGCTAGATGGAACACAACAGGATACTAGGGATGGGACACAACCAAATCTGTGTGGAGCTGTAGATGGGGATTTTGGTTTTCAATTCCAATGATATTAAGTACATGGAGCTGTTATTTGGACTAAAGGTATTCTTAGGACATGATTATGTTGATTATTTGGATTTAAAATATTCGAAGTTGTTTTTATTTTATTTTAGGTGATAGTGAAGTTACAAGTTTTTTTTTCTTTGATTCCAGAATACTGATGATATGGAGCTGTAGATCACAGTGAGGAGTTCTTTCTCTGTATCCTGCAGTTTAAGGCCACAAATAACTTACAGATTCGAAAGAAGGCTATTCAGCAAAACAAGTTCTTCCATATGGAGATTAAAGTTTCGATTTATTGTGTTGTAAACAACATGTAAAACGTTGACAGACTGTAATTGTGTGTTGATGTTTATAACTGCAGTATATGTGAAGTACTTTTTTTGTATCGATGTGTATTTGTTGGATATCTTCTCACTGATTTTCCATATTAGGTGGGGTCTGTTTTCTATTCTAGGTCTCCTTACAAATTTTTATATGTTGATTGGATGTTATGAAACCAATTGATTCTAGATTACAGGGTCCAAATACTTCTAAGGATGATATATCTAGCCTTGCTGGGGAGTTTAAAGCTTGTTCACAAATGAATCCTTACCTAATAACAAGGAAACGAATAATGGACAATATAGATTATTGCATTATTTGTCAAATTGCATTGGCAATGCAGTACGTACGCCCATCCAATTATCAATTGGGGAATTTATATACCAGTTCAAGGATCAGATCTGTTCTGCACTAGAAATATTCAACATAATCATTGTACTCTACTTGGACAGCCAAGTGCACGCATGTTCACTTGTGCATGAGCTTGGGAAAGGAAATGCCAGGCCTAGCATGGCAGATGTATGGAATAACAGTAGAAAATCAGGAATGGGGAGTTCTTTTCTTCTCTTTTTCCCCTTTTCCATTGAATGAGAAGTTCAAAGGTCTAGGAAATATGCCAATTCCTAATAAGATTGACAATACAAGAATTCATTTTTTCCAATTACATTTCAAACGATATCACTAATAGCAACATTTTTTCGCGTAGTTTCATTCAATCAATAAAAATACTTATAAAAAAAGACAAAAATATTCATACAGCAGCAGTGCACAAACTAAAATTCCAGCAATCAGGATAAATCTCATTTCAATTATTGCATAAATAAAGGTGAATTTCTCTATATCAGTGTGTTCGGAAAGAACAAAACTAAAATATAAGAATCGTCTTTGTCCATCTAGCATAAAAGTATCTTTATCACTAGCAGAACAACTTGAAATGAATGGAGATAGCTACGGTGAAGTTTTAGTTATAGACCAACAATGTCTACGAACATAGTTATGAGCAAAAGTAAGTGATTGGTAGTGTTGATGAAGATGGAGAAGGCAGAGAAGATGGTGCTGTCAATTGAAGTATTGACAGGAAGTGAGACCACATCCACAGGGTAACCTCTACAGCTGTCCCTCACTGCCTTGTATATAGGCTGCACAACAGGACCGGTCTTCTAGTTGAAGTCTTGATATGGTACCTGTGCACAAGCCAAAGCAAACAACAAAGAATCTCCATGCCTCCAATGGCTTCCCCAAAGGTGAAACTTGTTCTTAGACTTTGCAGAATTATAAGCACACTGACAAGATAAGGAAAAAAAATCATTAGACTGGCTTGCATCCACACAAGCACAAGCAAGCATAAAAGCAAATCAAAACAAAAATAATAATGATGGCTTCAGATAACAAATGAAAATTAATTAGGTTACATGGCGTTTATTCACATGCTTGAGCTACCCTAGCCATAAGATATAAAGCAAGTGTACGCCTCCTATTAGAATCCTCTAGGACTAAAATAGACAGGCCAACAATTGAACCTCCTAAAATGCTGCTCCATCATCACCTTAAAAAAGTCATAAATAAGGAATATGACTTCAAGGCATCACAAAGTAAAACAAAAGAAGTATCAAGAATGACTCAAGATGGAAATAATCAAATAGTGGGATTGAATGTGCAAACTTATGCATTGAATGGCGTCTATTTCTTTCTCAACTTTCTCAACAAACATCTAAGGGCATGATAAGATCCAGTGAATCCACCAAAAAATCATCCGAGATGACACGCTTCCTCTCTTACTATTAGATTTTTTTCTAAGACAAGTTGCTGCAAACAAAATAGCATTATCACAAATCGTCCTTGAGAACATTCTAAACAAATACCCTCACCGACACACATCAATTATTTATTGATTGCACTTCTATTGCGTAACTTTTTAACAAATCAATGAATAAGAAGACAAGTTCTAATATGTATTTCATCACGCAGTCCCAAATACTTGAAGAAAACACTATAAAAACATTAACTAGACTTTTTGTTTCGGTTACTTGATTCTTACCTTTTTTATTGATAGAGATTGTAAAAACCTAAATTCAAAACCTAAAATCAAAATATATGCACAACACAAAATTAATCAACTGCATTTATCTATTACAGAGAGAGAGAGAGAATCGGTGGCCGCAACTATGTTCATGGGGAAGAGGCGCAATGAAGGCACGTGGAGAATATTAGGGCTCGGACAAAAAAATGGGGGTTAAACCAGAAAAGAGATTAGGCATGAAAAATGGGAGCTTTCGACGGCTTGAAGAGAGAAGAGAACCGACGACATGGAGAAGAGAAGCAGGGACGCTCAAACCAGAGAAGAGAGAAGAAACGCTCCAGGGCTCAAACTAGAGAAGAAGAAGGCTCAATCACGCTGAAGGGCTCAAAACGGTGAGTTTTGTCATCAGTTTTGCTTTTAACTTCAATCCCGCCCAATTCCTTAATATCAAACAGAACATTTCATTTAAGTTTTTCTTTAGTTATCCGCACCGTTTCACTTGCCACATTGGATGGGTGCGCATCTTGGGTCCGTAAATCGCCTGCATTAAGAGTTTTCCTTATAGGAAAACAGCATGAGAAGTCTGTTGGTTTTAGACAAGTGCTACAGACTGTAACCTTTGAGGCAAATTACTTACCATCAATGCCATCGTCTAAATATTGTGGAGTAAAAAGATTTAATTATAAAACAATCGATTTTTGTTGTGCTGATGGAACAATCTCATTAGTTAGCAATGATGTTCTCGTTCTACTTTATTAACTATTTACTTCTAACTCGACTAAAGCCATAAAATTTTGCACATATGTTCACACATACAATAACAAATTTGTTTTTACATTATTTGCAATCAAATTTGATAGGAACTAATGTAGAAGAAATAAATGAATTTATCCATTCAGAGCTCAAGGACAGATCTATCATTACATTAATGATTTACTCTCTGAAGATAGATGGTCATCCTACTTATAGTTATATTTTTACGACACTGAACATGAATTAGAAAATCATGTTAATGACTCAAGAAGATTAGATTCATCTATTATTGATCAACTCATGAATATATTCGATGTTAATCCATACACTGGTTTCTTTCAAAGTCTGGGTGATATTCTAGATTTAGAAAATCATATAATTTATATAAGGTCATACGTTGGTTTAGATCAGCGTGTATATAACATTCTATCAGTGTCACAAGTTGCTGCTATTTAGACTAAAAACGATGATTATGAACAACAAGAAGGACGGAATATTTTAGTTTTTAACCATACAAGTGGAAGCCATATTTTTCAATATTATTTTGGTTGTTATAATCAACTTTAATATCCATTATTATTGTCTCTCGGTGATTCTAGTTGGCATCAAGGCACATAAATAGAGAAAATATGAACAATATTACTAATTGCTAAAACTTCAATATCGGTTCATCTACAACAATCAAATAATGCAGACATTACTTAGAAGAGAATAAAAAGGTCAAAAAATTTTTAATGTTCTAACTTTCTGATATTTAAATTTTAAATATTTCTCTTTCTGATTTTCCCTCCAAAACTTTTTTAGATTTAAAGGAAAAAAAGAAAAGAAAAAAGGAACCAACAGTTTCGTGCCTTAAATACTATTATTTCAAGTTGTAAATTAGACAAGGAAACAAATCTATTATGTTCTTATCTGGTCGTTTGTTGCAATAATTTGTTGTTGATATGTATGTTAAAATTAAAACTTCAAGATTAGATTATTTCTATTCGAAGCAATATGAAATTTGATTTTAGGTCTATCAAGGTATTGTTGATAACATTTCAATTGGATAAACTAATGTCTCAAAAGTTGGAAAACGTATTATTTTACCTTCATCTTTTATTGGAAATTCGAGAGATATGCGCAAAATATATGTGGAAGTAATGAACTTAGTACAGTGTTTTGGTAAACTTGATATTTTTTTAATCATGACATGTAATCTAGGTTGGAAAGAGATCTAAGATGAGTTGAATCCACAAGAAGTCTAAAATTTTTTTGATCTAATTGCATGCATCTTTAGGGCAAAACTACAAGATTTGAAAGATGACTTATTTAAGTGACAAATATTTGGTAAAGTTGCAGCATATGTTTATACAATTGATCATAAAAAAATGAGTATTCCACATGCTTATTTCTTAATTATAATTGAAAAAAATTGGAGACTTTATACTCCCGAATCTTTTGATGAAATTGTTTCAGCGAAAATACCTAATAAAATAGAAAATTTGCATTTATATAACACAATCATTAGACATATGATGCATGATCCTTGTGGAATACTAAATCTAACTAATGTATGTATGAAAAAAATGGTACTTGTAAGAATGAATATCCTAAATAATTTGCATCTAACACAACTGTTGGGATTGACTGTTTTCCATTATATAAACATCTTGAGAATGGAATAATTGCCAAAGTTAGAAGAAAAGATTTTAGATAACCGTTGGATAGTACCATATAATCCATATCTTATTTTTAAATTGAATTGCCACATCAACGTTGAGATTTATTCTACAATTAAGTTAGTCAAACATCTTTACAAATACATATACAAATGGCATGATCATATTGCTTTCAATTTAATTGGTGAACATGATAGTCAAAAAATTGATGAAATCCAACAATTTCAATCAGGTAGATGGATTACTCCACCTGAAGCTATGTGGAAAAATATGATTTCACACTTAATGAAATGTATCCGTCGGTCTACAGTTTGCATCTACATCTTGAAAATCAACATTTAGTAACTTTTCGTGCACATGAAAATTTGAACAATGTTTTAAGTTTGGATTCCTCAACAAAATTGATACTAACTGGATTTTTCTCAACTAATCAAATTGATCAAAATGCACGACAATTATTGCTAAACTAGCGCATGTAATGTTAGCAAACAAAGAACTCTTGCTAAACTATTACGTGTTATGAGATTAATTACATGGGATGAAGCAGCTATGTCTTAAAAACAATCTATTGAGGCATTAGATAAGATGCTACAAGATATAAATGATACAAAAGTATTATTTGGTGTCAAAGTTATTATATTTGGCGGAGATTTTCGTCAAGTTTTACTTGTGATTTGCAAAGGTACAAGACAAGAATAAATTGATGCAAGTTTAGATTCCTCATATTTATGGCCTACTTTAAAGAAAATCAAACTAATTGAAAATATGAGAGCTAGATTAAATCTTTACTTCTCACATTATTTAATTGAAGTTGGTAACGATACATTACCAACAACTATTGATGAAAAGATCAAAATTTCAAAAGAGATGCTTATTCCCTTTAACAATGATGTTGACTCTTTAAATTGCTTGATAGATGTCATTTTTGAAAATTTAATCCAAATGACAAACCGAGCTATATTGACACCAAAGAAACAATCTATTGCAACAAATATATTGATTCTATCAATTTGTAATTTAATTTTACTAATTTAATTAATTTTTTATATTAATTTTTTTATCAAAAAAATAAAAAAGAGGAAAAAAATGTTCATAGACCGACCAGACCAATAACTAACGGTTCGGCCTGGCAAAAATGATGGAACGAAATTTTCAGTCCATGACCCCTCCAGTACTGGACTGGACTGATTACACCCCTATGAGAAGTATTTTGGCTTACCAACCATGGTGGGGAAATCAAAGTTCAATACTTTTAGAAACATAAAAGAGAAGGTGTGGAATAAGATGAATAATTTCCTTTCACAAGTAGGAAAATAGGTGTTGTTAAAAGCAGTGATTCAAGCAATTCCAATATTTCCAATGAGCGTGTTCAAACTGCCTAAAAGGCTATGCAAGGACATATCATCGATGATTTCCAAATTTTAGTGGGGCCATAAGAAAGATGAGAAAAAGATTAAATGGATAAGCTGGTAAAAAATGAGTGAATCAAAGAAGAAAGGTGACTTGGGATTTCGAGATCTTGAAAGTTTCAATACTGCTTTGTTGGGCAAACAATGTTGGAGGCTCTTTTCTAATCAATCCTCTTTGGTAACTTAGATCATGAAGGAAAAATATTTTAAAAATGGGACTATGTTGGAAGCTAAGATTGGGAATGAGCCATCAATGATATGGAGAAGTACTCTTTGGACTGCTTTGGACTTACTTCGTGATGGTTTGATATGGAGAGTTGGAAATAAGAAAGATATCAAAATATGGGGTGATAAGTGGTTACTAATTCATTCTTCTTCCAAAGTACAATCTCCCATTACAGTATCACCATAAGATGCAAAAGTGACTAGAATTATTAATGCTGAAACTGGTTCTTGGAAGGAGACATACATTACAAGGATTTTTAACTCACGAGAGGTCGATACAATCTATAGTCTCCCTATCAGTAAAATGAGAGTTAAAGATAGAATGGTTTGGATCTTTACAAAGAATGAAAAATATTTGGTTAAAAGTGCCTATCATTTGAAGTTATCAAGGAAAAAGGAATTGAAAGGTGAGCCATCAAGATTGCATGCAGAAGTTGATGTATGGCAGCATATATGGATTATAATCCCGCTACGTACAGGAAACTTTGCGCATAAGAGCTGCGCAGGGATGCCATATCAGCATGTATTAAATAAATAAATAAATAAAGGAAAAAGCAAATAAAGATGAAAAAGAAAAGGAAAACTTTGCACACACAGAGAAACTTCAAACATTTTCCGATTTGAGAACCTTCGAAACTGCAGTTCTCCACCGCTGCAATCCATCTCCTGTGCAAAGCATCTAGCATTTTCCGACTCAAGAACCTACACCTGACACAGATTACAATATTATAACTTACCACTGAATTTGTCTTGCATTAATCTAGAAGAGGCCCCTTCATCATTGCATTGTCTTTGGCTCTCATCAACCACTGTATTCTCCTTTTTCCGTTTTAGTATAATAGCAGTTACTTAGCATGACACAAAAAATTAAGAACTTGCCTTGCATAGAAACTAAATTTTCATTTAACAAGGATGCTTAGACTCAATAAAGACCTTCAGATGAACACAAAATATGCTTCTTAAAATAAAATGTTTAGAACTCATAACTAATTTACAGTATATGATACTAATTTCATGCTAGAAGTCTATAGTCGAGAAAATAATTTCTGTATAGGTCAACCTGGCACTAACCAAGACATACTTTCAAATTAGAAAACCAGCAAAATTCACAAAGCACCAAGCAAATATAAAGAATCTGACTGTTAAGGGTGCATCAATATGAAATGTAAGCCGATGTAAACATGATTTATACAAGAAATAAGGAAATAAGCCCAAAGTCCTTTAAACAGTAGTCACCCAAAGCTTTTGATAGTGCTAGTCTTGTTGTCTGACTAATTGGCTTCCAGATCCTGTACACTCCATGTTCATCTTGTAAGCAAAAGACTCGTCCCTTGGACTCCGCTATTCACTCAGCCTCCTCTATAACCAAAATAGATTGAAATTGAAAATCTATAGCAATAGATGCACATATGCACAAACAAACACACACAGACCTAACAAGGTAAACTGGGCTTAAAGTCAATGCTAAGCTGCCACAGCGTGTCAATGAGGAGCCACTGCTTCTGCTTAGGGTTCAAAAACCCATCACGGGGTGCGACATAAAGGAGACGGAGGAGGGAGGTGGAGGGGGTTTGGGTTTAGAAACCCATCCAATGTTTCTGATGAATCTTTCGAAGAGATGGAGGAGGATGAAAATAGGGGAGGGAGAAGGAGGAAACTGGGAAGGGGGGCACAAGATGGGTTTTAGAAATTGGGAAACTGAGATGAAACACACTGTTTAGGAAAATTCCTAAACGCACTGTATTAATTTATGGTGTGCTGTTACAGGCAACCAAAAATAAAACCTATACTCCTAAAAATAATGTCGTGGTGTAAGTAAGGATCGTTCCCATGGAGAGTATTTAGCCTAGTTTTATCCTACGTGAACAAGGATGGGTGGGGTTTGAATATAACAAAAACAATTTTAAGAAGAACAACTAAGGAACAATTTAAATTAAAGTATTGAAATCAATCAAAAGAACAAACATTGGTCTAAGTCAACATCTACCATCGAAATTTTACAACTGATCATCGATGCAAGTATAAATTAATTCATACTTTGAATATTCATCGTTAGAATTATTTTCCTATTTCTCCTTAGTCGCAGTTAATTAGAAAACAAGCGATTTAATTAACCTTAACCACTAAACAACCCAAGACAAGTGCTAAAGGTTTAATCTAGTAGCAGCCTTAAGAATTAGAGAGATCGATGAAGCTAAACAACACAAGCACAAGTGGTTTCATTTAATTTCGTCGAGCGTTCTTCCTAAGATCTAATAATTTCTGACGCAATAAATCATTAAATTTTAGTTGCTTCACAAATAAGAGGGATCAAACAATTACTGATTTGATATCTAACCTAGTAGTAGATTGCAACGAATAATAAACTAATAAGCCTCCTAGTAATTAAACGAGACAATCATGAAAATAGGCACGTAAGAACATCCGATACTCAAACCATAAATTGAATACTAAAAACAAATTAGATTTCACAGTTTTATTGATTCCGAGGCTTCCGTTTCCTTCGACCAATTATGAAAATTTAGCCACACAAGGCCATCACGAAAACTTGAAGGAGAAGTTAGAGAAGAGGGGAGGGAGAGGTGTCTGTCAGTCTCCTGATTTATCCCCCTCTTAACGCATTCAATTCAGTTTTTCTGAAGCCTACAAAATCTCCTAAAAATATTCTAAGTATTATCATAAAATAACAATATCCAAATCTGACTAATTAAGGAAAATATTAAAAATAAAATAAAGTCCTAATATAACTAGGAAAGTGGTGTTTTCAGCTGAAATTTTCGTGCACCAGATCTTGAAAACTTTCGATAATAAACTGCGTAAGATCCACATATTAGAATTGTAGGCTAAGGAATGTTTCAGAACTTCAGCAGTGTAGGTGCGTCAACTTTAAGCCCAATTTTGACCTTGATTTAGCCCATATCTCTCAAAACTCAAAACATGAAAGTTGTAGAGATTTTCCTTGGAATTCCATATCATTTTGAATAATCTCAATCAGAGCTTGGATGAGAGAGTTATGCTCATATTACAAAGCAATGTTGAAATAGTCCAAAATCGCTCAATTAGCTTCGTTTTGCATCCTACGTCAAAATATAAGAATAATGAGTATATTAAGGCGCCAAATAAGTATAAAAGACTAAACAGTAAGGGAGAAAAATATGACATTTTCTATTCTCATCAATTTCCCCGTAGACTCCCGCATTTGTTCGTGCGCATCTCCTATGCCAACTCTCCTGCATAGAGAGTTTTCCATGGGATTAAAAGTTTCTAGGTATGCAAAAGATTTTATATGGAAAACATGTCATGAAATTTTGCCTATAAAAAGGAATCTTTATGTTCGAAAGGTTTTTGATTATGCATTATGTCCTATATGTCTGCAAGAAGAAGAGTTTGTGTGTCGTGTTTTATGGAGATGTGTGGTCTAAGGAAAACAGCCCTGTGGGTAAATGGCCATGCATGGATACAAATTTCTTAGAATTATGGAAGAAGATTATTGACAACAAACAACATGCAACACTAACAATAGACAACATGACAAATGAACGCCTATAGTCAATGAAGACTTACCACTAGTCACGACAACTTTATGCAATGACTCCTCCTTCATGCAACGACTAATTCACTATTTTGACACTTGTATTGATATAATGAACATTATAAAAAGCAATGGGAGACTCTCAGTACACTCACGGTGTCTGCAATATTTTATCAAACACCTTGAGTCTTTATGGTATGAGAGCAGTGTGAGTGAAGAGAGTCTTCCTCCATGGTCACCATTACTCTCAACGTTGGAAATTTCGTCACTATATGCCTAAACAACAACAACTATCCTCTGTGGTGAGAGCAACTCATAGCCTTGGCTGAGAGCCAAGACTTGGTAGATCACCTCCTTCGTGAGGACTCTGCCCCTCCCAAATTCTCCATCCCCATTGTTGGAGCATCAGACTCAGCAAAACCAGAAAAAAAAAAAAATCTGGAATATCTTCAATGGCGCAAATTAGACCGCCTACTCAAAGGGTGGATAATTGGCACCCTCTTAGAAGAGGCACTCAGCCTTGTCGTGGGGATGGACTCTGTTCATCATGTACGGATGGCACTCAAATCAACATATGTGCATGATTCACAAGAACGTGAATTTCATTTTACCTAGCAGCTCACATACCTAAAAAAGGACTCGACAACACCACTTGCAGAACATCTCCGCATCTGCAAAAATTTGTGTGATAGTTTGGCTTCAATCGGATGGCCAGTTGCTAACAAGATGAATGTGTTCTCCCTCTTGAATGGCCTTAAAGCCCGATATGAACTATTCACTACCTCAATGCTAAAGCCTCCCATGCCTTCGTACGTCGAAATCATCACATTTCAACACTCCATGAAATTAACCCCTCTGTTGCTTTCTATGGCCAGCAGACAGGGACGCTGATCTTCAAGGACCACCGTGGTGGTAGCCTTGTGCAACCAAGAGGTTTCTCCTTAAGGGGGCGAGGGTTTCACCCTACCAGTCACTTGAGACGGGAAGGAGATCCTTCGTATGAAAATGGATCTTTACACGGGCTTCTACACATGTAAGGGCCGCATCACACGGGCCCTCTTTAACACTTGAGTCAACTGAACGACCCCATAAGGCCTGTGACCCACCACCCACATGTCAAATCTATGGAAAATGGGGTCATATGACCCTAAAAATGAATGAGTTGCAGACATTGGAGCATCTGCCCATATGACAGGTAACTCAGGTATGCTTGAAAATTTGCATTGATATTTTGGTACTGATGCTGTCATTATTGGCAATGGTAGTTCACATGCTATTACACATATCAGTGATATGTACATAAATAATGGTTCCACTTGAATAAAATTACGTGATGTTCTTTTAGTACCAGCACTAGCAAAAAATATTTTATCTATTGGACAACTTATTAATGATTATCCCTATAACTGTGAATTTTATGATGGTCATTTTGTTGTAAAGGAACAGGAGACCAACCGCGTCCTAATAAGCGAGCGACGAAAGGGTAATTTCTACTCTTTATCTGCACCTTACGAAGCACACTTCTCAACTCACTTTCGGACTGTTTCTAAAAATGTGTGGCATCAGTGTTTAGGACATCCTCAGGTCTCAGCTATCCAAGTCCTTAAATCCAAAGGACTTATTCAAATTTCTGGCACCAATAAAACATTGTGTATTTGTGAAAGTTGCAAGTAGGGAACCTAAGCAAATTATCATTTTTACCCTCTTCTAGTTTAACTCATGCTATTTTTGATAAAGTTTATTGTAATTTATGGGGTCCTACTCCTGTTATTTTTGTTGGTAAATTTTCTTACTATACTTGTTTAATTGATGCTTTTTTTAAATTTATATGGTTCATTTCACTACAAAATAAAATCTGATTTCTTTTTAGTCTTTCTAACTTTTGGAAAATATGTTGAAAGTCAATTCAATAAAGAAAATAAAAAATTTTCAAACCGATAGTGGTGGAGAATTTGCTAATACTCTGCTTACCTCACATTTACAACGACAAGGCAATATTCATCAGTTTTCCTACCTTAATACTCCTGAACAAAATGGCACAACGGAACGTCATCATTGTACTATTCGAGAACTTGGTATGACAATACTTTTTCAAAGTGATGTTCCAAAACGTTTTTGGGTAGAAGGTTTTGCTACTACTGTCTTTTTCATAAATCGTCTTCCCTCATTTACTCTAGATTTAGAAACCTTCACCTTCCACCACCTTCTGACCCGACTTTATCTATATTTGACATCTGGATTACACCTCCCTTAGCCTCACCTCCCCCACTACTTCGTCCTCTCTCCCAGACCTACATATTCCCTTACCATCGACCATTCTCTCTTCCGCCCCTGTGCCGCAACCCCACATCCGTACATCAATCACACCTGACAGCTCTCCTTCTCCTCCAACTCCATGTACTTCATTTACACCAACCCCATCTTGGCCTCCTCAACACACAATGATTACCTGATCACGTGCCAATATTAAAAAACTCAACCCTAAATATGCAAATCTCCATGATCTCAGCATCATACCCAAGGAGCCCAAAACCATACGCTCTGCCCTCAATTACCCCAAGTGGACCCATGCTATGCTTGATGAACTGAAAACCTTATATGCTAACAATACTTGGACTCTTGTGAAATGTGAATCCTCCATGGATGTTATTGGTTGCAAATGAATTTTTAAAACAAAACTCAACACGGATGACACACTTGATCAACTGAAAGCTCGTTTAGTAGCAAAAGGCTTTCACCAAATAGCTGGTACTAACTATCATGAAATATTTTCTCCGGTGATCCAACCAAATACTATCTGGATTGTTATTAGTATTGCTCTGGTCAACCATTGGGATATTCGTCAACTAGACGTCAAAAATGCATTTATCCACGGTGACTTCCATGAACCTGTCTACATGGAACAACCTCCAGGTTTTATCCACTCAACTCATTCCTCTCATGTTTGTAAATTAAACAAAGTTTTGTATGGCTTAAAGCAAGTCCCATGCACATGGTTTGATAAATTTAGTAGTTTTTTACTTATAGTTTTAATTGCAGCACTGCCGATCCCTCTTTATTTATTTACCGTTCCTCTCATGGATGTCTTATATTACTCTTATATGTTGATGATATTTTACTTACTGGCTCTTCCACTGATTTCCTCTTTGAGTTTATCTCAACCCTTAGCAGTCAATTTGCCATGAAAGACTTGGGTCTCATCCATTACCTTTTAGGAATTCAAATTACTCACACTCCTTACAGCCTTACCCTGACCCAAGCTAAATATGCCCGTGACATTTTAGACCTGGCCTAAATGAGTGACTGCAAGCCCATGGGCACTACCATGATGGCTAAGACCAATAGTCTTAAATCCACGACTCTTTTTTCTAACCCAGCCCATTATCGCAGTCTTGTTGGTGCTCTTTAATATCTTACCTTTACTCGCCTTGATCTTGCATATAGTGTTAACTTTGTTTCTCAATTTATGCACTCTCCTACTGAAACTCATTTAAAAATGATTAAACGTATCCTTAGATATGTGAAAGGTACGGTTAATTTTGTACTTCATTTCAGCTCCAACTCTACACTTAATCTTTATGCCTTTTCTGATGCAGATTGGGCTAACTGCCTTCTCACCCGACGCTCCACGACAGGTTATTGTGTTTTTCTTGGCATTAACTGCATTTCTTGGTCTGCAAAAAAGCAACATACTGTCTCTCGCTTGAGTACTGAAGCTGAGTATAGAGCTATGGCCCAAACTACTACTGAACTTACATATATCTCTTTTCTTCTTCGAGACCTCGACATCAAGCTACAAGCACCACCTTTATTGCTTTGTAATAATCTTATTGCACTTTACATGACTGTCAACCTTGTTTTTCATGCTCGAAGCAAACACATTGAGATCAACTACCATTATGTACGTGAACGTGTCGCTCTTGGTCTTCTTCATACTCATCATGTACCGGCTTCCTTACAACTTGCTGATCTCTTTACCAAACCACTTGGGTACTCGACTCTCTTTCCTCTATGCAACAAACTTGGCCTCCTACCTTGACACAATTTGCGGGAGCGTATTAACAACAAACAACATGCAACACTAACAACTGACAACATAGCAAATGAGGGCCCATAGTCAATGAAGACTTACCACTAATCACGACAACTTTATGCAACGACTCCTTATTCATGCAACGGTTAATTCACTATTTTGGCACTTGTATTGATGTAATGAGCATTATAAAAAGTAATGGGAGACTCTCAGTACACTCACGGTGTCTGAAACATTTTATCAAACACCTTGAATGCTTTACTATCTTTAAAGATAACTGAGGAGTTGAAAAAAGAGAAGCTTTATGTGGTTACAATTATTATGAGAATAATATGGAATAGAAGGAATGCTTTTGTTTTTAGAAAATCATTATGAAAGTCCAAAGATGGTCGTTTAGTTGCCATTGCAATCCTTGAGGATTTTCAGCAAGCCCAAGAATTTGTAGCCAAGATACATGGGAAGCAATGGATGCAAGAGGTAGAGCGAGATGGCAAAAACCTGGGATGCAACAGTAGATGTGAAAAAGAAAATGGTTGGGCTTGGAATAATTGTAAGAGACTCTGAGGGTGAAATTCTGGTAGCTCTGTGTGCAAGACACAACCATTTGGTTACTCCTAGTGCTGCTGACGCTTTAACATTGAGGAGAGCAATGTAATTATGTGTTGAGCTACGATTTAAAAGGCTTGTATTTGAGGGTGATGCAATGAACATAATCCAAGCCACTAACACTAGTGAAGAAGATTTGACCATGCATGGACAGGTTGTTGATGACACTCAAGGGATGCTCAGTGGACAAGATTGATGGAAAGTGAGTTTTGTTTTTTAGAGAAGTAAATGTAATTGTTCATAGTTTAGCAAAGTTTGCTTTAACTTGTGAGTGTGAGAAGGTGTGGATAGAGGAAGTCCCACAATCTCTTTTGAGTTATGTTACGAGAGACAAGTCTTGTAATGGTTAATGATAAATAAAAACTCCTTATTCTCAAAAACCAAAAAAACAAAAACAAAAAAACAAAGAGAAGTAAGTAATGTTCCCAAACTTTATTTTATAAAAAGGGAAATCATAAAATATCACTATTAGGATCATAAATAATAAACTTTTTTAATCAAAGACCTAACATATTCTTGCACTGAACAAAGTTTCACAAAAAATATATTCTCTTCAACAAGAAGAAATAAAAGAAAGGACACCAATAATAATAATAATAATAATAATAATAATAAGTTAAAATAAAATTTCTTAAAAAAAATGACTTCTTTTCTATTTGGAAAGAAAGTTGTAGAGAATCTTCTTTCAATGTTATACTATCCAAAGAAGGGAAAATCTTCAAAGTGGTACATCTGTTCTTGGGCTAAGACCAGCCTCCAATAAGAACCGGCCACGTAGCCCACCCATTTCACTAACAATGGGACGCAATGCACCGAATAAAAAAAAAATCCTACCCCTTGTTACCCCTCGTCTGACTCTCACCTTGCTCTCCCTCTTGCACCGAAGCCCCCTTCAAACTCATCGAACTTAGTCTCTCTCTCTCTCTCTCTCTCTCTCTCTCTCACTCGTCTCTCTCCTCGCCCTCGTCAAATCCGTAGCCATTGAAGCGTCATGAAGGAAGTCGACATCGATTTGCATTGTGTGGGTATATATTGATTCTCCTTCATCCTTCTTTATTTGGTTGCCGAATCAAACCACCATCGTCACTCTCTCTCGCCCTCATCAAATCCGCAGGTAGGAAATGCTTTATATTTCATTTTATTTGGAGTTTTTTGAACATAGATGGATTATGGATTATGGCTTGCATATGCTTTGAACGTAAATGCTTTATATTCCATTGCTGAAGTCACTCCACAAAATTTCCACAAAAAAATGTGACTACTCAAATTTAAGCATGTGAAAATTATCCCATAATTTTCTGCTCATACAAAATATACTTAAAATAAAATTTATATACAGATTATGGAACTCAATGGCTCTTTAGGTCTGGGAATTGTTTCTGTTTTCTTTCTTTCTATCTTTTTCTTGTTCTTTGTTCTTTATCTAAGCAAATGGATTAGCAGAGCTTGAAAGCATTTGGGCAAGTATTGGGGCAACATGTAGTAGGAAAAAATGCCAGATTTCGTACTTATGGTATATATGCAAAAACAGAGCAAAATGAACTGCAAAAATATAGAGGAAAGCACAGAGGAAAAATGACAGTGGTGCCGCGTCAGACGGCGTGGTGGCTGTCGGACTTTGTGGTGGCTGTGGGTGCTGATGAAATGCGTGGTGGCTGACTGGTTGGCGTCGGGCTGCCTGCCGTTGGCGTTGAAATAGTTGTGGGTGGTTGTAGCTTGGGCTGCTAGGCGTGTAGAAGGAGAGCGGCGATGGCTGTGCAATGGGTATAACAGAACATAAGCATTTGACGTAGGGTATTGGAGACTGTTCTAATGTAGTGGGACGCATTGTGTTATAGTATATAATGTAACGTGTCAAAATATCATTCGTTGCTAATCTATAGCCTAAAATGGACAGCACCGCTCCAAAGCGGAACTAATCCAAAGAATGACTTGATCTAGGTCCTATTAATGCTCATGATGGTGACGATGTGCTGTCAAAGGATTTTTTTACAATTGGATACTTTTTAAAATTTTCAGAAAAATAATATATTTACATTAAAAAATCTTAAGAATAATTCCCATTAATACATTTTACCCTGATTTAACAACAAATAAACAAAACTTTCATAAAATTAAAAACTCTCACAATTTTATTACACATATTGTTAATGAATTCCACCACTTTTGAGATTCTAAAAAATATATATATATATATATTTTAAACCTTTTCAATAAAAATATAATCTTAATGATATTAATTTTTGAAAAAATTTAAGAATTTTATAGGAAATGATTAAATATATTCTGATGAATTGACCCTATTGAGAAGTGATTTCAATCCATCTCATCTTATCTTATTATTACAACTTTTCTAAATTTGTATATAAAATATAATAAAAAATTCAACCTTTTCAAATTTTAAAATAATAATATTAAAAAATAATATTTTAATAATATTTTATTCAACTCATCTAAAACCATCTCGACTTATCTCCTCTAAACACTACCTCAAAAATAACTAAATATATATACAGGAGAAGTAGACGTGTCCCTTCTCCCAGCCAATGTTTCCTCTCCGTGAAAATAAAAAAATATGAAAGAAAAGAACAAGAGAGCACTTTCTTTCCAATTTTGAAGCTACCGAAACAAGAGGAGAGAGAGAGAGAGAGAGGAGAGCGCCTTGTATCGCCTCCTGCCGCCCCCTAAAATAGCCTAAAATAGAGCTGGTGCCCGGAGTCTAATTGAGGTGGCGAGACCAGATTCACCCATCTCGAATTTAAGGGTACTTTCATCACATTGGTGTGTTCTAGGTATGTAATTCGACCCAAATCGCGATATTCTGAGGTTAAATTTAGTTAATTTTTATTGAATAGGAATCATTTGAGAAAATTGAATATAGGGTTTTAGTTATCCGAAAATGTGGTGGGTTTTTGCTATGTGGATATATATTTTTTTTAAGTTTAGTTGATTTTGATTAAATTGGAAGAATTTGAGAAAATCGAATGCATAGAGAGATTGAGTAGGCTATCAGATATTGCAGGTGGTGCTGGTTTCTATCGGTGGGGGTTTAATTTGAAGAGCTGAAGTATAAAGGAATGAGAGATTGGGTAAATTTAGGAATGGTAACTGTCTATTCTGGGTTTCTATATTAAAATACATATTTTATTGTAGAACAGCGTAAAACTGATTTAAGAAACGTTTGTAAATTTGAGATTTTTGGTTTGCACATGCTGGCTAAGCAGATTTGGCTAGCCCAGATTTTCTAAGTAACCCTAAGCGCAATGTTTTCTATAAAATAGATAATGACACGAAATATGTATTTGGTGATATATTTAAAGAAAATTTTCCATTGATCTGTGTTATTTTAATGTCTAAGGGTGAATGCGATGTAATGAAACTTTTACTATATTTTTTATGCTTCTCTAATCTATCTTTGATGCTTAAAAAATTTTACTATATGAACACCAATAAGCATGCTCTCCCGAGGGGGTGATGAAAGATCTTGCAATCTCTTTTGTCCTCATCCAAAATGGCGAAGTTCGAAATTGAGAAAAGCAGATTTAAAACTCGAGATGAAGAAGGACCTTACTAAATCTATGAGTTCGCCGCTGATAATCTCCTAATAGTGTTTAAAGAAGAGAGTTGAGCTGAATTTTTAAATGTGGGAATATTTTGAGCTAGGTATAGTGGTGCCTTGAGAAAGGGTAAATTGATTTTTTCTGTGTGATGTGCACATGCTGGAAATGATAAATGAATTGTGCCATGGATTTATATGAAAATGAGTGTGACGAGATATTGGATAAAAGCAAAGGTGAATTTGGCTGTATCTATATAGATATGGTTATAGTTTTTTATTCTTATTTTACTTTGTTCCAATTATGCATATCGGTGAGCATTGTAAATACTCCCTATAGCACATGAGGTGATAGATTTTTCCTATTATAAGGGCGTGAAGAATATATTTGCAATGGGGATTGTGTAACTATGTTGGTTCTTGAATTGGTCTATCGGTAGACTCTTTGTGTAATATGGGCTCATAGCTAAAGACTCCAAAGTGCATCTCTTTTACAGGGGTGAAAGTGTTTGACAAGAATGGAAACGCATTGGGAGTTGGTTTTTGTAATATTAAATTAGATGTTATTGCCCAAAGTGGGATGAAATTTAAATTGAAGGTTTATGGACTGCATTAATTTTGAAAGATATAGGACTGTTTTTACAGATCTCTGTATAAAAGTGTGATTGGAAAATGGCTCGATCCCACACTGGTGTTAGTTATCTCTTCTTACTAAGTTATCTCATTCAATTAAATAACATTTCTGGTTCAAGTACAACTTATTCAAGCAGATGATCGTGGAGGCACTAGGGACTCTAGACTCAATATTTTTTTATTACTGTGACAATTTTATAATCTGTCTTGCTTTGGAGGTTTTTTTATACATTTTTTGTGGCTTGGTATTGTTGATGATAAATTGTTATTGTGAAATTAGTTACTCTAGCATGTATTGTGGTAAATTTTAATTGCAAGTCAAGTGCACTACGGTTACATTGGTTATCAAGCAGAATTTGGATTTTGGGCATTACAGCTTTGGTTTCTATATGATGGATGCAAAAGCAAAGAAAGAGTGCTGCAATCCGGTGAGGAAACCAGGGCCTGTGTCAATGGATCATGTCCTATTGGCGCTGCGAGAGACCAAAGAAGAGAGGGACCTGAGAATCCGCAGTCTGTTCAATTTCTTTGACACCACAAATGTGGGGTATTTGGACTATACACAGATTGAGGCTGGCCTCTCTGCACTCCAAATACCATCCCAGTACAAGTATGCCAAGGATTTGTTAAGTGTGTGTGATTCCAATCAAGATGGTCGTGTCGAGTACCTGGAGTTTAAGCGGTACATGGATGACAAGGAACTTGAGCTTTATTGCATTTTTCAAGCCATAGATGTTGAACACAATGGTTGCATTACACCTGAAGAGCTCTTGGATGCACTTATTAGGGCGGGTAAATTCAAACTCTATTTATTCGCCCTATTATTATTTTCAACTTCTGCAAGTATTTTTGATAAAACTGTCTCAATGCTTCCGGCAATGTTGCCATTTTCGGGGTTATTGGATGCTGGGATCTGAGCTTTAGCCCACATATTTATTAATATGCCTGTTATGCCCCTATCTATCTCTGTTTGGGAATCAAGTTTGCATCCTCCCATTCTAGTTTCTATAACCCCTTGAGAAGCTAATTTGGAAAGTAGAATGTTCAGTTTCTTGTCAAAGTTAGTAGCCGAATATTCTGACAGTTTTTGCAACTTAAGGTTCATTAATAAAATTTAATCTATATATATATATATATATAACCCAACGTGATTACCTCTTTAACATTCAATGCCTATTTCCAAGCTAAGTCACATGTAATGATGACTTGAACTGGCAAATATATTGGAGAGCAAGAGTTTTCAATTTATTGAAATTTCTGACAAAAAATTGGGATAGCTGTCCAGCTGCCTTCTTTATTGTTGCAGATGTACAGCTGTTGTACTTCACTAAGACCAATGTAGTTGTATTATGTTTATGTAACTATGTTTTTCATTCCAACCTTTATCAGGCTAAGTAAATATTTTGGCAAATGCATAAATTTACTTCTTTTCCCCCCTTTGTTCTAATAGTAAATGCTTAAAGCTTCAGTGATAGGTTTGTAATCCATTTAGATTGCAATTTACTTCATATAACCATGTCGGCTTGTTGTACCATCTGTGTATGCATAGCACTTAAAATCACTGTTTTCAGACATGGTTTTTCTCTTAAGTGGGCTGTTTCACTCTATAAGCCACTTCAGTCTCTCTTTTGTAGGGATTGAAATTGATGATGAGGAACTTGCCCGTTTTGTTGAGCGTGTTGATAAAGATAACAACGGGGTTATTACATTTGAAGAATGGAGGGATTTTCTTCTGCTCTACCCTCACGAGGCAACTATTGAGAACATTTATCATTATTTAGAGAGGGTATGCCTTGTTGATATTGGGGAACAGACTGTAATCCCAGAGGGCATCAGTCAACATATCCATGCAAGTAGATATCTTATTGCAGGTGGGGTAGCAGGAGCAACATCCCGTACAGCTACTGCACCTCTTGATCGTCTAAAGGTTATTTTGCAAGTACAAACAACACGAGCTCGTATCATGCCAGCAATAAGAAATATCTGGAGAGAAGGTGGCTTCTTGGGTTTTTTCCGAGGGAATGGGTTGAATGTTCTGAAGGTGGCCCCTGAAAGTGCCATCAAGTTCTACACTTACGAAATGCTGAAAAGATTCATTGCTAATGCTAGAGCAGGAGGGGAAGGAAGTAAGGCTGATGTTGGCACTGCTGGGCACCTGTTTGCTGGTGGTTTAGCTGGTGCCGTCGCACAGACTACTATTTATCCAATGGATCTTGTAAAAACTAGATTACAAACATATACTTGTGAAGGTGGAAGAGTTCCTAGTCTTGGAACTCTGTCAAGAGATATATGGGTTCATGAGGGACCCCGAGCATTCTATAGGGGCGTTGTTCCATCTCTGCTTGGGATTATCCCTTATGCTGGGATTGATCTTGCTGCATATGATACCTTGAAAGATATGTCCAAGAAGTATATTCTTCATGACAGTGGTAAGTTCCTATTTTATATAGCTAGCTTCTTTTCACAATCTTTCCATTTCTCTTCCATTTTCTTTTTTCCTTTTTGTGCGTGTTTGTTTTATTCCAAGTCTGCCTTTATCTCGTATGTTGAACTTTTTTAGATTTTCTGTAGAACCTGGTCCTTTTGTGCAATTGGGATGTGGGACAATATCAGGAGCTCTTGGTGCAACATGTGTTTATCCATTGCAGGTTGTCAGAACAAGGTAAATCAAGGTTTTTTCACTATCTTGGTTATTGCTCAAGTCCTGATTAAACTTCTATTCAATTTGGTCTTTTTAAGATGAGGCTAATTTTGCTACTGCTTGCCAGAATGCAAGCTCAGCGTGCTAATGCTGATGCTGCTTATAAGGGGATGGCTGATGTATTTAGGAGAACCTTTCAACATGAAGGGTTGAGAGGGTTCTACAAAGGACTATTCCCTAATTTGCTAAAAGTCGTCCCCTCTGCAAGTATTACATACATGGTTTACGAGTCCATGAAAAAGAGTCTGGATCTGGACTGAAGAATTATGCAGCTTCATCCAATGATTATTCTGATTGACATGGCTGACCTTAGAGAGTTGACAAATGTTGAGAGGGTTGGATGATGAAGATAATGACGATGAGATAATATCCGTAATTTAGTAGATATAGTCGATTGTTGCTGTCACAACACAAATAATGTTGCTATGGCCAGATACCTTGAAGGGTGATATTTGTTTTCATTGGCTTGAAACTTTTATCAAGCTTCGTGAGCATTAGCACATAATTGTTGTATTATACAGAAACATACACAATTGACTGAGAAACCAATTTTGTAATTCATTTTAGTGGCTCAAGAAAGTCAAAATTTCAATAGCAGAATTCCATTTCTTTTGCTTGTCCGACTTCAGGTGCCCCGAGATCCCTATTCACCGCGAGCCCTCAGGTATTGTACCCCCTCTTTACATATATGTAATTTGGTTACGAATTCCACGGGCTCTCCGAGAAGTACTTGAATTGAATTTAGAGACGGACAAAGTATTAAATGCTTGTTTACTTTTCTTTTTTGTTTAAATATTTTGCAATTCGGTTTATATATATATATATAGAGAGAGAGAGCAATGTTAGATATAGTTTTTGAGAAATACTTTAGCTACAAAGAGATTACATAAAAGTAAACTTATAAACTGACATGGCTTGATGCAATACGTCAGATTGTAAAGTTACTTTTATTATATAGTATATCTAACGGATCACATAAAGTCACATAAGTTTGTAGGTTTATTTGTGTATACACTGTGTATGTAACATTTCTCATAATTTTAAGATGTGTAAATCTTGTGCACTCTTCTTTAAAAAGTGAAATATATCATAAAAAAGTTAATTTTTTTCATGTGAATTTTAAGTTTTTTTTTAAATAAAATGTGTGGAAGTTGCATATTTTAAAACTGTATAAATAATTTACCTTGCAAATATTTGACGGGCAAGAGATTTATTTTCTTGTCACGATTGCAAATTATTGCTATTGTACTGTCCAGTATCCACTGGCTAGAGGGACAAAATACTGTCGGTGGAGAAGGGATTTGCAATTATGGGATGGCAAAAGTATATATTTCACCTTCTAATGGGTGTTTTAGACTTTTGATTACTTAGGACTAACACAATACATTATACGTCACTCTTTTATTGCGACGGTGGTGGTCATCCTAGAGGAGTGGCGATCACCTTGATAGAGAGGGGTGGTGGTAATTTATGTTCGTGTCATGTCAAGTCATAAATATTAGACTATATAAATCAATTCAAACCAATCCATTTAATTAAATGAGTCAGACTCTAAAACTCTAACAATGCTTATATAAATAATGAGTGACATGATACGATTCACTTAACTAGTTCAGTTAGTAATTTTTATTGGATTAACATGGAGATCAATTTCAACCCATTTCATATAATGGGTTGAGTTGGTCATATTTTTATTTTTTAACCCAATTAATACAATTTTCTATATAATGCAATGATAACTATATGAATCATTCACAATTACAAATGAATTTATGATAAAATATTTTATTATCAATATCCAAACTAATAATATAGAAGAAGAGTAAAATTTTCATAAAATAAAATTAGATATTAACCAAAAAAGGTTAATAGATATAAATAACCAAATAATACTACTAATATTGGATATTCTTAACAACAACAACAAATATATCAGACAACATTTATCAAATTTGAAAATATAATTTATTCATGTTATACAGGTTGATTGCGGATTTTGCAGGTTGATCCGTTTATTAATCACGTTTTATCGAGTCAACCTATTTTAACCCAAATCAAAACCCACTTATTTCATGTCAGATTCACACACTATAACAGATCGTAGCATTTGTGACAAACACAACCGTCAAGAAAAAAACACCAAACCAATACAAAATCTTTTGTGTGATGGAAAAAATTGTCAACCTACCGACACAACAACCACGTCACCAAACAGATGTGTCGGTTTACTGTTCAACCAACACAAAAAATATTTTTTGTGACGATTTTGTGACTCAACGTTCAATTGAATGTCCGACCGTGACCAACTTTTGGTGACAATTTGTAACACTGAGGCCCAACACCAAGCCCAGGCCAAGTTGCGTTCTATATATTTTTTTTTAGATTAATATTTATGGGAAGCCCATTTGAGATTTATCAAGCAATTTTTGAATAGGTCATGGGACCAAAATATTATTACCACAAAATATGAATTTTATTGGGCTCGATCATTTTGTTAAAACCCATTTAATATTTATGGATCAAGTGAACCCTAAATAATTAAAAATTGACCCAAGAAATTCTTCTAAAGGCTCGGAGATATTATTGGACGATAGATTTATTTTGGACATGAGGATTAAGGCCTAATTTTTTTATGAAGATCCAACCCATGATTTGTGTTCAATTTCAAACAAATTAGGGTTACAACTCTAAAGTCTCATTATCATTAAAATTATTCAATTGACTACTGAGATATATATATATATATATATATATATATATATAAATTCAGCCTCGTGCATCATGAGTTGATTTTATTCTTCTTCAAAAACCCTAGTTTAGTTTTTGGTTACCCTCTGCCCACGTTCACCACCCTAGCAGCATGATTCTCTCTTATGTCGAAAACTCCACCATGATGCACTACGGTTGCACCGCACTAGTACACGTCAAAACAAGCCCTTAGAAAGCCTCTCAATGTGAGAGCGACAAAAACCAGGACATTTCAAGCCCCACGCATAGCTAGCCACTCCTAGTTCAGGCGCTACCTCAAGTACTCAAACAGAAACCACCAAAACCTTTGCTTGGAAGTAGGAAAAAAAAACCACACCCCCTATAGCTTGAAACAATAGACTCACCCATGCCGCTGCACCATGAGACAGCTGACCACTCCATGATACCACAAGGAAAATGCATCGCGGAGGGCCCACGTCCAGCTGAGAACCACCATAGAGTAGCCCAGCCATTACACCATAGCCCCTCCCTCCACTGTAAACCACCACCACTTTTCGTTGGAGGCCAAAACCATAGAAATCATCCCTCCTCACCCCACAGTTAAACCGCCTTAAAGGAGCCATTATACCTCCTCACAGCCATCACCGCCCCTACGTGGAGTGCAGTAGCCCACGTTCAACGGCTTCAGCCACCACGTCACGACCTCCTCCCACTGCTCAGCCTCAGTACAACATCAAAACTCCTCCACAACACTGCCCTTGCACCACCAGCCCACACCCAGCCTCCACCATGCTTTGTTTCACCACACGAAAACAGAGCAAGCTTCTCCGCCACCGCCCAGTTGCTAAGCCTCGAAGCCCATGACAGAACAAGTGTGAACCACCCAAATGGGCCATAGAAGCAGGCCATGCCACCCCAAGTTCGTCGTTCTCCTCTTGGTAAGCCCATGCCCTAACCTTCCCCTATTGTCTCTCTCCGCCCCCGTTTCCCTCAAGTTAGCTCTCTCTCTCTCTCTCTCTCTCTCATCACTTTCTCTCTTTCTCTCAATGTTCTGCCACCACTCCAGCCTCGCTGCCATGGATATTCACCCAGGCCACCACCATATGTGTTGCTCTCTCTCGATGAGTCTAAGACCTCCTCGCATAGTGCTCTCTAAGGTTGCAATCAAGCCAAGCCGAGCCAATCTTTGGCTTGTTGAGCTCGGCTCAACTCAAAATACTCGAGTTCGAGCCCGAACTCAAGATTTTTATTTAGTCTTTGTTCGAACTCGACTCGATAAGCTAAACTCCCAACTCGTCCCCAAAACGAGCTCAAGCTCAGCTCGAATTATTATTATTATTATTATTTTGAATAAGATTTAATAATTAATAAATTAGATAAATAAAAAAATAAAAAATATAAGATTAGATTTGTACAACTAACAAGTAAAACCTCTATTGAATTATAAGATTTTAAAAATTTATAATTAATTAATATCTAACTAGTTGATATTTATTCATAATAACAATATATTATATGCCTACGTAAATTATTAATATATGCATATAATATAATAATATATATCTATTTCATATATGGTTCCCACATACTAGTATATAAAATTATTAAATCTTATCGACTAATTATTGTACAAATTATAAAATATAGCTATGAAGTATATTCAATATATAGACATAAGTAATTAGGTTACATATTATATATTTAATTATAAAAATGATATGCTTATATTATTAGCTAATATATATGTATATATACATAGGTGTATGTATATATTTATCAATATATGAATGAGTTTTAATCGAGTCGAGCTAACGAGTTGACTTAGGTATAAACGAGCGGGCCTTAACGAGCCTTAATCGAGTCGAGTCGAGTTTTGTCGAGTATGTGTCATTTACTAATCGAGCGGGTATCTGCTTTTATGGGCAAGCTTCTTTTTTTCACGAGTCGAGTTCGATTCAAGTTTAACCGGGTGAGTACCGAGCGGACTATCAAACAGATTAGTTCATTTACAACCCTAGTGCTCTCAACTCTGTTATTCTCTGAAAATAATTAACCTCCTTTTTGTGTTATTTCCGTATTATAATTCTGTATCCCAAGTTTAGCATTATTACAAAAAAGAAGAAGAAGTGCCACTTCTTTAAATTACGCAAATACCCCTTCCAGTAAGTATTGAGCGCAGGATTTATATTTTACTACATGATTGATAAAACGAGAAATTAGGTGCTTGAAGGAGGAAAGTAATTTAGATTTTTGATGTAATAGTCGGAGATATTTAAAAGATGTTGATTTATTTAAGGGTTATGAGAATTTTAGAATTTTAGGAAAAATAGGTTATTTTAGTATTTCAAGCTTAAATATCAAAATATGGGTTTAATTAGAGATTTAAGTAAGTTACGTGTCTATTTTATAAGTGACGATTGATTTCATTCGGCATTGTTGTAAAAAAATTTTAAAAAAATAAAAAATTCAGGTAAACAGGGTTCCTATGCTAGGCTTTGCAATAAAAGAAAATGGACCAAGGTTAATTTTATGAAACATATGCATGTTTGTTTTGAAAAGAAACCTGAAAATAACCTCAGATATGTGTTCTGCATACTCAAGAAATATGTATAAAGAAAAAGTGTTTTTGTCATGACTGGTGTAGACATGAATAAGTTTTTGTTAACATTTAGTTTCTGAATTATAAAAAAAGAGCGATTATGAAAATATGAGAATTTGTGCATAGTTTATGAAGATGCTTTGATTCTATTTATGAAAAATTCAAGAATGATCTGAATCTGTTTTGTACTCTGTTTGATAGGATATGGCATCTTGTTTTCGGCTTGATGTTCTAATTCGACCCTACCACATGTATAATAGTGGTATACGGTCTTGTCACGAGTATAACAGTAGTATACGACCCCACCATAGGTATAATGATAATTTATAACCCTACAACAAGGGTTAAACATGGTCTCTGTCCCAATGTGATACTCTGATGTGATATAAAGATAATATCTCAAATTATAATATGCCAAATGATTTCTAAATAAGAATGTTTCTGAAAGCTTCATTTTGATAACATATTTTTATTATATATTCTGAAAGCAAATGTTTTGATTTTGCATTGTAAAAGTAAATATTTTTTTTTGCATTCTGAACTCTATAAATGTTTATGTTTACATACTAGTATATGTTCTCTGTTTATTGAGTTGTTAATAACTCACCCATTATCTCCACAATATTTTTCAGATAATTTGAATATTTCAACTAAGGATCAAGATTATGGGGCATGAGGGAGATGATTTTTAAGTAAAGTGGATTATGCATAGAAGGTTTCTATAAGTATTGTCGAGTTTTATTAAGTAATTTTGTCATATTTTGATAACTTAGTATTTTGGGAGGTTGATTATATTGAGGTAGTTGGTTCGAAACAATATTTTTTTATATAGCTTTGAGAATTTGGAGTTTATAAATATATTGTTGGAATGTGAATTTAAGTGACAGGAAGCAACTCTCCAACCCTCCAGGATCAGGGCGTTAGATAATTAGTTTCCGTCACGAAAAGTATGTTTTAAAACGTGCCAAAACATTCAAATGTTGTCAAGGTTTGAACGTCAACTATTATATTTGATCCTAAATTGTTACATTCAAACATCAATTTTAACAATTGTCAACTTTTAACTTTCCAACATCATTTTTCACATTTGATCGTCTATTGTTATGTTTATATGTTATTAAAATTTAAAGTTCGAACTTAAAATATTTTGCTTTTGAACAAAGTATATTGACGGTCAAGCGTGAAATGATAATGTTCGAACGTATTGTACATAAGTTTCAATGTTAATTCTTTTGTACACAAAGAATTCAAATTGTACCATAATTTCCAAATAAGTAGAATATAAAAACAGAAACATGCATTCTAAAGAAAATACATACATTCATGATAATTGTTTGAAACATAGAAAGAAAATAATTACAAGGCAATAATAATTAATTTTCAAATTGACTAGTTGAGTGTCAGACATATATAATTTTCAAATTATCTGAACTTTATTTGCTCTATATTTTGTCATACAATGTCTAATCCTTTGGAGAGCTATCTTAGTATGAAACTTGATGAAAAGCAGGTAACCTTAGGCTGGATGAGATTTCACAATCCTCTGACATAGCCTGGTTTTAGAATATCGCAATTTTAAAAAAATAAAAATCCATATATATAAATGTTAAACTTATGAATATAAGAAAGAATACTTTTCGTTTATACACAATTTAAAAAAAAAAAAAACTTAATACAATTGTGGGTGTCGTCTCAATACAATATTAATAGTAAAAAAGTAAGATATTTTTACAAAAAGAGGAAGGAAAAACATTTTATAAAATTAAACTCAAATTTCATTTCGGAAGATATGAACATATTTGATAACCTAATAATGAGAGCAACAATGGATCTAAATTCAAATCTTTTTCAAAATCTCATTGGATGAGGCATTAATCAATAATTATTAAAATTCTAGAAAATGTAATGACACAATTAATGGATGCATGGGTTGGGGTGCGGATAACATGAAAAAAGAAATGGATGTAATTTCATTTACATTCACGTCTCCCTTAATCCATACCCGAAACACTCTTCTAGTCATGTTATGGCAACAAATAACCACTCTTAGGGGTGTAACCGGCCTAGTGGTCCGGTTTTTTTATATTTTTTAAAATCGTACTAGTATATATCAATTTTAAAATTTTAAGAATCGATATAGGACCGATTCAATACCGAATCTGGAACTTCTAATTTTTCCAACTTCGGTCTAGTTCAGTTCAATTTTTTTTGGTTTTTTTAATTATTTATATTAATAATAATATGATGTTTACATATACTAAACTATTATAGTATAAATACACTATTTTATAATAATTAGCACATACTAGTTTAGTATTGAATTTAACTATAGTTTATATAAGTTCAAAACTTTTTATATGAGTATATATGATCAAATATGTAAAAATGTATTTACAAAAAAAATATATATATTATAATTTATTATACCAAAAATGTATCCTTCATATATATATATATATCAAAAGTAAGTTTATATTAATAACTTAATATTAATGTTTATGTTTAAGATGAAAATTTTCTGTTATAAAATTAAAATTTATACATGATATCAAATGTTATATTAAAAATTATAAGATTATTTTTATGTTATATCACATATTATATTAAGCTTATATTATAAGATTAATAGAATTGAATAATAAGAGTATAAATCCATGTTATATTAACTAGTAATTTAACATATACTATATATAACATAATACAAAAAATTATAAATATATATACCGGTCCAGTTCGGTTTAACCCGGTTTTCAAAATATGGAAACCAATACTGCACCGGTTTAAGACCAGTTTTCAATTTTTAGGAACCGATACCGCATCGGGCCACTTAAAAACTGAACCGAACTCACAGGTTTGGTCTGGTCCATCCGGTTTACTAGTTTTTTTTACACCCCTAACCGCTCTAGTAATGATTCTTTTGCCGATAATGATCAACCTTTTTAAAAAAAATTTAAACTATCTTCTCCTAGGTTAAATGCAATTGGTGGTGATACTTTGAGTGTTCTTTTGGAACAGATCAAGGAGTAAGAGTTGAGAATTTTAAAGTTGACTTATGTCATTATAATTTATGATTTATACTACTAGTTTAGTATCTGGTTTTTAAGTATTTTTAACATGTTTTTAATTTTTTGTAATAGCTTGGGGTGACTTAGAATTTTTGACATAGGCATTTTAATTTCTATATCATGTTGAAACTTTAACTACAATATATTTGAATGATACGTTATGATTAGGGGTGTAACTGGTCCGGTTCGGTCTAATTTTGGAGATATTTTATAATCAAATCGGTATATACCGATTTTGAGATTTGGAAAACCGATATTGAACCAGTTACACCCCTAAATCGATACTTTCCAGTATAACTTATCACCGATTCTAGTTCGATCTGGTATGATTTTTTCGGTGTATTATATAGTATATATATAATATAGTATATTATAATATATAGTGATATAATATTAGTATAACTATTAATACAATATACTATAGTGATAAAGGATTTTAAAATTTAATATTATATTAATTAGTAACTTATCATAGAATACAAAATTATTTTATATATAATTTATATATACATAAAAATTATATATAATATAACAAATCATATAAAAAATATTTTATACAATATAAAAAAAATTAAAAAATAAATATGAACGGATCCAATTTGGTGTTAGAAAAAGAAAAACTAGAATCGGACCGATTTTGATCGGTTTTGAGAAAAATTAAACTGGTATTAAACCGAACCAGACCCGATACTAGACCAAACCCATCGGTTCGGTTCAGTCCAGTCTGGTTTACCGGTTCACCAGTTTTTTTTTCACCCTAGTTATAATTCTGAGAGTTAAAAGTTTAACCAAATTAGTATCTAAGAGTCGTAGAACTTTTGAATCAATGCTTAGGTTTTTAACAATTGATATCAGAGCAAGAACCGCATCGCTAGTTCAACACGAAGATGACGACTTATAGGCTGGATTAAAATGTCATGGTACTATGTATGTGCATAGTGTTAAGTCATTGAATACTGATAGATAAGTAAAGCTCCCAAAAGGGAAAGGGTTACCACTGGATTAGTGTCGATAGAGTGGGCCGCCATGGACGTCAAATTTGGAAGCGTGGTGGAATGTTATAATCCTGAGAGCTAAAAGTTTAATCAAATTAGTATCCAAAGCGTGGTGGAATGTAAGTTAAAATATGTTCGAACATGAATTGCAATACATTTGAACATAAACTAAAACACATTGAACTTAACTTATAATACATTCAAGTGTGAATTACATTTGAATTTTAATAGGCTTCATTCGAGTGTTAATGGTAAAACATTGGAATGCTAATGATATTGGATTCAAACAAATTTGACATTTTTCTGTAGAAAATAAGCTTTTTTTTTTTTTTGTCATGAAAAAAATGTCACAAAAAGTATTGTTTAAATGTTTGATCATATCTAGGGGTGTAAAAATTAACCTCGAAATCGAAAAACCGGTGCGGACTAGCCCGAATATGTGGAATCGGTCTGGGATAAGTTCCCTTAGTTCTAAAACCGGCCGGTACCCGTCTAGTTCTGGTTTTATGCTTTTTAGGACCAGACTGATTCACTATATTATATATTTTAAATTAATTATGTATAATAATATAACATTTTTCGTTACTACAAATTAATCATTCACACGATCCTGCGCAGTGAACATATACAACTATGTCGCACGAATGGTGTAACTGACGTAGAAAGAAAGCATGAAGAGGAATTTGCTTCATGGTTTGAACATACGGTATTACTGTAAAGTTTCATTTTATAATATGAATTTCATTCCACTAAAATCTATCCTTTTTTATATAATAATATTTATTGATGTAGGTTGTATCAAAATATGTTGAAAATTCAGAAGAAATTTCACCAGAACTGTATGCTCTGGCATGTGGTCCGTCTAGGCGGGCCATCCAGTACTCAGGATGTTTGGTGCGTGGATATAGATTTCACACAGCTGACAGAGAAAGATATAGGAAAACTCAAAATTGTGGGGTTGTAGTCGAAGGAAGTCATGGGGATGATAACATTGACTTCTATGGAATTGTGAAAGATATTATAGTGTTAAAATACGTGGGAGGATATATGGTCTGGTTGTTTAAATGTAATTGGTGGGATGTCTCAAATCCTAGGTTGGGAGTGCGTAACGATAATTACTTTATGAGTGTCAATACATCTCGCACATGGTATGAGGACGATCCTTTCGTTCTCGCTTGCCAAGCGAATTAAGTATTTTATTTAGATGATCCAGAATACGGAAACCCATGGTGGGTAGTGGAGAAGTTTGCACCAAGAAATGTATATGATACTATTTCAGAGACAGAAGAACCTTCAAAAGAAGTTGATACTCCAACAAATGAAGAAGCATATCAAGAAAACGAAGTAGGCATCAATCTCTTTGTTGATCTTAGCCAATATGATATGGTCCCATTGCATAGAGAAGATGTTCAACCCGAAGTAATTGAGGGTGAAATATCAAAAGATGATGAATCAACTGAAGTGTCTAGCGAGGATGAGGGTGATTGGTCTACTAGCAAAACAGATAGTGAATGAATTTCAAATATCAATTTTTGTAAGTATTATTTGTTTAAGGATATCCATAATGTTTGTTTGAATAATAATTTGTTACAATTTCAAATAGATATGCCTCCTAAACGTAAAGCAACACGTGTGCCATCCCCATCCATTACTGATTCCCCGTGTGATTCACCTGACATGAATAGTCAGCCAACACTATTAGACTCAGAACAAGGTATTTTATCAAATTAAATACTGCAGTTTATGCTCAATTTATGTAATATATATATAAAATAAAAGTATTTAATTCAAATACTTGTTTTAATTACTGTATATAGCTGTTGTAAGCCAGCGCCGAGGTAGAGGCACTACGAGGGGTGTCTGCATAGAAAAAGTAAGGAAAGTTGGTAAAATTAAAGTTGATATTCCTGATTATCACACCGGTGGCTCTGGAGATTCAGCAGCATGGCTTGCTTCTTTTGTTGATACGCTTACTCGCACGTATGCACCTATTGCTACATCCTCTTGGTCTAAAGTTCCACAAGAAGTGAAAGATCACATCAAAAAATGTTGTTTGGTAATAACCTACATCTCAAGTAACTAAATATTATTCATGTTACTTTTTGAATATTTGGTATTTATACTAATTGTTTACAATTATTGGAAGGATGAGTTTGAGCTTGATTTTGGCCGACGAGAGGATCGATTAACGGTTGAGGAGTTGATGTCGAATGCATTTCGGAGGTACAAAGGTCGATGTCATGCACATTATAAGAAGTTCAGTACTACAATAGAGGCGCGCCAAAATCCATTCCAAGCAATACCACCAAATGAATGGGAGAAGGTTTGTGATATGTTTGAAGATCCTGCTTATCAGGTAATTTCGCTGCTCTATTTTTTTAATAGTATATTATGATAGATGTATTAAACATATATATATATATATATTATTTTTTTAGCAACGGAGTACTGTAAACAAAGCAAATAGATCAAACTTGAAGATACACCATCATGCGGGTTCTCGATCTTTTCATCGTTTGTCTAACAAAATGGTAATTTATTCTACTCCCTATTAAATATTAACATATAATACACTTTTCTGATTTAAGTTCTAATATATATATATATTTTTGCAGAAAGAAGAAAGTCCTGCTGACTATGATTTGACCCAATTGTATGCAAAATCACATAAAAATCGTGATGGTGTTTGGACCAGTCCCGAAGCAGAGGCAAATTATGTAAGTTTAAGTTTCTTTAATTCCATTGTGACTATAGTTTTGTTACTTATACTAACTAATATGTTTTTGTTTTTGTAGGACAAAATGATATCTCTCAAGGAAGTTAATGCGGATCCATCTGATGCATCATCTGTCAACGATGTTCAGATCATTTCTCAAGTTCTGGGATCACGTTCTGGATATTTGAGGGGCTTAGGACGTTGCATTAAACCATCTTCAACATTATCATCCTCTTCTCAAGCTAGATCGAATGACGACAAAACTAAAAAATTGGAGGAAACAGCACTTGAAATAGAGCGATTGAGGTCTAAGGAAAAAGAGTTACTGATCAGATTAGATCAAGCAGCAGATCTTGAGACAAGATTAGAAGAGAACATGCAGAAGAGATTGGAGATGGAGGTACAAAAAGCTATGCTTCAGTTGCAGTCAGTTATGTCACAAAACTCTACACCACCACCATAATTGTATAACTTTTTTTTTCTTTAGGGTTAATACATTATAAAGTTTCAAAACATTTGAACAATTGACATTTGAATTATATTTTGTATAATACTACTAATATGGTATTTTTAATTAATTTGGTTATGTTCTGTATGTTTCATACCGTTCGAACGGTAAAATACCAATTTTAAATCCATTCGAATAAACAAATAACCATTCGAACAAAAAATAACCCATTCGAACGAATATCACGGAATACAATTCGAACGGACGTAATTTGCATTCGAACAAAATTTATTGGTTCGAACAGTATCAAAATTTATTGGTTCGAACGAACGTTATTTGTTCGATTCAAAATTTTATTTCGTTCGAATGGACGGGTAGATTCGAACGGAAAATATTCCATTCGAACACTCATTTCGTTCGAACAGTATCAAATATGGTCATTTGTTCGATTCAAAATTTTATTCCGTTCGAATGAACGTGTCGGTTCGAACGAAAAAATATTCCATTCGAACAAGATATTGAGATGAAATTAGTTCGTCTCAAAAAAATATCCGTTCGAACGGTTTCGACTGGTTCCGTAAAATTTCATCCCTAAAAGTGATTTTTGGAGACGAAATAAATTTCGTCTCCAAAAACATTTTGAGACAGCCTTTTAGAGACAAATTAGAGACGAAATTTTTTTATCTCTAATTCTTTTTTAGGACGAAATTATGATTTTTGGAGACAAAATTTTTTGTCTCTCAAAACCATTTCTCTTGTAGTGTTAGAATAATGCTAAATACAGTCATGTATTGTGCAAGCATCGTGCACTTCTTTAAAAAAAGAGTAGAATCTATTATAAAAAAATTAATTTTTTCAGGTAGATATCATCTTTACTCACTTTTTTCTAAAGAAGTGCCGGCACTTGCGCCAAATATCATTTTTCATAACATTACTCTTATGTAAATGTAAATGGATATATAATTAGAAATAAAATGTAATTCGAACTCTCAACTGCCTTCAGAAATTTTCTCAACTTATGATTTTTCTGGTTTACAATTACTATTTAGTTATTAATTTCTAACCTGAAAGAGAATCCTTATCATCATCAAACACTACTACGTACATCTCTCCTTTATCGGATCTCTAAACTGATCTCGGCCACTCTTTCCTTTATTTAAACACATTGTTCACGTACATTCATTCCCCTAAGAAAACTGCCTTCTCTTCTCTACGTGCATGCAGTTCAATATGAGTACTACTGCATCGTGCTTGCTAACAGTCATATTTCTTCTTCTGAGCGTTGTTGGTTTCTGTCATGGTGGTGTTACCAGTAGTTATGTTAGGAAAGCTGAGGGATCTTCTGACTTGCCAAAAGAAGCTTTTCCTCCTCCTCCAGGATTCAATGCACCAGAGCAGGTATATATTAACCCTTTACCCTATACGTACGTGTTGCATTAATCTCAATGTTGTTCTGTTAATGAGTCTGCATGCATCTCCCCGGCCGCCTTGAGAAATCATCAAAAACCTCTTCTCTAGGTCTAATAAAAAAACATTCTAAAACTCTGAAATTTGCTATAAGTGCAGGTTCATATAACCCAAGGAGATCGTGGAGGACGGGGTGTGATTATTTCATGGGTTACACCATTAATGCGGCATCCGAATTTTGTGACCTATTGGGCTGCAGAGGGCAAGCTCAAGAATTATAAGCTAACCGCTCCGGCCAAAATCACCTCGTACAGATACTTTAATTATACTTCTGGTTACATTCATCATGCCACCATTAAAAGATTAGAGGTTAAGTAATTGGTTTTTTATGTAGTTTCTAGTTTATCTTTGAATCTCATTTTAGGCCATATTTGACATGATTTTTTTTCCCTCTTTTTGTATGCTCAGTATGACACTAAGTACTTCTATGAGATTGGGATTGGCGTGTGTGCCCGTCTGTTCCATTTCAGAACTCCTCCCAAAGTTGGGCCAGATGTTTCATACACATTTGGTATTATTGGTCAGTACCGAGGATTGCATCTCAGAAACAAAAGAAATCTTTTTGTTTTGTTTGGTTCTACTATATATATACATATAACGAATCAATCTGCCTAATCTGCAGGTGATTTGGGACAGACAATTAATTCTAATGAGACGCTTGAGCATTATATTTCCAACCCGATTGCGCAAACTATGTTGTTTGCGGGTGATCTTTCTTATGCAGATGATCACCCATATCATGACAATGAGAGATGGGACACATGGGGGAGGTTTATTGAGAAGAGTGCTGCGTATCAGCCATGGATTTGGACTGCTGGCAATCATGAACTTGATTTTGCTCCAGAAATTGTAAGAGCACTTCTACCTTTAGGAATTAAGAACCTAATTAATTACCACAATGACATGTGTCCTCATTTTTGTTATGGTATTTTGCTTAACATTTCAAAAGAAAAATCAGTGCCATTTTTTAATTTTATTTTCCCTTGCCTTTTCCTATAGAGTTGCCTACTGCATGGGTTGTACGTAATGTATTAATGAAGCGAAACTCTAGTTGACATGGTGGATTTTCCCTAGTAGTATTTCCAGATAATGGAATTTGAGATGTTGTATAATTTGATTCATTGTACCATGTTAGAGAATTGGTTAACAGAAAAATATCAGCCATTTATTGCATGAGAGTACATGTCTAGGCCTGATTTGGTATACATTACAAGAAAAATAAACATTTGTGATGGAATATTTGTGACGATAATAATTATTTACGATGAAAACAAACTCATTTTAACAAAAAATAGTCATTTTTGTAGGAAATAAGTGACTACAAATAAACAGTTTTCTTGTGTATATATATATATATAATTTATTTGAAGTAACAAAATTTGGCTGAAGGAATTTCTGAGTATTCTCTTTCTAAGGCCTTTTTAGCTGATGCAATCACTGAAAATGTAAAACTTGAGATCAAGATCTTCACTAGCCTCAAGTATCTAGTTCAAAACGTCTTTCATATATATACCATCCTCTAGCCTTTTAGATATGTTTTTACCATATTGGTTGGCTGTAAAAAAATATTATATGAATATTATTATTATTCAATGTACAATCACTTGACCTCTAGGCCAAGAGGGAGAAACAGAGCAGGATTAAAGGGACATATTGGTTGTTGAACAGTATTTTCTGAATCCTGTTATAAGTGCCGTTTTCACCACATTAACGTGTTTGTATTTATGTAATATCAGCAAGAATATGCTCCTTTCAAGCCCTATATGAACAGATACCACGTGCCCTACAGATCATCGCAGAGTACATCCCCACTTTGGTATTCCATTAAGCGTGCATCTGCACACATCATTGTCCTCTCTTCTTACTCAGCATATGGTATGAATAGTGAAACTTTTCCCTCTCTCTCTCTCTCTCTCTCAATAATATCATTATTGCAATACAGAATAGTATCTGTAGAAGCATAGTGGCCTGGCTTCATGATCATGACGTGCAGTACTTTGTGTTTTTGTACAGGTAAATACACTCCTCAATACACTTGGCTCAAACAGGAGCTCACCAAAGTTAATCGAGCTGAAACTCCATGGCTTATAGTTCTTCTTCACTCACCATGGTATAACAGCAACAACTACCATTTTATGGAAGGAGAAAGCATGAGAGTGGCTTTTGAATCCTGGTTTGTTGAAAGCAAAGTTGACATTGTGTTTGCCGGTCATGTTCATGCCTATGAGCGTTCTGTAAGCCTCCTTTCTTCTTTTTATTACATTAGAACATGATATGTCAAATGGTAAATAAATCAATAGAAACTAACCCTAATAAAATCATTTTTCTAATGTATTACTTCAGGAGCGAATATCGAATGTGAGGTACAATATAACAGATGGACTCAGCAAGCCAATAAAAGACCAATCTGCGCCAATATACATAACAATTGGTGATGGTGGTAATATTGAGGGCATGGCTAACAGGTGTGGTTCATTCATTTTATTTCATTTCAGTTGTGTTTTGTTACGTGCGGCAATTACGATGAAAAGTACGTAAAAAAAAGAAAAAATAAGAAAAACACATAGATTTAACTAAGAGTGTAAATTTAAACTGGAAAACAGGTCCGAACCGATCCGGACCGAACCGGTTTTGGATTGGTTCGGTTCGGGACAGGTTCTTATAATTCGTAAATCGGCCGGTTAATAAAAAATATATAAAAAATAATATTTTATATATAAGTTTTATACAAAATTAAAACTATTCAAAATATTTTATATATATTAATATATAAGTTTTATATATAATGTATAATTATATGTGAAATTTTTATATATAATTATATATCATATATCATATATGAAATAATTTCATATTATAACTAATAGTCTAATACTAATATATAACTATACTAATAATCTAATATTAACATTATTATACTATTATATAGTCTAATATAATATAATTTATATAGCTATACTAATATACAAGTTTATAACTAATACTAATAGTCTAATATAGACTATAGTTATAATTAATATAAGTTATACTAAATCACTAAAAGTTTATAACTAATACTAATATATAACTATACTAATAGTCTAATATTAATACTATTATATAGTCTAATATATTATTTAGCTATACTAATATATAAGTCTATAACTATTTAACTAATACTAATAGTCTAATATAGACTATGGTTATACTTATACTATAGTTTAAAATGTTAAATTTACATATTAAAAAAACCGAAAAATCGGACTGGACCAGACCGGATCGGAAACCGATAAAACCGGAAGTACCGGTTTACGAGGGTAACGGTATGTAATCGGTTTTAAAAAACACAAAACCAGTTAAATCGGTTTGATCCTAAATTTTGTTCAAAACTGGACCGGTTACACCCCTAGATTTAACGTTGTTTGGCAATATGCCTACATCCACAGGAGTAGGGGCTGAAATACACTCCGCTTCACTTCCGGCATCAGCCTGCTTTTTTTGTATATGTGTTCCTCTCGATATGAGCCACATACTACAAGAAGTTGCTATATAGTAGAATTGGATAATTATCCGTATCGATTTGCTGCTCCCTAACTCTTTTATGTCCCTATTGTTTTCTGCAGTTTTACCGACCCACAACCAAGTTATTCTGCATTCCGAGAAGCAAGCTTTGGGCATGCAACTCTCGCTATAAAGAATAGGACCCATGCCCACTATACTTGGCACCGTAACCAAGATAGTAATGCTGTTGCTGCTGATTCTCTTTGGTTATACAACAGGCACTATTATCCAGTTGAAGAGCTAAGCCATTAATTAGGAAGCACTAAAGTCCTACTCCATTTTTCATTTTGACTGCCAATTTGGTGCAGCTTGGTTTTTCATGTTTAGACTTTAGATGGCTCGGTTTTAATTTTTGTTCAGTTGAGTTTTGCTGGGTGGTAGTACTATTTATAATGCAAATAATTAGAATATATGTCAGATAATTTGGTAACCAGCACAGCTCTATCTTTTGAATTCAAATCATCAGGTTTCCCAATCCAGCTTTATCTTTCTCAATTATTGGAATTTGGAAGACATTGCTCGACTCCTTGGCTTTCTCCAATATTTCTGTTTCATTAATCTCTTCAGAGCCCCCAAAAACTTTTCCTTTTCAACAAACGGCTAATGCTGAAGTACCTATTTTAATTGCTCTTCTTATCATAAAATGAACTGTTAGAGGTAGGAAGTAATGGTTGATCGAGAGTGGCATTGCCAGAACTTTCTCCATCTTTGTTTTCAGACACTATGGGAATCTCAGACTTTTCTATGCCAACCTCTCTCTCTTTGCTTTTCCCCCACACAACAATGTATAGTCCGGCTACAATTAACACTTCTCCAATAATCCTGCAAATCAGAACAAAGAAAAATGAGATCATACAAACTTTATTCCCCCGGATAAACAGATATTGCAGCTTGTCTACTTCACAATTTACTGAAAAGCATTTGTGATTGATGTTTACCAATGATATGGCATTTATCACCTTAAAGATTTCTAAAAGTAATCTGTATGCCAAGTTACTAAAAACTCTGGTTTGATGAAAAGAGTATCATCAAACATTAGTGTACTATGCTATTGACTTTGTTTAAGTCTACTATACTTCAACCAAGTATTTCAAGTGCCATTCAGGAGCCTACTGGTTAAGCTAATTGTCCCTTAGCATGGAAGCCTGGCCTCTATTAACTGTATTAAGAGATGGTAAAATTTTTGCAGAGGAGAGTTCAAAGAAAAAAATGATTGGTAGCTCGGTTTTGGAGAACTACCCTCCTAAGTAGAATTTTTTGCCTAATGCAATAGATTTCATTAGAGCTACCAGTAATGTCATTTGCTGGAGCCACCCATCGGGCCTGTAATCACCAATTGTAAATGGAGAATTGAGAGAGGACCTGTAATCAAGTAACCAGGCAATCGAGCCAAGTTCACTTTACGGAGATGATCCTAAAGTGACTTAGATCATGAGCTTTTAGGACAACAATACAGTAAAGTGAAGCTTCTCTTTACATTGGCAAACTTGTGGTTTCATTCCATTAAGTTATTCAAATAACAAATCAATGACATTAGTGTGAATAAATGAGTACCAAACCTCTCCTCATTGGTGCGAACTTTTGAAACAATAGGTGACTTAACATAAATGGAGAATGAAAAATCTTGCTAGAATAACATTGTCATCAGGGAATATGCCATGCTGTTCTTGAAAATGTTGAATATGATAGCAACAATAATCAAGTAACCGGGTTATTGAGTCGAACTGACTCTGCCTAAATAGATCAGGACCTCGTAGCACAGTGACATAATGAAGTGAGGCTTCTATTCAAAGTGGTGAAAAATATGTGGCTTATTTATCAATCCATAAAGCTATTCATATAGTATGACTAATGACCAGCCGAGTAGAAAATATTGAAGAGTTCTCCGGTGGATTTAACCTGCCAGGCTTGGGAGTCTCTCACAAAAACTGATGCTATTGCCAGAAACTGAAGAAGAAGCTATATGAGGTGACTGTAAGCCGAGCTTGAATTTCTTCAAGACTGGGTTTTGCAAGACAATCCAACCAGACCAACAACAAAGGCGATGTCCAACGAGATAAATGCTCCCAAGGTCCAATTCTTCCCCTAACGAAAGTAACAACAAAGATGTTTGGTGTAGATTTGAATTTAGCTCATAAATGGTTGGCCCCTTTTAAGGGTAATGAAAGCTCCAGAAAGAATTCCAACCACCGTAGATATACCACAAGTTTTTTTAAAAAATATATACTTTTTCAATAATTAATTTTATATTGGTGCGTGGTAACATAGGGGTCTTAGACTTAGGCCTTGTTTGGATGGCGAAGTACTATGAAGTACTCTCAAACACTCTCACTACTATTCTCTACTTTATTATTACTTTTTACCTACTTTTACTACTATTCATTACTTTTCACCTACTTTCTACTACTATTTAATATTCTATTATTATTTTTCATCTATTTTTTACTATTATTCACAAACATTCTCAAACACTTTAAGGTTATGTTTGGGGGTGAGATGAGAATTTTGTGTTTTGTTTTAAAGTTTAAAATATTATTTTTTAATTTTGAGATTTGAAAAAGTTGAATTGGAATTTAGTTATATTGGAATTTGAAAAAGTTGAATTATTATTATATTTTGTATGGGGATTTGAAAAAGTGTAGAGATGAGATGAGATGAAGATGAGAATTTTAAGTAAAACACTTTTTCCAAACATATCCTAACTATCCAAACCAAGCCGCGGCCATGAGAAAGGTAATAGCAGGAAAGGAACAGCATTCTCTCTAGCTAGCAGAAGCAAAGGTGGCTGCATGGTATGTCGTTCAAACCCAAAAGATAGAATCCTTGATTACACGTTGTCCTGCAGAAAATGAGAACCAAAATTGCAAGTTTGATAAATTCTCAAATCATATATTGAACAGAATTTCTTTGTCAGAGAAGGAAAGGAAAAAGCACATACTCGATTAAACCCAGAAAGAAGAACTGCATCAAAACAGAAATACTTCAATGGTGTTCTGTCTATCTCTTTTATATAAACAAAGAATAATAAGCACTGCAAAATGAGTTTAAGCCGCAAAAAGATTGTTTTTACTCCTATGTGCAGTTGAAAAACAAAAGATACAATGAAATACTTCAATGAAATACTTCAGATATAATACAACCTAACCGCTTACTTGTCTGAGAAATATGGGAAGGGGAGCAGAAAAACAATCGTGTTTGTTCCCATGTTAAGCACTGGTTTAAAGATTATAACCTAACATGCAGACAATCATGGCCAAGTGCAGCTTGGCACGTTCAGTCACCATACAAATCCTATTAGCAGAAACTGAACCAGCTTCCGCCATTGATTCTTAAGCATACATCATAATGGAAACAGATATCACCTCAAGTTCAAGCAGAAAAGTTGTCTAAACGGAGGTTTGGAGAGTAAGTCGAAAAAAAAGTTAGAAATTAAATAAAATATTATTTGAATATTATTATTATTTTGAGATTTAAAAAAATTAAATTATTTATTATATTTATATGAAAATTTAAAAAAATTATAATTATTAAATGAAATAAGATAAAATGAGTTAAAAAATTATTTTTAATTCAAACCTAAGAAGCAAGGTTATATATAGAACTGAGTTTACAGTCACATAGTCACAGTTCAAGGTGTACGTGGGCATCATACAAGCACTAGAGATTATTTTATTTGAATTAGATTAGAAAAAAAACAAGTAATTATTCTACAACTTTTATTCAAGAAGTGGTACGTCCGAAAGATATTTCGGGAAAGTAAATTAAAAAATTTATATATTATATAAAAAATTGTAATTTATTTTTATAAAAAAAATTGTAATTAAATTGTTAAAATATTTTTCTTTACGGATTAACATAGGGGACACTTATTTTATAATATTAACGTGACACAATTTAATTTAATAACAAACTTGAAAATGAAATTTTAATATAAATTAAATCTTAGCGTATAATCAATCTTCGCACTAATTTGTAAATAAAAGTTTTTTTATTTATTTTTAGGGGTCGTTTGCATTTAGAGATGAGTTGAAGTGATTTGTGAATAATAGAAAATAATATTTTAGAATAATATTTTTTAATATTATTATTATTTAAAAATTTAAAAAAATTGAATTGTTTATTATATTTTATGTAAAAATTTTAAAAAAATTATTTTAAAATTTAAAAAATAAAATTATTTATTATATTTTATATAAAAATTAAAAAAATTATAATAATAAAAATAAGAGGAGTTGAGTCACCCCTTAAACTTCATAAATAAATTATTAAAGAGTTTTGCTATAATTTAGCGTGACAAAAAGGTCGGTGTGAAATGGGTTTTGTTACACAACCTCCTATTAGGGTTTTGCTATACAACCTCTTACTATTCATTCACACTTCACATATTTTTTAATATTTTTTAATATTTTTTAAAATTTTTTTAAAAAAAATTTTTTTAAAATATTTCAAATTTTTTATTTACTATTCATATAAAAATTATTTAATAAAAATAATTAAAAAAAAAAAAAGATAGTGTGGAGTGTTGAGAAATTGGGAAGATTTATTGGATGTGAAATAACATCGGTCCGAAGAAAACCAACGAAAGTCCTCGACTGGCTCGCGAGTTTGTGTCAATATTTATGGTACTAACCGATCCCTCTCTTGCAGCTGCTGGGCAAGACACTGCGAGAAATTGATCTTCCACCGCCTGAAGAAGAAGAAGAAGAAAATCGAAGATGAGGAAGCGAGACTTGGCCATTCTCATGCTCTCCGCTTTTGCTATCTTCTTCTCTCTTCAGGTCCTTCACATTTCACCATCACACTACTACTTCCCAACACCTCAATCACGAGCAGACCCATTTTCTATTTCTCATAAACCCCAAACCCTAACAATTTCAATTTCGTTCTTTCGTGGACATTGATTTTTCTGATTGAAATTCTTTTAATTTGATTTCTGAATTTTCCAGCACGAGGGCGATTTCTCATTCAGAGAGGCATGGATGCATCTATCCGATGAGTACCCTCTTAAATACGAAGCCGAGCGCCTCCCTCCGCCAATCGTATGCGACTTAAACGGCGACGGAAAGAAAGAAGTCCTCGTGGCCACCCACGACGCCAAAATTCAGGTGATTTTGAACTCTCTTACCGCTTGCTTTGATTTCAGCACCTTTAAAAGTTCAGGTGAGGACATTTACAGAACTTATTCTTCGGTATTCTAGAGTATTTATTCATTATCTATGAATCGAAATCTTTCTTCTTATTCTAGAATGCTGTTGGTGCTTCATGATGATCGCGATCTTTTATATTAATCTGTTACTGGTAAAGTTTTTAATATTAAAGATAGCAATGATATTTAATAGTAGTTTTAAGCTGCTTCATGGAATATTAATATGTCATGGTCTCCACTTTCATTGTTTGCTGTTGGGATCTTGAATTATGTTGAATTTTTATTAGGTTTTGGAGCCACACTCCAGTCGTGTGGATGAAGGGTTCAGTGATGCGCGTGTGCTCGCAGATGTGAGCTTGTTGCCTGACAAAATCAGGATTTCTTCTGGGAGGCGTCCTGTAGCGATGGCTGCAGGCCTTGTTGATCGAGGTAAACCCGAACAGAAGCCGAAGCAGGTACTGGTTGTTGTTACTTCAGATTGGTCTGTTATGTGCTTCGATCACAACCTCAACAAGCTGTGGGAAAACAATTTGCAGGTTAGTGGTACTGTTTTAATTCAATTATTTGTAAGGATCAACCACTAATGGTCTCTTGTCAGTGCTGATTCTTGTTACTTATTGGCAGGAAGATTTCCCGCATAATGCTCATCATAGGGAGATCTCAATCTTGATAAGCAATTACACCATTAAGCATGGGGATGCTGGATTAGTGATTGTTGGTGGGAGAATGGAAATGCAACCTCATGTATGTTTTTGTTTAGTTATTTATTTATTTGTTTTTAGAGGATGTAGTATGTATGGTATTACACTTTTGTTGACGTGCTGAGAAATTAGTAGATCAAGTTATAAAATTCTCTTTCCACACTTTATTATGAGCCACGTGTAATATGCTTTGAGGATTAAAGGAATTGCAGTCAATCTGGTCAACCTTCCACTTATCAGTTGATTAAAGAACAAGAAATGTGAACAGAAGAGTTAAGAAGCGACAAATACATGCACGGCCTCATCATTACACCTGCTGAGAAGATTGTCCTAGTTTACGAGGGCAATTTTTTCTCTCTCTTTTTCAGAAGAATCATTAAAAGATATGATTGGCAGCTACTGTCTTTTTTAACTTATACATCATGAAAATTGAGGAAATTTCTTATAAAAAATTTTAAAAAAGAAACTTATCAAAAAGAAAAGTGAGGAAATTGTACTGTTGGGAGTTGAACACTAGTGCTGCTTCACCTGATTGGTCTTATTTATTCATGGAGATGGATATAACCTTTTGGGTTTTGGCAAATGTTAGGCTTTTGGGCTTTTTTTTTTTATCGGCACCGGTTGTCCAGGTACAATGTCCCGACTAATCCTAGGGGTGTACAGGCCCTCAGCAAGGAGTTTTCCACAAGTGCACCTCTGGTAATTTAAGAGGAAAATCCCTCAGTCCGATGGCCCCTAGAGATTGTTTGCACCCAAGGAGATTTGAACCTTAGACCTGAGGGGAGCATATCCCCAAGCCCAAAGCCTTTACCACTTGAGCCAAGCCCTAGGGGTTGTTGGGATGCTTTAGGCTTATTTTTGTCATTGCTTTTTTATACTGATGCTAAATTTGATTGCCTATTACTCTTCTGATTTGTGCATGCTAATGAGATTGTAGATTGTTGTTCCTTTAGTCCTTGTTTTGAGAACTCATCTCTTCCTGAAAACGAAAGCCAAATATACTCTTACCTATTAATTTCTGTCCTTATCGGTGCACTTGCAAATATGGATTCTCTATGATGTGAAAATTGTAGACTCACTATATCTTTCCTTATCGGTGTGCTTGCAACTATCTTTCTTACCCTTTTAGATTGCCATGGATCTTTTTGAAGAAATTGGGATGCCTGAAAAAAATGCAGAGCAACATAGAAGAAGTGCCAGTGAAAAAGAGGTATTGACATTTTTCTGACCAAGGAATTTGTATGACATCGTTTTGACGAGCAATTCACAATACCCCTCACGGCCATTGTAATTCTAGCCCTCACTAGTTCAATCCTTGGACAAAAGCATCATCAAACTATCATATCAAAATTAAAATGCATTGGAGCTTTATGGTTTTCCAATATCAAAGGCCAATTTGGGATTGCTGTCGGTAATAGAATTTTGAATTGTAGAGCTTTTATCAATAGAGCTTGGTTAAAATGTTTTACTATTAAAAAGCTATTTATTGTTAGGTAAACATGTGTCTAAGGTGTTTTTAAAATTGTTACCGATGTTTTCAGCATCTCGCCTTATATTTTTCAGGAAAGATGTACAATGCATCTCTATAAGCTTCACAATTCCATCCAAACCACACAATGAAATCAACTTCAATGCATAATGCCCTTCCTCCATACATACACAACTTATCCCTTTCAACATACATGTAACTTCAACTCAATTCCTACTATGAAACCCATGCTTTCTTCGAATTTCAGTTTACTCAGTTCATTGTCCTACTTTTTTCTTTTTTCTTTTTTATGTATGATTCATTTGACACAAGACCTAATAGGTGTATGAAAATTTTTATCTTCGGTTTCGGTAGTGAAGGCTTGATATCGATTCTGTGTTTTGTTTGTCCTGCATAGGCTTCTGATAACCCTGGAGCTGTTGATTTACGCCATTTTGTATTTTACGCATTTGCTGGTCGATCTGGTGAAAACCGATGGAGTAGTAAGAATGAGGTGATCTATTTTTATTGTTTATTGTACATTATTTCTCAGCATCCAATGCATTATCATATCTCAAACTTTGATTCAATAGCTCTTCCTTGAGAGATTGTTACTCCAATCACATCTCTTTGATTTTATTCAATTCAAATTTTGTTTCATTAACGTCTAAGTTGTAGCAAATTCTTGTAGGCTCATATTTTAGTGCTGTTGGTGTGGCTTGATGGCATCTAGTTGTTATTAATGGTGTGTCACTTGCATCAGCTTTTTTTCTCATCCAGCTACTTATTTCATCTTTTTGTGGTTTAGAGTACTGAAGAACGTTCTTCCGATGCGTCACAGTTAATTCCGCAGCATAACTATAAGCTTGATGTTCATACTCTGAATAGTCATCATCCTGGAGAGGTATCTTTTTAAGCTTGGTTTGTTACTGTTAATATGTTTCATAATACCAGTCATTACCTACTTATAAAAAAAAAAAAATTTGATACCAGTTGGATGGTTTCTTTTGGTGTTTCCCACATCTTGTGGGATTTATTGTTGGATGGTTTCATTCATTTAGAGAAGTGCATTGTCCCTAATTTTTTTCATGTGATAGTTTGAGTGTAGGGAATTCAGAGAGTCAATTCTTGGAGTAATGCCACATCACTGGGTAAGTATGTAAGAAAAAATAGATGTATTCAACCTTTAATAGTTGGAAGTGATGACAGCATTGATATTATTTCTATTCAGGATAGGAGAGAAGATACTGTGTTGAAGCTGGCACACTTCAGGCGGCACAAAAGGAAAACTTTGAAGAAAACATCTGGAAAGAACACAAACTACCCTTTTCACAAGCCTGAGGAAAACCATCCTCCAGGGAAAGACACAAGGAAAAAAATTTCAAACCTGATTGGAAAGGCTGCAGATTATGCTAGTTCAGCAAAGTCTAAGAAGGTTAAATTTGCTATTCATATCTGTATGCACTTCATTAAACATATTTTACAGGTTCACTCATTCACTTATTTTGGTGGTTGGAAAACCCATCTACATAATATGCTGGAGTGGTTAACTTGGTTCGTTGTAGAAATACATATGACCAGTAATAGCATCTTTCTTAGATTCTTTTCAATAGGCATCTAACATTGCTCCTCATCCACTTTGCCTAAACCAAGTGGCACCTCCTGCCCCAACAAGAAACGGGTAGATATTGAGGTTGTGGATTCAAGACACATCACTTTTTTGTTCCATTGCTCCTCATCCACTTTGCCTAAACCAAGTGGCACCTCCTGCCCCAACAAGAAACGGGTAGATATTGAGGTTGTGGATTCAAGACACATCACGTTTTTGTTCACTTACCAATAAAACAAAAGTATTTGTATTCTCTTTCCTTGTTAGATTTTTGAGTTGTTGATGATGATCATTATTGTCATCCAAAAGCTTTCTACCCCTTTCCTGGTGAAGCTGTGTCACCTAAAATATCATGGTCCGTCATCAGGGGTGAATAGAAGCATGGCTCCTGCAGTCCTGCGGGGAGTTATCTCATGACGTGTCTCATCTCATTTATTATTTGATTCCATACCTGTAACTAGTGCACTATCTAGTGTTCTATGTTTACTAAATGTTCTTTTAGTGCATGCATGAAATAAACACTGCCGAAAAAAAGGAGATTATCATACATATTTATATATTTCATGTAGAATGATGAAAATTTCTATTTCGTTAGTTTTACATTCCTTGCACTTATTTTTTATCTTATTATATTTCTAAATTTTAGAAAATTTTGTATTTATTATTTTATGTTTCTGTTAATATTATATACTTACATCTACTCAGTTATGTACAATAAATAGTCAACTATGTAAACATCTTTTTTCTGGATAGGCATGCTTTGACTATTAGAATGTTGATGTGAAAAAAGAAGATGATTTTTGGTTTTGTGGCACCTTTAGGACATTTTTAAGCCTCGCAGCCTGATCTGTCTAATAAGGCATTGTCTGTATGCCTTGTAGATCCTGACATATGCTAACAGTATGGATGAAGCTTTCATCTGAGAGCAGAATTAGTTTGTCAAAGTTTATGGGATTTGAGACAGCAGAATTAATTTCTCTAAGTTTATGGGATTTGAGACAATTTACAGCAGTTTCATGAAATCTGATAGCATTAGGTCTTGAATTGAAGGATGATGACTTGGTAAGTTAGAATGATCTGAAAGTTCCTCAACTATGTTCCCTCAATTGCTTTTGCTGCTTGCATCCCTTGAGATGTGCTAAATTTTTGTGAAAGTAGTGATCACTAATTTTCCTCTTGGAAGGTTAATTTATAACTTTATGTCTTGCCTATCAGAACTACGGAAGAAACTTCTATTTTATAAATTGCCTTGTTATAACCTGTTTTGCTTTTGGATGCAGACACCACCTTATATTCCTACCATAACAACCTACACAAAGATTTGGTGGGTTCCGAATGTTGTTGTGGCTCATCAGAAGGAAGGGATAATAGTTATTCATTTGGCATCAGGTCGCACCATGTGTAAGGTTATTACCCCACACATTCTATCAAGCTTTGTTCATTTAGAAAGTCAATGGATGGATTGAGAATTTTGTATTAATGACATTTGCTAATGTGAAGTTCTCTTAAGAGATGTTAAACTTACTACAGTAGTTGTAAATGCTGCAGTACAACACAGAAGCTATTCACATCTGGAAAGCCAAGGAACTTGTTTAGTAAAGCAGCATATCTAGACCATATGCATATTTGTATTATATTTAAAAGCTTCAGTTAACAAGTGTTAACATTCTGGTTTCATTACATTTGAGCTATGTTGTATTTGTTTATTATTTTTACTTTAACACGCTTCACCATTGATAGTGATGATCTATGCAGCTTCATCTTCAAGAGGGTGGCCTTCATGCTGATATCAATGGTGACGGAGTCCTAGACCATGTCCAGGTGCATATTTGTTTCTTTTCATACTCTGGTCTTGTCACTATTTCAATAGGCTCTTCAAGCCCTATGTATCCGATCAATGGTGGCTGTGGTCGTGTCTTGTTCAAGTACCCCTTTTTGAAGTACACCTGTATTGCCGTATGTTTTGCTCTGTACCTTGGATGTGGTTAGCTTTCTCCCAAAATCATGTTGTTGAATTGAGCCAAAGTACAAAGAGATGATGTCTGTTTTGTTTAGTAACTGCAGTGATAATGAGTCATGCATGAAACCATTTATTAGAAACTTTTGGCTGTATATTGGTCCAATAAATGTCAAATCTTTCCTGTCTTCAGGCTGTTGGAGGAAATGGTGCTGAGCAGACTGTTGTTAGTGGATCCATGGAAGTTTTGCGACCATGTTGGGCTGTTGCAACCTCTGGTGTACCAGCACGAGAGCAACTCTTCAATGCTTCAATCTGTCAGTATAGCCACTCTAACTTTTTCCAGCATGGAGATTTCTCCAGATACTATGGTCGTACACCAGATGTTACTTCTTTAGAGGTGGCGACACCTATTCTAATCCCAAGAAGTGATGGTCATAGGCGTCGTAAGGGAAGCCATGGTGATGTTATCTTCTTGACAAATCGAGGGGAGGTATGCTATTAATTTTGATCCATTGCAATCTTCTTATAGATGGATACCTTGACATTGGATTGAGGGGTTCTAGTTCAGCAACAAACCAAAATAAGTTTTCTGTTTTTGCTCATTATCACATTGGGGGCAGAAATATGACCATGGCAGAGAGGTTTCACATAAAATTTGATTGCATCTAATAAGAATTGTTAGCAAAAAAGTGGCGTAATTTCATTTGTGGAATCTTATGAATTATGCTTTACAAGGGAAATATTGCTCATCATGATTATCAGAATGGGATAATAGCATACGGAGCGATATTTGAACACCTCTGATATGATAGAAGGATTCTTATTGTATCCTGCATAACTGTTTTAACTGTATTGGAAGCTCAAATTTTATATGCCTTTTAGGTAACTTCATACTCCCCTCTCTCGCATGAGCATGGTGCTGATTGGCAATGGCATCTCTCAACTGGTGCTACATGGTCAAATCTTCCATCCCCATCTGGTATGATGGAAGCTACTATGGTAGTCCCCACACTGAAGGCATTTTCCTTGCGCACGCATGACAATCAAGAAGTGATCCTAGCAGCAGGAGATCAAGAAGCTGTGGTGATATCTCCAGGAGGAAGTCCATTAACATCAATTGATCTTCCCGGGGCACCAACGCATGCCCTAATATGTGAGGACTTTTCAAATGATGGACTCAATGACATTATTCTTGTGACTTCGAGTGGGGTGTATGGCTTTGTCCAAACAAGGCAGCCTGGTGCCCTGTTCTTCAGCACACTGGTGGGTTGCCTTATTCTTGTGATGGGAGTCATATTTGTCACCCAACACTTGAATTCCATGAAGGGGAAACCTCGTGCTTCATCTGGTCCCCGGTGACTGAATGAAATTTGCTTGTACAATTTCTAAATCCTATGGCGTGGGGGGACTTTGGGATTGAGTTTTCATGTAGTTAAGATTCCCCGTGCAATGTAGAAAATTTTGGGTGTTTAAAAATGTACTATTTCCCTTTGTATCCCGTTGCCTCGCTCCAAATATAATTAATGAATATCTTCCATGGAGCATAGACTAACTACAACCAGCTGCATTTGTGATACGTTTACTTTACTTGCTGTGATTATTGGTATTGGATGTCTCTGTGTGCGCGCGCTGTGTCAGAACGTAGCATGTTTTGTCTTCCTCTGTCAGGGTAAGCAATTAAGCTCTGGAACTCGCTTGGGTTGCAACTGGACCTTTTCGATTAGTAGCGCTTCAGTACTGTAGGATCTTCTTTAAGAAAATAGATAAGGAAAACGTTAGTTTGGCCCTGGATTTACTTCAAGTGTATTTTATTTTTATTTTTATTTTTTTAATGTTTAAAATAATTATCACTAGTGATTGGTGTATTATTTTTAGATGTTTAAAAAATGTTAAAAAACTATTTGAAAAAAAGGATGATTGCATTAGCGGGCAAGTCCAGCGTAAAAGCTGACAATATGGTAGCATCACCCTATAGATAAACGGATACCTTCTACGAGATTATACCCACGCATTTCCGGATGAGAAATGCTAGTTTGCTGCTACGAGATTGTTTTCTCACTCTATTTGTTTTATATTAAAAAAATAAAAAGATAAATTTATGCTAAACAACACTCATGCTGGGCGGTAACCTAATAATACTCTTACTGAATACTGGCTAGTAATCTGTGTTATTTTATTCCCTTTCATTTTTCTTTCTTTTTGACTTCTTGACAAGCCAAAAATGGAAGGATAAGTAATTATTAAAAGAGATATGTGAACTCGATACTCATTTTATGACATTAAAAAGTAGTGATTATATAAACAATTGTAATGACATGGTGGATGAGAGTCTATTTAATAAACCGGTCTGTATCTACATGTGGACTTCTCATGTGAGCAATATATTTTCTGTTTTATTAGATGGGCTTTTCGGATGGCATTGTCATATTAATACCCTGCTGCGTGTCTCAGATGATTATACGTTATGAACTCTGACACTCCTTTTGTGTATTAAAAGAGGTGACAATCTTGTTATCTATTTATTGATGAAATCAGGAGGAACATGCATTCAGATTCTTAACAACAAATAAAATTTCAAAACAATATATATATATATATATAGAGAGAGAGAGAGAGAGAGAGAGAGAGAGTGAGATTCTTTGCAAATAATATTGATGAGGGTCATGACTTTCTTTAAATGTGTCTGATCCCTTTCATGCTATTTCAGTAATGTCACATCCAGATTTACGTCCAGCTTGAACTTGATGCGAAATATCTTTTTGAAGAAACTGTTGCTGCGATTGACCGATTCCAAATTTACATATATAATGTATTTATATGATTTCATCTATAGATAATACATATTATTTTTATTATTTTTTCTTTACAAGCTGGTAGCTACATATATGATTATGTGATTCAACTCCTTGAAGAAGCAGCAGGCTACAAATATGATTATTGGATACCATTTTTTTTTTTTTTTGGTTCAATTCTATTTGGTTTAAGGAACTTTTATAAATAGATAAGTCATGATCATTGAATAATGTTAGACACAATTATAAATTGTACAAACGTCACATATTATTTTTAAAAAAGAATAAAATTTCTTATTTAAAAATAAATTATTTTTCATATAAATCATATATTTATTTATATTTTTTAAAATGAATATGGTCGCTTGCATAATCTATTCTGAAAGATATAATTTAGAAGACAAGTAACTGGGCCAAAATCCCTGGAGAAATACGCTAGAGAAGAGAAAAGGGCTCATAGTACAGATAGCACGTGCAAACAAAATAAAGCATATAAATGCTGGCCCATAGGAAGCGACAATACAATCAGAACACGCTTTGTCCTCCAATTCCATCCAGCCAACCAACCAACCAATCAACCCCATAAAATTATGCTGCTGATATTTAGTATTAATTTATTTTCACAATTTTTTTTAACTCATTTTATTTTATCTCATTTAATTATTATAATTTTTTTTAAACTTTTACATAAAATAAAATAAACACAAATTTTTAAACAAAAATAAAATTAAAAAAATATATTCTAACAATTTTTTATTTAATTTTTTAACTTTAATCTTAACTCATCTCATCTCATCTCTTAACAACTCTTACTGTATCTAATATTAATAAAATATATATATATATATATATATATATGCCTCAACGTCACAGCTAGCTCCCTCAATTTTTACACCATATAATCCACAATTGCACCTTCTTTTTCTTTGTTCTACACACACACAGAGACAAACAGCTAGCTCTGAAATCCAATTTCGTGCAGCAACGTACAAAAACTTGCACCATTTTGCAGTGCAGTGTGTACAGTTTGCTTTCTCATATAACAGGCTGCAGGCAGCTGTCTCTCCTACTTGCTCAGAAGTAAAATTAGAGAACAGCAACTGTAGTAGAGTAGATTAAAAGCCACCCTTTTTGCAGCAGCAGCAGAGCCCGAGACTACATATCTCTCTCTCTCTGTATATATATATATACACACGCTCACGGCTTTGTTATTGTTGGTGTTGGGACCACATGACCAATAATGCCCACAAACAAAAACAGACTGCATTATGGTGCATGATCAGACTCCTATATATCTGGGCTCACCCTACATATTAATACTGCCCCAATACCATAAAAACCCTAGCTAGCATTATTTTCTATGGTTTTGCCTTCTGCAATGGCTTCCGATGAAAGGAAAGGCAGAAACCTTTTGACATGCTTTAATGATTTCTCTCTCTCATTAATCTCTCATAAAAGACTAAATTAAGTGCCTTGATGTATATATTTCGGGCATTTAAAGAGAACCTCCTCCCTCCTGCATCTAGAGCACTGCCAAATAACACAGTTCTGGGGTTGTAAATGGCACCCGAAACTCTGGCTAGCTAACAATGGCAAGTACGTACCCCCCCTCAAACGGAGCCACCAAAGAGATCGAGAAATACGTAAATGAAGAAAGCTGGAATAGCTATATATATATATATATATATATTTGGCTGGAGTGTGAGGCAAAGGCATGATTTTGAGCTTGGATAACGACCAAGCTGCATGAGAGTCTGGACATGACTGATATAAAATGGCTGGCATTGGAGCTGCATGTTGGGTTGCGGGCTCTCCACAAAAGAATCCAAAGTGTCCGTACCCAAGGAGAGACTCGTGACATCGAGGTACATTATTTCCACTAATTAGTTTGTTAATTAATAACCATATACACACATATATATATATATATGTATGTAGCTCATGTATAAAGTTCCATGCATTCTTTCATTATTCTTGCTATTGATCATTATTAAGATACAACGTTTAATCCAAAATAGAAAGTAACCAATTAAGTGGGTTTTGGCATGCGTATAAATAATTAGCATCTGCTTGGATATATAACTATATGACATGACAAACTAACTAACTGCTAGGGTTTCAATAGCCGGGACAAATATTTATACACACACAAACCTAGTACTCCTAAAAAAACCTCCATTTATCATGCAACATGATGACCTTAATTAGTGGGTAATCATTGAGATTTTGTTACCTTATCGAGCTACTTTATCCATCTATAAATTAATTAAGGACGTCAGATCTTATGGTCAAAATTATAACTTTAATAGCCTGTGATATATGACCAGCCTTATTACAAAATGAGTGAGAATTTTGAGAAAATAAAAATGAAGTTTTCTGGGAAGGGGTGGGGCCGGGAAAGATTCGTATTCTTTCCATCAAACAGTTGTTAACAAATTAATGAGCAGCTTTCCATACCATAAGCAGACGATTTAATGTAGTAGTGTACTACTTGCGGGTTAGCGTAAGAGGTCGAAAAAAGGAATACTAACTCAGGATGATGAATCTAATGAGAATCTGAAAAAAGTGAAAGCTTTTTGAGCAGAAAATTAAGACGGGAGTGACGGGAGTCATTCTCATCATCATCATCATCTCTGTAAAGTGGTTTCAATTATATTTGCATTGGAAAATGGTGATGCTATTATATATATATATATATATATATATATCCGAGTCTTTGTGGTGATCTATATATACGAGTCATTGCCAAGCAAAATAACTCATATTCAAATAATAAAACATCTGCATACAAGATGGTACAAGTCAGATCATTTTTCAGGACAGCTTTCTTCTAATTCAGCACTCTATATATATAGGATTATTTTATGTATGTGTGTGTGTGTGGGGTAATTGCGATGATTCCTAGCTATACTAAAGTAAGTCTGCTGGAGAGGGTCTCAGATAGGCATGAATCGCATATTCTCTTCTCTAAATTGTTAGCCAAAATGAGTTTGTCTCCAGCTTTATGTCAGGATGAGACTTGCACTAAAACAAAAGGAACCCATGGTGAAGCAGCACACGACAAATACGACATGACATAATAAACGAATTGCAACTGGAGATCATTCTGAGTCATATATGGCACAATAAAATATCACACAAACAACCAAAGTCCGCACATTTTAAGATTTTAGTCGTTCTAGAATGTGCTACTGAAAAATAACTTGTTCTGATCTCTCGTCTGCAAAGAGAATTTCCTCACAAGAATTTTTTTTTTTTTTTCAAGTCACCTCACAAGAAATGAAGAAACTGACAACTAGCATACATAAAAAAAAAAGGGTCATGGTAAACAACAAAACATCATGCTCACTGCCTCAAGTTCCATTCATAAAGGAAAAGTACATCACCCAAAATATTATATGACTATTCATGACTTCCCAACAAGCTGTGTAATGCAAGCAGAAATTCAGAATGAAACCATTAAATCCTTTAAAGAGAATTGAGCTATTCTGTTTTATGCAAGCCTGGGAAAAATTCATCTTGGTTTATCACTGTTAAGAGTTCAGACACCTCTTGATCATAAACAATTGTGCATGGTTAAAGAATAATTATATATTAGTTTCATACATGCTTATGTAAAATGATTGCTACATATATAAAAATATCAATAACTCACTGAGATTAGAAAACTTCCAAGTGCCTGAACCATTTAGAAGAAAACAAGTCACATGGAAGATCAACTATGGGCAGACATGCATGCAAGGAATTAATGGGTGCTAGAGGAAATAGCTTCTAGTAACAGTCAAATATATCGGTAATTCCTCTCTCAATCATTTGATTTGTTCTTGTACATACAGAGATTCTCATATAACAAATTGCTGTATGCTTATGTAGATAGAGAAATGGGAGAACATATTTACCAACCAGGATGTACCAACATAAATTCAAGGTTCTTTATGATGGTCATGTTACTTTAAATGGATCGATATATACCGAAATTTTGCATATATCTGAGTCATGAACAACCATATAAATATATCAATTACTTCGAAATATAAATTTTTACATGCATATATCGAAAACATTATGATGCAAATTCTATAAAGCATTACAACAACAGGCCCACTGATTATTTTTAACCGTTCAGCTTGGTCTTAGCTCTATGATCCTTCACTAGAACATTCCAGCTTGCCCCGACTAAAAAGGGAAACATCTCCTTCTGTTATCCTTATATCAATGTTTTCATGTAAGATTCAATATTGTTACTTATATAATCCTATCTTACCATTTGAACCAGAGAGAAAGATAAATGGAGTTCTCCTACTTAAAAGATAACACACACAAAATATAAATATATATGTATACATACATTTTAATTGCTTAATTATTAATGAATACATTTACATCAATTAAACTATAAGGAGATAAATAAGAAACCAGAAATACCTTACACCTGATGGTTTTTCTGATTGCAAACTACATAACAAAACAGGCCAGACTTGACATATTCTAAATACCTTCCTTGAACTCAACATAACTTGCTCCTATTTTTTCCACTAAAGGTATGTTCTATAGCAATTAAATCAATTTCAAAATACATCACTAGGTTCAGCAAGTGATCAAAATTGGAGGCTAATTGAAGCCCCAAATCAAAACATTTTCTTATTGTAGCACAAACTTATATATCTTGAGAAAAATATAACTAGCCAAGCAAAAATTCAAATCAATTTCACTTAGTAACATTGAACACAAAAAGTTAAAGCCTTCTCTAGCCTTAAGGCTTAATTTGGAGTGATGATCTTGTGGACTAATTTGCCCACAAGTATAAAATTAAAATATATAAAATATTTTTCAAATTAACATTGAGAAGTAATGAAACCGATAATTAGTTAACTTTTTGTTTACATTTCCTGGAGCCTCTAAATTCAATCCCAAAGTATACACTGCATCCCTCCATCTAGGAGTGTCAAGTTCTGCGTTCACTGTGAATAGGGGCCAAAAATGACAAAAATGACTACAAGACACATTTTAACAAAGTTACCCTAAGTGAAGCAACAATATTGGAATATATATGTTTTATTTCCTCCTTGGGAGGAGAGCATATATATATATATATATATAGCTCAGTAGGAAGAAGATAGCTAGCTCAGTCTCATGATGTGTCCCCACTAACTAAATTATATACCACATAAGCAACCCTAAGTTGAAATAATAATATTAATAATAACAATAATAGTAAAAAAATAAAATAAATGAACAGTTTGCACAATATAAATGCTCTATTGGGAAGTGTGGAAATTATTTATATATTCTTGCCGATGAAATTGAAATATCATACAACCCCCCCCCCCCCCCCCAAAGCCCAAAATCTATCTATCTCGTTTACATGTGAAAGTTTTCACTCAAGAAGAAAGAGTCTCCTATACATAAACATCTTCAATATGTATTTTCCTCTAGGTGCTTTAAACAATAGCAGATGGTAAGAAACACTACTCATTTTCCCATCAGAGGCTCAAAGCCACATCTCGTGCATGCTTATTCAAGCAATGATCAATTTGTATATATAGCGAGTCTGTGAGTGTGTGAGCGTGTATGTGAGAGAGAGAGAGAGAGAGAGAGAGAGGAAGGGCGAAGGAGAGGGAAATATCCTTCACCTTTTGAACTTGAATGCTTATGCATGGCTGAACCGCCAATACCGAAATGGATAAAAGATGTTTTCGTCGTAGTTTGTCCAACCATAGACAAAACTAATTAAAGCCGTCCCAATTTCAAACCGGCAAGCATACGGGTAAACAGGAAAAAAGCATATACAAATATCAAAACCAAACAGAAAATGTAGTAAAATTCAACCCAGTGGAGAAAAATAGATACATAATAGAAACAACATACAGACACACTGCACTACGCTGGACTGCACACCTAATCTCGTACAGAAACTGAGGAACAAATTCCCATTTTGGAAGGGAAGAACAAATATCAATAATTTAACTTGCATTGAGAACTTCAGATTCGCACAAAAAAACAAACAGCTTTCCGCGTTTCCTCTCGTCCTTTTTTTTTTTTCCTTTACTCCTACTTGATCAATGGTTATCAAATTTACTGCTACAACGATATCAAAATATTGCTGGCGAAGTGAAAAGTCGGTCAGAGAGAGAGAGAGGTGGGGAAGAATGTGGGTCTTTTTTTTTTTTCAAGATCTTGGGGGTGGGAAGAATTGCGTACCAGCTATGAAGGTGTTAAGCGGAGCTGGGTATAGAGAAGAAGGATCGAGAAGTGTCATAGCAGAAGAACCCACATCTGCACCACCACCACTAGCAGTGGTAGCACTGGCAGTTGTGGCACCAGCAATGAGGTTAAGAGGTTGAACTCCACCACCGCCGGAGGAGCTCTCCCCGGCAGCCGAGTAGTTAGTTTCCGGGCCTTGGTCAGAGAGGATACCCTTAAAAACATGGCCTCCTATGTTCACAGTCGTCTGATACGCAAATTGATCGTCTGCATCGTCAATGGAGCTCACTCGTACGCAACGGAAAACAGCGGGAGAGCGCAGTTCGGCTGGAAAATGTCCGACTTCTAACCCTACAATATATCCGATTGGCCATTGGATGTCAGTTTAGACAATAAACATGTCAACTTGGAAGAAAGAAATGAAATACAATTATGTGTTTATAAAGCAAGCACACACCCTAGCTGCCCAGACACAGATACATAGTGAGACACAGACAGGAAAAATAATCTCTTCCTGGCCTGTCAATCTATTCGTCAGAATTACTAAATAATAGTGTTGCGTACAAAGAAAAGGAAAAGAAAGAAAAGTTGATGAATTTACTATGGAGACCGATTTCCATCACACGCAATCGATACCGTGGTCTTATTTGGGTATACATCCAAAACCCTCCATCAGTCTATCTGTCTCTCTCTCTCTCTCTCTCTCTCTCTCACATTCTCTCTTTTCAGAATTCTTGATGCGTCAAAGGAATTCTTGCGAAGAGTCAATCAGTAGAACTGTGAGTGTGTGTCTGTGAGATATTATATATATTTAGAAAAAATAAATAAACGAAGGTACCTGACGCGCTGGTGGGCAAACGAGTGCAGGCGAGAGAGGAAGTGGTTGGATTCTCTCTCTGTCTTTTGGGATTCTCTCCGCGGACATGAAGTTCATGGTGCTGTTGCTGCATAGAAGCGAGTTGTTGTTGACGCTCGCGGCGCTTAGAAGCTGGGACCCAAGTGCTTTTGACATGGGTTGGACACTCTAACCCTCGGCTTTTACAACAAGTCCTGCACCGCATGTGAACGCAGTCCTTCTTGGCTTGGTTCCCGCAGTCCTGGCAGCTTATCCCTCCACCTGCGGACCTCATCATCATGAACGCCGATCTCGACGGCGAGTCATGATCTGGGACGTTGATTGAGCTCCTGCTGGGCCCCACCCCTAACCCAGCCGCTGAAGCGTAGAGATCTTGCTGTAGCTGTTGCTGCTGGTGCCGTTGCTGTTGTTCTTGCTGTTGTAGAAGTACTTGTTCCTGCTGTTGCCATAGCTCGAAACCCTGCTTGTACGCCACTTCCTCATTCTTGTACCAAAACAAGTTCTCCGGCGGGATTTCCGTTGGCGGGTTGTTGCCGCTTTGCTGACGATGATCTTCCTGGCTGCTCGGAGTACCTGATCTTCCTCCACCTAATGGGAAAAACCCAGCCATTGCTCCTCCTCTAAGCCTGACCCGCACCTCAATTGTGACAGACAATCCATATCAGAAGCTCCACTCTCACCCAAGTTCAGTACCCAACAACGAAATGGGTATAATTCTCGAGTATCTGTATTTTCTGGGTCCCGCGCCTTGAACGAGGGAGGGTTGGGTCCGTGGGTGTGGTGCTAACTTCTCGTATTTCCTCAGAATTCTATCGTTCTGTGTGTGTTGCATACAAGGGCGTGTAATATTTCTCCCCTTTTTTTCTTTTTTCTTTTTGTTCTCAAAGAGTGTGCTTGTGTGAGTTTGTGTAGTGGTGGTTCTGGTAATTGCGGTGTAGTTGGGGGAGGGGTTAATCGCAGGCAGGCAGCCCTAGAGACTTGGGTTATAGAGACAGGCGTCGGTCCGCGTTTGGCAGTTGTTAATCGCTGCCTTGAATTCAGTCTCTTTCCATCTTCTTCTTCTGCTTCTTCTTCTACAGAGTGAATTTAGGAAGCATTTAAAGAACGCCGCGGAAATCAACAGCTATTATCTCTGTGTCTCTCTCTCTATCTCTGCAACGCCGCCATGTTCTCTCTGCACCGAGCAGCTGCCTCAATTTAAGTCTCCCAATCCATCCCTTTGCCTCCTCTCTCTCTCTCTCTCTCTCTGATTAATTTGCAGGTGCTGAGCTTTTTAGCTCTGAGCAGTGCCTCTTGTGTCCGTAAAACAAAACATCTCTCTCTCTGCTATGGATTTTATTATCTAATCTTTCAAAATCGACTGAATCAGCCACTCATAAATTCGCATGCTCCATCTAACGGTCAAACACTAGCCACGTGTCGCCGCACCGGCTTTTCCTTATTCGTCCTTTGCACCGGAAAACCCGCTACTTTTTCGTGACTCCCCCCTCTTTAATGAACATTTTTTTTTTTTTGGGTTTATGATTTTTTTATTATTTTTTATCGCCTATTAAGTTGGTTACATCTAATGAAAATTTCAAATATCTAAAATTTATAAAATAAAACAGACACATAAAATCAGTTCTAATTAAATATTTTATAATTACAGTCCTTTTAATTTCATTTTATATTTTAAAATTTAGAAAATTACTTCTTTTTTTTTCAATTTACGAAGCTTTAATCCCTTACAATAAATTATTCCTCCTTTCTAATTCTATTTATATCATTATCAACTATTTATAGATATATACACACACATTCTCATCAATTGATCCGCTTAAAATTTGAATAATAGTTACAAGATGTGAACAATTAATTGAGATTATAAGATTATATTTGAATGCTGAAATGATATCAGATAATCTGTTAATAGGAGTGAGAAAGTAATGAATAATAATATAAAAGTAATAGATCGTTAATAAATAATAGTGAAACAGTCTGAAATTACTTCATTTACCAAACACATTAGGGTAGGTTTGGATGTTGAGTTGAGTTGAGTTGAGTTGAGTTGAGTTGAGTTGAGATGATAAAATATTGTTAGAATATTATTTTTTAATATTAAAATTGTTTTAGAATTTGAAAAAGTTGAATTATTTATTATATTTTATATTGAAATTTGAAAAAGATGTAATGATAAGTTGAGATGAGTTTGGGATCCAAACGCACTCAAACTTACGTATTAAGCTTTGAAGTTGAATCTTAATTCCACAATGTAATAAAGCTGACGCTTAAAGACTTTATGAACATTTATAACTCTAGAAAATGGCATTAGGGTCTTATATGTACAATGTATATTGATAAGTTAAATGATGGTGATTTCTAATTTATCATAATTGAAAGTGGGGACATAATGCCTTGCACCAATAACCCAACAAGTCCACAAAAATGACCTAATTAAACTAATTACTCCCTATTGTAATAACGTACTCCATACGGTAGTAAAGTAGACTCTTAAATATTAATACCATGCTTAATGACATAATCAAATACCCAAAAGCATTAAAATTTGGGTGCCAATATGTTGGAATATTTAAATGATAAAATCATAATTTGTGTGCATGGTGGGCTTTTTTTATATAAAAAAAAAATCACTATTTAAAATTGTAGATACAATTTTTTTTATCCTTTACATAAATTATAATTATATTTTAAATTATAAATAATTTATAAAAATAATATCATTTCATGTATATAACTTCATATTTAAAAGAAAGCAAGATTCCAACATTTTGAATAGAATCGAATAATCTATTCTGATTTAGTTGATAATTTTTAATTTATAATTCTTCCATAATCAAAATCAGAGCTATATGTTTCAACTATTTTAAAAATATGAGAAAATGAAAATCCTAAGTACGGTAATTTCTTAACATTAGAATTTATTTGTTCTATAATATTTGTATATTTTATTGTTTTTGGAAGTGGATTCTTTTTTGATATTTTGAATAATAGTTTATATAATGATCTAAAAATTTAATAAAAATTTACAACATAATTAAAATTATTTTTTATTTATAGGCTTAATGAATTACAACCAGGTTGGTTTTTTAAAAGGAAAAAATAAATAAATGGGAATAGTTTAATTAGGTAGAGAGATTTGGGCAGTGAAAAAGAGGCAGGTAGTATTTTTATCGAATTTCTACAAGATAATCATATCTTGCATTGCATGTTGTGCAGCAGAGGGGGAACACAGCGCCACCTCCTCGTACTTTTTTCTACAATTTTTTTTGTTTTTTTGCTTGGCTGGGCTTAGCTCTTCAACTATTAATTTAATTTAATTTAATTTAATCGTGCTATGGATGCTGGAGTTGACTATTTGGAGGGAAGAATGGGGAGGGTGTTTTCGTCCTATCGAGTGTAAAATTTACTTTTGTCACTCTTTAATAATAATAATAATTATTATTATTATGCATATAACATCGACAAATATTGCTGATAAATGTGGCTACGGACTCCGCCGGCCTGCCATACCGGTGGAAGAGGCCCTATGACAGGGATTGTTGGCCGTACGGTTTTTTGTTGTCTTTGTTCAACTTTCGCAACTGCGGCGCGTGATTCTCACTTGCAGTTTGTGTTTTCAAGGAAGAAACCGAGCCGGTTAGCAACCAAACCAAACCAGACTGTGCACACTGCATACAAACATGGTCTCGGGATTTTTTAATTAATAATAATAATAATAATACATCCCCGTCCTACAATATTTATTGATTACTTAATATTATTCGAAATTATTATATGAGTAATGATAAAAATTGAAATATTTTTACATAATATTAATTATTGGTGTAAGATCACTTCATATATCTATGAAGAAATTATATTCTCAGAATTACTTCTAACTCAATCCCTGCGTCATATTTTCATTTTTTTATTTAAGTCATTTATTCATAAAAGGAATTCAAATATTTTAAATAACTTGTGAAATTATAAATGAGAAAACTTAAAATAAAAATAGCGTTGCTATCACATAAACTATACTTATCACTCGTATGAATTGATATAAAATATTTAAAAACTAAGTAAAATTATAGAAAATAATCTATTTGAGACTCGTACATATCATTTCTCGATTTGAGCAATGCTAGATACAAGTTTTATGCAAGTACTTTATAAAAAAAAGTTGGTTTCACTAATAAAAAATAAGTTTTTTTAAGATGTGTGGTCTATTTTTTTAAAAAAGACTTGTGCGGGATTTATCTGTTTAAAATTTATATAAATCATTTATCAATCAATCAATCTATATATATAAAATATATATATACAGTAACCTATATATACATACATATAAAATATTTTCTTTATTTCAGTTTCAAACAATTAAAGTCTTATAATTATCACAATAAAATAAAATAAAAATATAGCATAAAAAAGAACCGTTCTTCTACCATCAAAAAGAAAAATAAAAAGTAGCATAAACCAAAATTTGTTTTGATTTTCCTACAATATTTATAATGTGATGGCTGGATGCTTGTTTGGGGCCCTACTCACTTCATTTGGTACATTTATTTCAATTTAATGTTATGTTGCTCATAAAAAATAAATAATTTCAACCTGCATTTCATTAAAATAATATGAAGATCCAAAGAGGAGTTATACGCAACACGGGGGAACTTGTACAAATTCATAATTAAAGTTGTAATTCCTTGAGATATGTAGTCCATGAATTTGAAAGGACTAGAAGAGTTGTCATTTCAAGTTCACATGCTTTAGAATTTATGAACATTTTTAGCCTTTGAAGCCCTTGCATTTAACATTGACATTTAAGGAACGAAACATATACATGGGACAACAGTAGAGGATAGCTGGATCTAAAATACCCAAGATTTTGTGGCCAAAGTTTCAACCTCAAAAGCGATTAATGCATTATGCGTCAATTCGGTACACCAAGCTGCTCTTCTTCAGCTCTTTTGCTCTTTTGATTCTCCCTTTTGTCAGTGTATTTAATCATATTGGCTAACTGGCAGTACTCCAATAATCTTGTCCCCAAGATAAGAGGGAGGTCAGGCACTGGAAATGGAGGGGGTCCCAACTCTCTTGCATGTGTTATTAAAAAAAGATATATTTTTTTTTTCTGTGTTTTGGGCTTTAAACTTTTTGACGAAATAAATGCAATTTATTAGCTCATTTGAAGATGACGCGTAAAAAAGAAAAAAACTTATTTCATCTGTTTTGTGAATTTTTGTTGCTGTTTTGAATTATTTTCTTAACCTTTTTTTTTTTTTAATTTTTTTGCCAATATTTTTTGGTTCGATTTGTTTTACAATAATCATAGATTTTTTTAGTGACAAATACTGAAGTCTTTGCAACACTATGATCTCCTGGTTATACCTATCTATTTTGTTGGTCACCTGATCTAAAATCTATATTCCTTTATTCTATGTTGTAATTATTTTTGCTATATATATATATATATATATATATATATATATATATTACATGATTGTAGTTGGGGACCAGAATAGCTCCTCAAAGGGTTTAGTGACAAACACTAATGTCTTTGCTTTTCATCAAATTCTTGTCGTTTTTGACAATTGGGACACAAGAAATACTTGCATCTGCAAAGAAATTGATATGGAGAATGGAGCATGTAAATGCATATTGATTTATTAACAGACTAGAATTTCCTCTTGCTAGGGCTTAGATGAAGTCCATGCATGGTGTCGTACAAGCTGATATCTAGATTATAATGCTCCATTAAAATCTAGGCCCCATTTCAGAATATATTGGTCAAAGTTTTGTCTAACTCCAAACAGTGTCTTAACTTTGCACAACCTCTACATTAACATTTGTTTCCTCTAGTATTTATGTGTGGGAACTGGGATCCCTCTGTCAACTTATGGTACTGATTATAATAATGTATATAGACACTACCCATAAAAAAGACCTTTTGCCGGTTGCGACCAGTTTTTTTTTTGGGCGGCAACTCAGTTTTGACCCAATAAAATGCTCAACATTTAATAGAGTAAATAAGATTAATTTGGATCGAACACAATAAAATGAATAAGATTTTCAATCAATGGGCCCTTGATATTAAAAAAATAAAAAAAAACTTAGCCGAACTCTTTAATTAAAATGGAAGTTGTTAATGCAAAGGCATTCTGTCATTAGTGAGTTCACCGCAAAATGGATTCAAAATCTGTAAAATAAAAAGTTCGCTCGATGTGTGCTTGGTGTTGGCTCGAACTAAAAACTTGCAGGTATCTCTTTCAACGTTTGAGACCTTTGTTGAACATCATCTTAATCGTTTTATACAAATCTCGAATTTTGACATACTAATTTGGATCTAAAAATAAAAACCCACATTTTTTTGGCTATGCTCTAATTAAGACTCGTATGTTGTGTATATATAGAAATTTCAAGTTTCTACATGGATATTGATTTTTAGAGAAAATTTTGTTTTCTTTTATAAATTGCCATGCAAAGAGCTTAATGATCTTGCATAAGACAGACCATTTGTAGGAAAAAGTCCTATTCAAGTGTCATAACTCCTCTCTAGACTCTAAGTTAAGGTACGCTTAATTAAGCTGACTTTGACATGAGAAGGCTAGAATATTCCGGAGAGGCAAGGCTAGGGGAAATCAGCATATTTGGCTTTGAATGTCAAGTTTTATTTGTTTATACACAAATTGCTCGGGCAACATCTAGATAGATCTATAGGAAGGCCACGAAAGCAAATCATCATCGTTGCCTTTCATTCATCTCTCTCTCTCTCTTTCCTTTCTTTTAATGAGAAATAGACTTCGTTCATTTATAAAAGTGAAGTTACAACTGTGACCTGATACATACTAAAAAAATCTCAGATTACAAGCTAACTACTCAGGGTTGGAGCTCCACCAGTATACAAATTCCTTTGTGATTGGTATGGTCTTAACTTTTATAGCTCTCTACAAACAAATCGTTTAAGAGACCGCACTCTGCCTAAAGCAAATATTTCAAACCCCACCCTCCAGAGGAGGAGATGGCTTTCACTCTATATGGACAAAATGTCTAAGAGACTATTTTTTTTTTTTTTTTACTTAAACAAAAGAAAATAACAAAAAACATAAAGATAGATGTGAAAATGACAAATTACAACTGTAGATATGAATTTTCAATTTGAAGGAAAGCAAAATACAAGAAAGAAAGACTATGGTGGCTCGTGAGGGACACGTAACACGCTAGGAGCGTGGTGGCTAGTCAAGTGTGAAGAAATCGATATCCCTGGTCCCAGAAAAGCCTCATGTGGCGACAATAAAAGCTTTTTGGTGCGGTGGTGCATAGATCTTATGTTTTGCTTTGACTTGCGCGTGTGAATTTTTTTAAAAAAGAATATTAAAATGTGAATAAAAAAATCAAAAAAATAAAAACTTTTTGTTCTTAACTGGACGAATCTTGTTAGGGATGACAATATGTGATACAACCCATTAACCTAATACGAACACGACACGATAATAACTGGTTTGAGTTTAATCTTAACGGATCAGGTCAAAACAGGTTGACCCGTTAAGACACGATTGCTTAACGGGTTGATAATGGGTCAACCCGTTTTGACTCGTTAAGAAAGTTAAAATTACAATTATACCCTTATACTTAAAATTAAAATTGTTGAGATTTTAATTTCAATATTTTTATTATTTGGATTGTAATTTTGGACTTGTAGTTAGTTTTATATTTTATATTGATATTGTGATTTTAACATTTATATAAAATTATACTAAACTTAATTAGATCAAACGGATTAATTTAGGGTCTGTTTAACCCATTTACATAAACGTGTCGAAACGATCAAGTCAGGTTAACCAAACACGACATAACCCATTAATGGGTCATGTTAGGGTTTAAGATTTTGACACAATAAACTTAACGGGTCGTGTTCGGATTGACCTATATAATATAATATACATGTCTTGACACGACACGATAAGACCCGTTAATACAATTTGACACTCCTAGGTCTCGTGCTACATTTTCGTGGCATTTTCTTCTTTATATATATATTTAAAAAAAAACCAAATCACTACAAATCAAATGACCATACTGTCTCTCTCTCTCAAAGAAAAAAGAAGAAGACCATATTGTCAGTAAGAATTGGATGAATCCTTTTGTTACTTTCGGATGATACAAGGGTGACAAGTGGATTTATTCAATTTAAAATAGATAATGTCAATAAATAAAAAAGAGATAGTGAAATCTAAAATAAAGAGTATCATTATTCTTAGTCCTGTTTGGATTGAGAAATCATTTCAATTCATTTTATTTCATCTCATCTTATTATTACAATTTTGCTCAAATTTTCACACAAAATACAATAAACAATTCAACTTTTTCAAATCCTAAAACAATAATAATATTAAAAATTAATATAATAATATTTTATTCAAGTTTTAACTTTTATTTCAAAGTTGAGGTGATTTTAGATGATTTGATTGATCAATGAATATTAATATTTTGTACAATCATCTTTTATTTACAATTTTTTCGTTATCTCATGATATGTCATTGAATAATATTGAAAATTATTTGTTATATTTCACTTATTTGACACTCATTTGATGCTATTAAGTAATATTGAATAAAAACACTTTGGAATAATCCATCCGTTACTAAGGCTTTAACAGCCTCCAATCAATTACTGCCACGCCAGCAATTCTACAAAAAAATGATCAGAGTCATCACACCAGATAAAATCGTGAGTCCTGTAATCTGTCTTTGTTCCTCTTCGTATCTGTGAAATTTAGAGCCCATCGCAAATTCCAGAGTGTCGCACAACACAAGTTTCGTCGTTGCCACAAGCGCAAAACAGCATCGCCACACCAAGTTCTGTCACTCACTAAGGTCCGTCGCCAATGGAGAACGCAACAATCATTTAGTCACCAAGTTCCATCAATTTTGAGTAGGTTTTTGCAGTGTTGGCAGAGCGGGGGTAGAGAGATAGCGAGAGAGACGAGGGAGAGTGTTCATTTTTGGTTTTTGAAACTTTTTTTTGGCTATGTCTTCTCAACGATCTTTAGTTTTTTCACCCTCTCCAGCAATATTTTTCTTCTTCTTTTTTCACAGTAATTTATTGTCTGGTCCCGATTGAAGGAATGAGATTTTGTGGTGAGGGGTTTTGTAACTCCAGTGTCATATTCTTTCGTTCATCAAAGTACTTCATTTATTTTTTTAGGGGGTAGGCAATGTTGTTTTGGTTTGGTCCATTTTGATATTTTTGGAAATTGACTAACTTAGAGCTTCATTTTCATGGGGCTTTCCATTTATGGAAAGCTTTTGCTGAGTTGATTTGAGGAAGGTTCGTGATCTCTAGGCTAAACTCAGGTGACTGAGTTTGTTTTTTTTTTTTTGTGTTTTTCATATGAATCTTCAATTTTGGTAAAAAGAATGGAAACTTTTGCATCCATTTAATCATGCTTTTGATTTTGTGAAGCTTTGGCCTTTCTGAAATTGACAATCGAGATTGATGGGTATTTGGAATAAAATTAAACTTACGCCTTCTTTCATCTGTATCTATCAGGAATTCAATCATTACTTAATATTGTGATCACTACGACTTGCAAGCACCACTTACAATTATTTTGCTCCCAAGTCTCTGTGGCCCTGTCTTTATTTTCCCATGATGCTTTGCCATCAAACAAGACTTAGTTGATTCATCCTTTTTCTTTTTGGTTTCTAGTGAGACTTAAGTTCAGTGAGCTTATTCATTTTCCCTTCATGCTTTTCAATACGACTGTTCGAGGTTCTGGTCCTGGGCATATGCATCTTTTGTTTCTGTGTAGGGGGTCTTTCGAGATTTCTGGAGAGGGGGGAGATGGGAAAGGTTACTAGAGAGGGGAAATGTTTTTTTCTTTCTTTATCATTTACTATGAGGACACATGAGAGCTGATATGGGAGGTCCAACTTGGCACTCACCCATTGGACAACTGTTATTTGGAGGACAATAGACCGACCGACCAAAAGTTATTCTCACATTGAGAGCGACATGTACTGAACCCTACATAATTTATTATTTATTTAATACTATCCAAAATATTTATACAATCATAACTAAATGTTGTAAGCTGACACACTTCATGTGCCACTCTCTCTCATTTGAGATGCCAATAACTTAATAAAAAATCTTAATCCATTATCAAAACAACCATAAATAACTTTTTTTTGTTTTCTTGTTTGTTGGGGTGAGGACTAGTTTTGGAGTTGTTGAGAAATAGTGAGTTCGTTTGACTATTGATTGATCTAACACTTGAGCGAAGCTCAACCCATTAGTTCGTTCAAATCTCGCGTGACAATGGGCTCGAGTGAGACACAAATCCTAGTATTTGCTCAAGCTATGCTTAACACCCCGCTTGAGCCAATGTTCATTGGTTGTTAGCTCAAGGTGCACTCGACACACCGCTTGAGCAAATGACGTATTTTTTTTAGATTAGGGTTTTTAGTGTTGTTACTATAAATATGTAATATTTAACTTATTTTGTACAATTTTATACATACTTTTAGAGAGAACGATAGTCAAGTGAGTGCATATTGTGTGTGAGAGCAAAAGCCCTACAGAGAGTGAGTTGAGAGAGAGTGATTGTAATCTCTTCTGGTTAATAAGATTTCTGTAGTTTTTTGGACTTAGGCAAGTTTCCAAACCATGTATATTGTGTGTTGTGTGTGCTTGATCGTGCTTTCTTTTATTTGTTTGCCATCGTTGATATGTGTTTTGTCCAACAAGTAGTATTAAGAGCCAAGGTCAGATTTGAAGAAGAATGATGTATGGAGATAAAGTGAAAGCACCAGGGATCGAGAAGTTTGATGACACTGATTTTGGGTACTAGAAGATGCAGATCGAGGACAATTTCTATGAGAAGAGGCTCCATTTTTCACTGTTGGAATCGAGGCCAGAGAGCATGGATGATGCTGAATGGACCATGTTAGATCAACAGGTTTTGAAGATTTTTCGGCTAACCTTGTCCAGAACAGTGACACACATTGTCAGTGAGTTGAGAACTATAGCGAATCTCATGGAGGTTTTGTCAAATATATATGAAAAGTTATCGGCGAATAACAAAATACACTTGAAGAAGAAATTGTCCAATCTGAAGATGTCAGAAGGTATGTCTGTGGCCCAACACTTGAATGAATTTAATACGATCATAAATCAATTATCTTCTGTAGAGATTGAGTTTGATGATAAGATCAGAGTTTTGATTCTGTTAGTATTGTTGTCAGATAATTGATGAGCCATAAGGATGACTGTAAGTAGTTCACCTGACAAGATGGAACTGAACTATGACGATGTACGTGACATGATCATTACTGAAGAGGTACGTAGAAAATATTCATGTGAGTTCTCGGGTTCGGGATCAGTCTTGAATATTGACAATCGGGACAGAGGATATGATAGGTCAAGCTCCAAGAGTAGGGGCAAGAGTAAGACGAGATCTGGATAGCAAATTACATGCTGGAGTTGTGGCAAGGTAGGCCACATCAAGAAAAACTGTAGGAATCAAGAAAGTGCTGAGAATGATACTGTGAATGTAGTGGTTGAAGAAATACATGATGCCCTAACTCTTGTAGTGCACATCCTGATTAATGATTGAGTGTTGGATTCAAGGGTTTTGTTCCATAGCACCTCACATCGAGAGAACATGGAAAATTATGTTGCTGGTGATCTTGAGAAGATGTATGCGGCTGTTGAAGAGGCACTAGATGTAGTGGGAGTAGGTGATGTGTGCATCACACTTCCAAACAGGGGCGTGTGGACCTTACAACAAGTTAGACATGTTCCAGATTTGAAGAAAAGCCTTATCTCTGTGAGACATTCTGATGACAGCGGTTATGCAGTAGCGTTTTTTGGAGAAGCTTGGAAGATTACTAAGTGTGCGCTGGTCTTAGCGCATGTAAGAGATCTAATATTTTGTATTTAGCATTAGAGTCCAGTGATGTGTAAGGAAATACAGGAGTGCAAAATGACAGGTTTGATCGCGCGAAACATATGAGGAAGCCAAATGGATTCAGTTTTGCCGTTCCTCATGTAAGCCTGGGGAAGTTGGTTGAGGTTGCCAAGATCGGTTTAAGACTGAATATTTCGAGTACAGTGGAAGTTGTGAATCACCCAATGAATGTGCTAACTAAGGGTAATGTACATGGGAGACTGAAGTCTGGTTGAACTTCAATGCGTCCTCAGGCTTGAAGACGGGAGCTGTGAGCTGTATAGATAATAAGGCTTGGCTGGAAACAATGGCTGGCATGTTGAGAATCAATCTCCAAGTGAGAGATTGTTGGGGTGGAGACTGATTTTGGAGTTGAAAAATAGAAAAATGGTGAGTTCACTTGAGTATTACTCGACCTAGCGCTCGAGCCTAAACCTGTAAGTTTGCTCAAGTCTCACCCCGCTCGAGCCAATATTTATTGGTTGTTCGCTCGAGGAATGCTCGACACGTCGCTCGAGCGAATAACGTATTTTTTTTCATATTAGAGTTTCCAGCACCGTTTACTATAAATATGTAATATTTGACTTATTGTGTACAATTTTCAACATATTTTTTTAGATAACAATAGTTAAATGAGTGAATATTGTGTGAGAGAGCAAAAATTCTTGAGAGAATGAGTGATTGTAATCTTCTCTAATTAATAAAATTTATACAATTTTATAGATATAAGTAAGTTGCTGAAATACGTATATTATATGTCGTGTGTGCTAGATGGTGCTTGCTGTCTTTTGCTTGCCATCGTTCGCGTTGGTGTGTGTTTTGCTCGACATTGTCTGACCTCAAATCTTAGTTATCATGAACTTTACGCCTGTTATAACAATCAAACTACTGTTGATCACCTTAAGTACAGTAGTGTTAGGTTGTAACTTTTATATTAGGACCACCAAACTTCTCAATTAGTAAGTCACGAGAAATAGCAGAAAAAAAAGTACAACAGTACTACTGTTGCTGAAAGTCGGTATATAAGGTTTTAATCTCAACAAGAATAATAAATTAAGCAAGAAAAGACTTACACTAGCTAGCTAGCTAGCTCTAGGATGGTCCTACGTACAGATCATCATGATGAATATCCATGCATCGAGCGAGCTGCCAGAGCTCAATCGATCGCTCTAATGAGCTCATGAATCTATCGCTCTCATTCATGCGTCACATGAACTTTGAGTTGATTCAGTAGATATGAAGGATGAATGAGTGAGCAAATCACGACTAAATTTCTTTTCACAAACGGTGACAGCCATAAGAAGTTAACAACTACGACAAATTAATGCGTCACGTTTATATAATGCGTCGCGCGCGACCTTATCTTCCACGTTCCCAGCTTCGATCGATCGACATGCTATATCATATTATTGTTGATGTGATAAATTCTTCTTAAATTCTCCACGTAAACCCTAAATAAGTCACTTCACTGCTTCATCAGAACGGAAAAAAAAAATCACAGCACAGTAAATTTATGAGCAAACTACTTCTTTCAATAATTCAATCGCATCGCATCAGTTGGTTATTGTCAAAGACATACTAGCTAATTAATTAATGTCAGATTTGTTTATTTTAAAAAAATGGTGAATATAATTAAAGTAGCTAGCAGGAGTGAGTTCTTGTCAATATTGCCAGCATTAACCTATCTTTTGGAAATTTAGAGACATCACGGAGTAGGTCAAGTATATATGCAAGACTTCTTGTATTTTTTTTACTTAGTCAAATCAAGGATTTCATTATTGAGTATTGATAGACACACAATGCATTTCTCAACAATATTATAAGATAAAGATATTTTTATAAATTAATGTTACTTTTGTAAAGTGTTTTACAAATTTACTCTTCATTTAACACATTATTATATAATATATTGTGAAAAATTTCATGTATAAATCATTTTCTTTCATTATTTGAGCCCTCTTTGAGATATTTGAAGTTTGATCCACAAAAGACTCGAAAGAGGTATTGCTTGCTAGCTAGAAAGAAAATAGGGAAAATGAAAAGAAAAATTTTATTTATTGTTTTAATTTTCATTATTCTCTCAATATTCTTTGATTTAGTATTAAATAATTTGTCGACAACTAAAGAAAACAAGAAATCAATCATACGACACAAAGATTTACGTATTTTGACAACATACCTATGTCCGCGGAGTTGCAAATGATTTTATTATTTTGAGAAATGACAAAATACACTTTGGGGTAATTATAATTTCACGATTACATATTTATAAGATTATACAACGGAAATTATAATTTCACGATTATTGGGTTATTTACTCAAATGAACTCTATTCTAATGTTCACTAGAGTGACATGTCCAGCAGACGTCGAGCGAATTTTCTATCTGAGTTTCGTTCGAGTGACATGTTGAGCGAGTACCAATCGAACTTTCTGTCTAGCATTTCTTGAGTCACAAACCGGGTAAAAAAATTTATTGGACCAAGCCGAAACAAACATAACCCAAGTCTCATTCAAAATCTGCCAAAAAATCGTGATTATTTTTTGTCGAGTTGGGTCATCAAATCGAACCTCCATAAAAATTAAAACAAGCTCCACAAACCCAATAGTGAAATATTAAAAACGGATAGATTTTGTTTGATTTTAACGATGAAATTTCTTGCACCTTTGTTTGAAGAGTGTTGTTAGAGACACAAAGGAATCCCACAAACTGATGTGGCACACTATGTGTCCCTTTGTGTTCTCTCTTTTCTCCCCTCTCCCATTCTCCTCGTGTCTCTCCTTTTTTTTCCTCCCCTCTTCCCTTCTCCCCGTACCTCTCCCCTCCTCCTCTTTCCCTCTCCTTTTCCCAACCCTTTACTAATGTTGTCACTGCTGAACCTTCCTCGCCAACGTCACTCTTCACTGCAGCCTAGTTAACTTCCTCTCTCTCTCTCTAGCACTCCTCACCTTCCTCGCCCCTCGCCGATTTCACCCCGCACATCATCTAAACATAGGCTTCATCGCTATCGTCCTTCACCTCGTCGAAGGTACGAGATCTCTCTCTCTCTCTCTTTTCTCTTAATTGGGCTAAAGGGGTGGGGGGAAGTAAAATGAAAAAAAAAAAAAAAAAAAACTTAACTAGCGTGGCACGCAAGTAGCATGCCACATCAGTTTGTGGAATTGCTTTGTGTCTATAGTATTTTTCTTGTTTGAATATCGATTGTACAATTGATTAATGACAGAAGATTAAATTAGGAGTTACTTGTAATTTGAGGAAAATGAAATTAAAATTAAAAATGTATATGAATCGGTTGACAAATGACAATTTGGAGAATAACTTTTTGGTTTTTAGTGAAATGAACGTAAATATTTTAGGGTGACTTTTCCTTTGTATTTAGAATAAGGTTAAGCTGTTATCGTCAACTTTCAATGTTACAGCTGGTTTTTGAATCTTTTTTTCCCCATCCAACTAAAGAGAATTGGAATATTATCATATTTTGAAGGTGTTATTATATTGAATATTTAGTGTTAATGGACCATCGATTCTGCTAATCTTTTTTCTTGAGGGGATTTTTTATTTTTATTTTTTATGATCAATTAAAGATCTTTCCAGTATAGCAAAAAGGAGATGATATGTTAGCATATTATATGTGAGCGAGTGTTAGAAAAATGCTCTGCTAGGGTTTCTTATTTCCTTTCGGGGGCTTTCCACGTAGGGGATTTACATACTGTCTAGTACAAAGATGATGAAGGGCTTGGATGATTTCTACCAGCGGTTGTTCCTGATCGAGGGAGAGCAAGAAAAAGTTATGGTTGAGGGACAGGCATTGGAGGATGCATCGTCTAGGAGTGAGAGGTGTTTGTTTGCCTAGCTATTGACCTCAAAACATTACAATAGGGATGCGCTGTTCAATACGATGAGGAAGATATGGCGCCCAGGTAGAAGGGTATGGTTTCGGGAGTTGAGTTGGAATACAATGCTGATTGAGTTTGAGGATGGTTGTGATAAGAGGAAGGTATTACGAGAGGGGCCATGGTAGTTTGATAAGTGCCTGTAATTGGTGGGGGAGGTGGATGGAAATCAACCGATTCATAAAATTCACTTAACTCAGATTTTGGGTAAGAGTCCATGACCTTCCTATATTTGTGTGAGCTGTAAAGGTGGGGAACATTATTGGCAACAAGATTGGAGAGGTGGAGGAGGTCGATGGGGAAGAAGAGGGAATGGCGTGGGAAGAGTACATGTGGATAAGGGTGGTGGTGGATGTAAGTAAACCGTTGCTAAGGGGGAAGAAGCTATGCTTGGAGGGAGGGAGCCAATATGGATACAATTTTCATACGAGAGGCTACTGGATTATTGTTATCTATGTGAAAACATTGGGAATCAGTATAAAGATTGTGTGATTCATAAACAGAAAGGTGAAGGGACTAAGGAAGACGGTGGAGAGGTTAGTGGGCCAGTTATTTCGAGGACAGAAGCAGGGGGTGAAATGGGTAAGGAGAAAAGGGGTGATGAAGATGAGACCCTTAGTGCACAATAGGAAGAGGTAAGGGGATAAAGAATCCTTTTGCCTTAGTCCTCTCATTGGGACAATTGGACCCTTAGGGACTCCATTAATCAATACAAAATAGGACACAGTTCTCACACAAAACATAATAATGGCAACCACTTTTGTATCAAACCCTATAGACCTCATGACTGTTTCTAGGAACTCTCATTCAATCCTATCGTAAACTTTACTCATATCTAATTTAATCGACATATAGCCCTTTTTACCCACCTTTCTATGTTTCAAGAAATGAATAAGCTCATAGGCTATGGAAACATTATCCATAATCAAATGGCCAGGTACAAATGCAGATTGTGATAACATGATTAAGCAAACCCTTTAACCTATTTGCAATCATTTTGGATATCAATTTATACATCACATTACAAAGGCTCACAGGTCTGAATTCAGTAACTTTAATGAGACCAGGTTTCTTAGGGATCAAAGTAATAAAAGTATGGTTTAAGTTTAAAGGGAACTCACCAATGTTTAAAGTTGACAACACTGTCTTAGTCACCTTCCCTTCCATGGCTGGCCGGTTTTTCTAAAAAAATATAGGGGACATCCCATCAGGCCATGGAGCCTTTAAAGGATTCATCTCCTTTAAAGCCAACTTTACCTTTGTTACAATGTAGGCTCCATTCAATGCCTCATCCATGGCAGGTGTTACTCTACCATTAAGGCTGCTTAAAAAGTCCATCTGGCCCTTCTGTGATGAAGAAGAAAACAACTCTGTGAAATAGTCTAAAATCTATCCCTCACCTCTCCATGCACCCATGCACCCATTCCTCATTCTCAGCTTTCAATTTCCCAATGGAATTCCTCCTCCTACGGTGAGAAGCTTTTGAGTGAAAAAATCTGAAATTTTGATCCCCTTCCTTGAGCCAAAGGGTCTTAGATCTCTGTTTGCACATTAGTTCATCCCTTTCTAACCACATTTGAACCTTTTTGTTGGCTGCCACCATCTGGCTAGTCCCCTCAGAACCTTCCTCTTGTAACCTCTGTCAAGCCTTTTGAGCCTTTTTCAATTCCAACTGAACTTTACCAAAGTGAGTATCATTCCATCTCTGCAGTTCCTTCCCACAATTTGAGATCATCTTCATAGCATTATCAACAACATTTCCCTGCCTTTCCCTCTCCCACACCCTATTAATGATACCTTGAAAACCTTCGTCACCCACCCACATTACCTCAAATCGAAACAGTCTCTTCTAACCTCTTCTCTCCCCACTACCCTCCATCTCCAACCAAAGGGGAATGTGATCTGAGTAGGAGATTGATCAATGAATAGTAGTAGCCTGTGGGAATAAGGAACACCATTTTCCATTTGCTAAAAATCTGTCTAGCCTCTCATGAACTCTATCATGCCCATCTCTTGAATTAAACCATGTAAACATAGAGCCCCTGAACCCTAAATCCCTCAACTCACAATCTTGTATCACCCTCCTAAACTCACTAATTTGCCCTTCAAGACGTGGCCTACCCCCTTTTTTCTCCCTTTGACTCAGGATCTCGTTGAAATCCCCCAACAATAGCCAAGGTCCTGACCTATCATTATTCAAATCCCTAAGTAAATTCCACGTATGGCATCGCCTAGACACCTCTGGGTTTCCATAAACACTCGTCATATAAAACTAGTGCTTCTCAGCACCCACATCCCTAACTACCGCATCCAAATGATGACTAGAGTAGTTCTGAATAGTCAAATTAATAGAGCTCAACCATAACAGGGCAAAACCTCCACCCTGACCCATGCAATCCGTAGAAAAACAATTAGAAAAGCCAAGAACATACTTACATCCGTTCATTTCCTTCGCCGTCAACCTTGTTTCTTGAAGCAATTGTATCTCAGGACCTTGCTTCGCAACTAGATTCCGAAGCATACAAATGCCACATCCCAAGCCACGTGCATTCCAGGATAAGGTATTCATGATTTCCGGCAGGGCTGGAACCCAGCCTTTGCCGCTCTTTTCTGCAACTTTCGTTGGCCATCATCTTCCCTCTCTACCACCACCTCAAAACTCTGGTCCCCCACCTGCTCATTCCCCATAGGCACGTTCTTTCGCTTTCTAGTTTGTATAGCATAAGCTAGTTCCTCTTGAGCAGTTGAAGGCTCATTCTGACCTTTGGGGCCCAGATCCACAACCCGTCTCCATTTATGGCCCGTTATGCCATTAGGCTTCTTAGTAAGCTGGGCCTCACTCAAACTCGGCCCACCCGTTACTCCATCCCCCACATTAGGCAGCTAGATTTTGGTGGGATCAAAGGAAGAATGAGAGGAAGATATATTGGGTAAGCTAGGCTAAAATGTATAAGTAAAAAACTTGTGGAGGCATGGGTTTCATGGACTTGAGAGATTTTAATCTGGCTCTCTTGGCAAAGCAAAGGTGGAGGATTTTAAATGTTAAAGGTACACTACTGCATAAGGTCCTTAAGGCGAGGTATTTTTTGAAGTCCAGTTTTTTTGGGTCAAAATTGGGAAGTAACCCATCCTACACTTGGAGGAGTATTTGGGAAGCAAAGGCTGTGCTGATGAAATGGTGCAGGTGGAGGATTAGGGATGAGAAAACTGTGAGGGTGTGGCATGACAAGTGGATACCAAGGTTTGAACTTGGCATGTTCCAAAACTCAACTTCTGCTACGCAGGTTAGAGAGGAATATGGAACTGTGGACATCTTATTGGATAGGGACGCTAGGTGGTGGAATGGAGAGAAGGTGAGAACTCTCTTCAATCCAGATGTGGCTGATAAGATATTGAGGATTCTAGTTTTTTCAAGTGAACAACATGATAAACTAATATGATGTGAAGATAGAAGTGAAGATTTTAGTGTGAAGTCTGCTTATAGATGGTTGAGGGCAAAAAGAGACAGTTTGGAGGGGAGTCTTTTGATGCTCAGTTACAAGGGGACTAATGGAAGGCACTATGGAGGATGAAAACCCAACATAGAAAAAGGATTTTCTCTTGGTGAGCCTGTCTAGACTGTCTACCAACAAAGGCGATTTTGCAAAAAAAGAAGATGGATGTCAAGGATGGTTGCTGTTTTTGTGATGCTGATATGGAAAATTTGCCATATGTATTGTTGAGTTGTCCAAGTGTTGCTAGTTTATGGTGATGTTACCTTCCTATTATGGCTCAAGTGGGTAGAAATCAGAGTCTGCTTAATGCGATTGTGCAGGCGAGGTCTTTGGGAGGACTGGATGATTTGACAACTTTCTTTATTATAGCTTCGAGCTTATGGTTTAGGAGGAACAAAAAACGTAATGAGGATGAACTCCTTGATGCAAGGGATGTGATTGAACACGCCGTGATAACGCATAGAATGTTTGGAGAAGTGATGTTACAACCAACTTTAGGCTTGAAGAACTTTGGTGGTTGACAGCCACCACCTGTGGGATTCATGAAGCTTAACATAAATGGAGTCGTGTTCCATCATATACATAGAGCAGGGGTTGGAGCTATATTGAGAGATGCGCAAGGGAAGGTTATCATGTTAGCTAGTAAGGGTGAATGGGAGGTGAAACATCCAGAGGTGATAGAGTTTATGGCTGTTTTACTTGGTCTTCAACTTAGTGCACACATGGGTATCACACACTTGATCTTGGAATCAAATTGCTTATTGGTGGTGGAGGATTTGGAGGAAGCTTCTGCTGACCAGTCACCATGGGGGTCTATCTAGAAGAGGCCGGAGGCCTAAAATTGTTGTATTTTTCATTTTATCAATAAAGATTTCTAAGATGTTATTCATTTATTAATTGTTATATATGTGTGTGCGAACGCTAATTGTGATTGTTTCAAAATCCATGGTGATCTTTTTCTCCTCCAAATATCAATATTACTGGTGCATGATCTACACAGAGAGTCTAATGTGCACTAGTAAATTGATAAATATGTGAGAGGAGTCTCTTTATTTAAGGGTTCTATATATATTGCGTGTGGACAAGGTCTTAGACATTTTTATAAGGAATGAATAATCTTTTATTAAATAACTGATTTTATGAGATGAGTTAGACTCATGAATTTTTCAATATGCACATGGAATAAATCATGGAATGATGCACGGATATGTGCAAAATCTTTTTCTATTCTTGCTGCATGATGTCCGTGCGCCATGCCATGCTTTAGTCTGAGTATGTAGCAAGATTCTTCTATTTATACGTAACTTTAGTTATAAGGTAGTTAATTAAAGTTTAAACACGAAGATAAGTGAAATTGATACCAAGTTTCTGCCTGTCTAATGTCATTCGGTTCAGATTTTGAGCAAGCCCCAAGTTTAATTATTAAGTACTCATCTCATATCATTTGCTGGATCCTGACGATGAATTCTTTATAACTCACATATTCTTTTTTAGAAGAGTTAATAACAATCTAAAAAACAATATGTGAAATACACAAGTAAAAAAGGGCATTTAACTATGGATACATGGAATAAATATGTTATTTAATTTACTTAATTCGCTGCACAAGTTTTTACATTCGGTTGCTGATCAATTAAACATGTCTTGATAACATATATACACGAGAAAGACAACAAATATAAATAAAAGACGTACTTTGTTGTCAGATATTGATTTCAGATTTTTTTTTTGGGGTTTTGCTATTCATCATCCCCACACTTCACACTCCACACTTTTTAATATTTTTTAAAATTTTTTTTTGAATTTTTTTTTTAAACTATTTATAATTTTTTATTCACTATTCATATAAAAATATATTTGATAAAAAAAATAAAAAAAAAATTTAAAAAAAGATGGAGTGTGGAGTGTGGTGTGAATAGTAGGAGGTTGAGTAGAATTTTTGTATTTTTTTTCTACTGGTTGATCATTTAAACCGATCTCGCACAAAATGAAAAAAAATCCTTATATTCATGTTTTCATAACACTACAAGAAAAATGATTATTTATGACGGATTATATATGACGAGAATGATTATTTAGAATCAAAATAGATTCATTTTCGTAGAAAATAATTGAACACAACTAAACAGTTTTCTTGTTGTGCGATAGACTACACAGTAGGATAGGTACGTAAGTGGAATTGGGATTCTCTAGAGTTTTTGACCAAATTCTAAAGCTTAAAGTGAGAGAGAGATATATACGTAAAATAAAATTTTTAGTATTTAATGTTGTCCGAGAAACTCAATTAGACAACTAAAAATACTATAGAGTTTACTTTATCTGATTATCTCTCTCCCACTTTAGACTATAAAGTATAATGAGAAAAGATTCAATAGAAAATAACATTAGTTAATGTTTTGTATTCAGCCTTCGTACTAGTAACTAATCGAGCATCCATCGTTGTGATTCCAATTATATTTTGGATTAGTCATTTTAAAATATATATCCAAATATGGCTAGACCAGACTTCCTGGCTATGTCAAACACAGGAATGCCACGAGAGTGAACGTACGTAGGTTTAGCAAGATAATTCATTTTACTCTATTTAAGCATAACAATAATATACTTGATAACCAACTCATGAACAACCATTGCATTGGATCATGTAACAAATATTAGATATCTATATAGTTGACCTTTCCGTTTTTACGTGGTATAATCTTTATATTACTTAAAAGCTGTGAACAAGGAGACTATAGCAGGTAGAATTTCCACTTTGATCACTTGGTAGATCAGTTTTGGTATTAAAGAAGAAGAATAAAAACAAAAATTATGTGTGTATAATATAGAATCTTTGCAGGGTGCTTAAAAACTTGCACATGGTAGTCATGCATTCAGCAAAGCAAAATATGCCACAGTAAATGCCTCGACATGAGAGCTCGAAATGAACTAATCTCGCTGCTTCTATTTAATAAAGAAAATTAAGATCCGTTTGGATTTACAAAATATTTTATTTTATTTTATTATTATAATTTTTTTAAATTATTATATAAAATATAATAAATAATTTATTTTTTTTAAATCTCAATTTAATTTTTTTAAATATTAAAATAATAATATTTTTTTAATTTTTATTTAAAATCATAACATCTCATCTCGTAAATACAAATCAGCACTAAAAGACTCGTAAACAAAATTTCTTACTTTTGAACAAGTCTAAATCCGACAAAATACAAATGTAAAAAGTTACATGTCTGGTAAAATCGAGGTCTGGTAGGGCATAAACAACATGTGAGACCATTGTTAATGCATTTGTTTAGTGAAAATTACAAGAAGTACGGAATAATTGTCATAAAAACAAACACGATTGATTGCTTTTTATTAGAAGTAAAAAGATGGTGAGTGTATAATTTTAGTAGGAGAGTAGAGAAACTTTTTGAAGTTCCAATCAGTCCCACGCACCAAAAATACTTTACTATTATTTTCCTTTGCTATAACCCATCACTGGTAGTATTTAATTTTTGGATGAATGAAAACCAACAAAACTGATTGGATGTCTGCAATGGTGAAAGTTCTCTGCCACGCGCTTTAAGGAAGAATTGGGAGACAAAACCCGAGGCTCCAAACAGTGAAAAAAGTGCTACAGTTTCCTTCTTTGTTTTTTTCGTTTTTTTTTTTCTTTTTCTTGCCTGGCTGAGAGAAAGAGGAGGGAGTGAGTGAATGATGTGTGCGAGTCCCAATAATTGTTGTACCTGTGTCTGTCATTCTCGAGCCCTGTGTTTGTTCCCATGGTTGACTACCACCTTATATCAGCTTTTATGGTTCACAGAGTGATGATAACTTTTTCACAAGAGAGAAAAAGAGAGAGAACTCACGAAGGAACCAACGCTACTTTTTCTTTTATTTTTTCTTATTTGTTTTACATATATATATATATATATATATATATCTATCTGTGACTGTGAAGAATGGGCCACTTTAGGTTGCTTTAGAGCTGTGGACTTGAACAGGAAGAGAGATTAGAATTTAGGGCAACCCCAAGAAACCACAAATCCCAACGTTAACTAACTCCCCAATCTTGGGTCACAGCCTCACTCATACAGGGGCAGAGGCAGTATTGAGAGCATATATATGTACCATTTTTATAATATTATTTTTTGCCAATTACTTCACAGTTTCATGTTGTTATCAACTTCTATATCTGGCAAACCCTAATACAGAGCCACAGCTAGGGCAAAGGTGCCCCCGTCCACACACAGGATGATAAAATTGGAGTGCTCAACTAGCCCATCAACACAAGATGTTCTTTTCAACATGAGAGAGAGAGAGAGAGAGTATAATATGGGAGGTGTGAAGTTGTCGTAAAAGACGAAGGGAAGTCAGTGTCAGGGTAATAAATGTGGGGGGAGAAGCAGGCAAGCATGTGATGTTGGGTTAGTCAAACATAAGTTGCAAAAGATTTGGTTGCCTCCTACCTAAGCCAAAAACTCAGATTACATTCCCCTCTCATCAGTTAGTTCCAGAGAGCAGAGCAGTGAGAGAGAGAGAGAGAGAGAAGAGAGAGAAAGAGAATTGTTTTGGTGTCTGGATTCTGGATCCATGATATAAAAGAGATCCCAATTCTCTCTGGTCTCTGCAGGGAAACTTGGAACTTAGTAAGATCACGTATGCACTGTAGTTATTTTTGGACCCATCTTTCCTTGTCTCTTCTTTTAATTTTTTTAGGTAGGACCATGTCAAACCAGTCTTCAGTGTTTTCGATCTTTTTTGTCCTAATTTTATTATTATTATTATTATTTTTTCACTGGTTTAGTCACAATTTGTTAAAAAATAAATAAAAAAAATTCCCCCACTCTTGAAATAATATATAGTATCCATAAAGTTAATGTTTTATTGATCGATTAAATTATTTTATATACTATGGAATATTGGAGTAATTTGAACTCCAAATTTATAAGCTTTGCAAGAAAATTGTGACAAGTCAAGTCTTCGATCCGGTATTTTTAGGTTAATAGAGCAAAGCAAGTTGAGTTTTAAGTTGGGGAAGAAACTCAATCAGCTTTATGGTGATTTTGAACACTAGTTTGTTTTTTAGCAAATTGAATTTGAATAATCAAACTTTGTCTGCTCACCTATATATTCTCGTCTTATTTGACTAACTATTCCACATAATATCACATTCATTTTTCCCTTTTTATTGCATATCTTATCTTCAAACCCATTCCCCCTTACCAAACCCATACTTCAATTAATGTTTATATTACATATAGCCAGTACTATTGACCAAACTGTGAGACATGTGAATTCTTGGAGCATTAGTATTCATTTCATCAAAGTTATTTTTAAAATTTGACAAAATTACATATTTTTTATAAATCTAAAATCTCTCTAGTCATAATCTCATATTAGATTAGTCAAAATAATAAAATAATAATATTTTTTTAATAATAATATTTTTTAATTTTGTTTTTCATATTTTGTAATTACACTAAATGAAAGTGAAAGGGCATTTGGGAAAGTGAAAATAGTGGAAAATAAAAACTGAAAAACAAATCAATTGGGGTAATTTGAATATATACTTATAATTATTGTAGCTCATAGTTCAAGCTTTTACCTTTTGAAAAAGTCAATATAGATCATTTTATTTACATTTCTTCAAATTTTAATAATGCATTGGCTTTTGAAAATGCATTCAATGTCAGTGCTCTATATATATAGTCGACATAAAAGATAGACTACATATGAATCTCGGGTGTGCAAGTTTCGTACAAACTCTTTTAAAAAATGTGGAATCTAGTATAAAAAAAATGAATTTCTTTTATTATTATTTTATACAGGTTTACTTTCTCTTTTTTTTTTTTTTCAAAAGACTTACCTACTCTAGAGATATCCTGCACATATTATTTTCCTAAAAAATGGGCGGTAAAGCAAGTGAATAAGCATTATTACTACTGCTACATCCCACCCCTATGACATGAAGAATCATTGTCAAATTGTTCTTACAAACCTACTGTATTTAATACTGGGATCCGCACAGTTTATAGAAACTATTTAGTACCGTAGAGTCTGTAAATAATGTTTATGATCAGTCTCTAGTTTATGAAAAAAAGAAGAAGGGGGAGGATCAAACTACTATTTATTATTATTTACAAATTATATTTTATTATTATATTTTTATTATTTACAGATCGATCACCTCAGCATTCCGACGTAGCAGTCTAATTAACTATCTTCCTGCATAGGATCCAGGCTGAGTGCGTGCCAATTATATGATGAAGTTCAAGGTTGTCGAACACGCAAGTACTTTGCAACAGCTTTTGATGAATACCTATTCCCTCTGCCTAAAATGGAGCCCAAAAAGTGTATACGGACCCAGTGTTCTGTTTTTTTAAGCGTCCACAATGGCCCATATCCTACATTCAAGTAGATGTGGGGTAAGAATATACCTTCACGTACAAAGTCATTATTATTATTATTATTAATTATTGTTTTTTTTTTTGCATTATTTACTGTATAACAACTATATATCATTAGTCAACGGGGTCCTTATTGTGTCTCATTTGAATGCGTAGAAAACAGCAAAATTTTGAGTTTATTTCCTCCTACAACAAGGAAAGAAAGAAAGGAAAAAAAATTAAAAGAGGTAACCAAAATATATAAAAAAAGGGAAAATATCTAACACCCCAAACACATTTAATGTAGGTAAAATGATAAATTAAAAAAGATATAATATAATTATCACCTACTCAAAAAAAAAAAAAAAAAAAGAAATTGGTCTTGGGAGATATGATCATGTCTCTCATGGCCATCAAGCGGAGGGAGCCTCCTCCCACGGTAGCTCTCCTTGAGGACCATGGCTTTCATGGTAGGCTATCATTTTTCAAAATAATTTTGTTATATACAATCATTTTTATGTATTCATTGTGCACTCTACTAATATAGTGAAACTCTAAAAAAAATGACACAGTCAATCACATCAGCAGAATACACAAAGAATACATAAAAGTGGTACATAGAGTTTTTGTTTTCAAAATGTCATCTATTTTGAAATATGGTATTTAGAAATTAATATCACTTTCGACACATTATATTCTTAAACTAGTAAGAAATTATATTGTGCACATTTTTAAAATCTGTCCTTTAAAATTGTGTCACACTATACTAATTGAATAATGTTATTAAACAAATTAAAGAAAAGTGATAGTCTAGAGATCATATAATGTGCGCATAATAGTTTACTTACCATATTGTAAAAGGAATCACACATTAATTAGGATTTACTTTTGAATAATGCTAGACAGATAGAGTTCTAGTTAGTGTGCAAGTCCGGTCCGCACACTTCTTTTAAAAAAAATGGGATTCATATTAAAAGAATAATTTCTTCATATGAATATTAGATTTATCTATTTTTTTTAAATATAATATGCAAGATTTACATATTCTAAAACTGCAATATCATGTCTCTTTAATTTTATGCGCTGATTCACTAACATCTAACACAATTGCATCAAGACTAACCCACCGCCCTCCCCCACCCCACCAAAAAAGAACTTGCAGCCATTAATTGTATTTTTGGTATTTGAGAGAGATAGAGAGAGAGAGCTACCAAACGGTGAATGATATTGACCCAATATTAAGAAGATTGTATGAAAAATATTGACTAGTCCATGTCATGAACAAAAGAGCTTCAGTGGATGTGGCTACGAATATATATATAATGTTATGGGAAGGCAAGTACACTATAGATTAAAGGTTCATCATGTACTCTTTAATGTCATCTGTGTAAGGACCAAAATGACTGGTCATCAGTTAACTAGCTAGGTGTACGTACGTGACCTTATCATCACTTCCCTAGCTATAGAAATTATACCGTTACAATTAATTCACAACTATTTAAAAAAAAAAAAAAATTCAAACACATCAAAATCAAAGTTCAAGTAAAATAATAAGAAAATTATTAACTTATTGCATAATTGTATAAAAGTTGTGTAAGAATAGTAGCTTTATCATTTGTATACCTAAGTCATGATCTTTTTCTCACATTGATTATAAATACAAGTCCGCTATATACGTGTAAATAAATTTTATACAGAAAAAATTTTCATGCATTCCGTTCACGCTAAATGTTTTACTGATGTGGAGACCTAACACATCAAGTAGTATATAAGAAAAAATATTTGTATTATAATGAATAGATCAGACAATATATAATGCCTTTATGTACAGACTTAATTAGGCCTCGTCCATTTTTATAAAATTTCTCAACTCATCTTATCTCATCTCATCTAATAATATTAAATAACCGCATATTCATGAGTACTTATGGGTACGTGTAGATCATTCGAGCCTTCTCATGAATCCCCACACTAGCTAGTGTTCATACTGAAAAAGGTTAATTTAGTGGCATTGACTTACTCGATCGTCTTTGCACCTAATTCACTAATAATAGCTCTACCATAATGCGTTAATAATAGTGATCTGCACATGGGTATAATAACTTGGAACCATCTTCATTTTTCTCTCGTCTAATTATTTTTGTGAGGACCAGATGACTCCTGCTAGCTAGCTAGCTAGCTCAAGGTGGGGTTCGGGGGCAGGTTTATCCATCAATTTTGATGATGTTAGTGCATTATTGTAGACCTTCATCTTCATCATCATGTGTTCCCACCTCACTTTTAGCACTTGACTCAAAATTTCTGCCACAACGATCATAAGCTCAACACGAATACGATGTAAACAAGTAAGAGCACACTAGCACATAAATATTTTTATTGTCGGTCGCAACTAAAATGACTTTTTTGCGACAAATTAAAAATCTTGTCGAGTAAAAACACTTCTATTGTAGTGATTGACATGTTTGGTTCACATATATATTATAGGATCAAAGATGACTAAAGTTGATATGTATGAGATCAGAGAAAACTAGCTCAATATTTCCTAAAGCGTTTTATCTCACAAAAACATGATCAAGTCATGAATCGAAGGTACATAAATTATTGCCTGTCTCCACGTTGGATCAAGACAATTTGCAGTCTAGAACAATTAAGGAAGTGGAGAAAAAACGACTGAAAGGAAAAGAGAAAAACAAGAATAGATGGTTTGGAAATAAAGTAACATAATCATGATCACCATATTAGTGGCCCGAGAACATATTTATAATGAAAATTAACGTAGATTTTAGTGGCTTCTATGTTTGACTTCGTAGGTCAAGACTAGATCAGATATATAGTATATATAGTGTGTGTATATATATATATATGCATATTGATTTTTACAACATATATAGTTTAGAGGCAATTCTAATTAATTACTTAATATTTGTACTTCAAACCAAGCAATTAATCATGATCTTGTTATTACTCTGGGGAATTCAACATTAGCTTGCATATTTTCTGGCTTTCTCAAAAGATATTTGAGAACCCAAGAATCAGTCGTCGAAGCACGTGCCAAAAAATAATTCATTCAGGAAATTAAAAACATTTAAAATTTCATTGAGGGGATTAGAATTAAATTAATTGGAGAATTTTGATAAATAGATGTGGTAACGTCATGTTTTGCACACTTTTAGACCAAACTCCAACAATTCAGATTTTCGAAAACGAACCCTGCATAAGATGGAAATACTGCGGCTTTGAGAGGGCGGCCTTGGGGTTGGGAAATCTCCGATGCCAAAATTAGTAAATATTCTTAAAGTGTAATAAATAAATAAAAGAGTTTAAGGATCAGAGAGAATTTTTCGGTACCTAAAGTTTGCTATTTATATCGTATTTGGGGAGGGTGTAGATAGTCTTTTTCCCACAAAGCCCATGCTTCTCTGTTGTGTCTGCTGCCAAACTTTTTTTTTTTTTTAATGTGGCGTGGCTCTATATTGACTTCATAATTATGGCGTGTGACTTAATTAGCATCGCTATTAATGCGGAATGGTTTCTTGACCTCTAGTCTAATTTATATGAGCCGTAAATGACTTAATGTCGATGAATCGAGCGTCCTTCTTGTTTCCTGTGTATTCTGTGCAAATTCTGTTCCTGAGGGCGACTGTAGTGTGTCAGGTCGATCTGTCTTGTCGACTAGACGGCACCCTTCCCTAGTTGACATTCCGTTCCTTTTTCGGATAAGAAACCCCATTGGACTGGTTCCAGGAGGCCCCATGGGCTTTTCCTAGGAGAAAATTCCCTTTACAAGATGTATTGCATTGAGCCTAAGTTAGAGTATTATCACACAAATATGGTTCCAAATTTATATATATACCAAATTAATGCTGATTCCTTCGTCGTCGGACATTAAAGTCCGGTCACCGTATAGTGTCAATTAATCTATAATTACAATTAGAGTTTTTCTTAATAATATTAATTGTAGGCTATATATGGGTTATAACATAGGGACGTTGAAATTCCCCAATGCCATAAATTTAAGAAGAAATTCTTCTTTCATGCACATTGGGTGTCTAGCTCTAATTAATCTATTAAATTACGTACAACCAAATGCATTATTATTTACCCAATGGCTTGGCTTCTTTATTAGAAATTAAGAAAAAAAGAGACAACTATTACATTTTGTCCTAGATTTTATTATTTCTAGTTACTTCTAATGATATGACATATTTTTAGTCAATTTATCAAAAAATGTGTTACTTAAAACATTTTGTATAATTTTTACTTAAACTCGCAATCACTTAAAACGTGTCACATTAAAAATATAATTATAGATGATATATAAATTTTAGTATGTTTCTCAAAAAGGAAAAGAAAAGAAAAAAAAGGCTACAATGCTATCAAATTGGCCTTGCGATTCAATTGGCAAAATTGATGCACAAACCAAAACCTCTTCAATAATCCTAATGTATAAATGTCTCTTTGGATATAAATTATAAACAACATATGTGAGAGACTTAGCTGCATATATAAAAAAGAAAAGGGCCACTCATCATCCATTTAATAATATCCTTTATAAATTATATTTTTATGTGACAACAAATTATAAATTGACAAACTACTTGTTATTTTTTTTTCTATTTAAATCTATTTGATGTCATATAAAAGAATATTAATGAAATTTTTTTTAGTAAAATAGATGGCGAATAACATTTTTTTATATATATATATATATATATATATATATATATATATATATATAAAACAAGTAGTATAAGAGTTGTGGAAGAGGGAGGGATTTTTGGAGTGTGGCTATACTCCCCATGATTGCTCTAAAAAAACATATTTACTAGGTCTAATGTTGAATGCTATGAAAGACTCGAGTGCATGTCTTCTGAAACACTAAATGGGTTTTAGTTGATACTATTTAAAATATCTCCAAGAGGATCTTAGACCTATAAATACAAGCATACTTTATTCTTTCTAGACAAAAAATAAAATAAAAAACATTACATGATGTAACATTGGAGTAGCAATTAAGAATTTGGCAACTCAATTCCTATTGGTTTTATTTTAAAGAACATGGAGTACGAGGGGGGGAAAAAGAAAGGAACAAAGAAAGGAAGAACTTTTGCCTATATTCTTCTTGTCTATAAGCATGCTACTTTTCCTCACGCTTCTAACATGAAAGGGGAGATCACAGATGCCAAGTAGAAAAGAGAGAGCCTCGACACCAAATGCTTAAACAAGACTGAAACCTAACACAAACTTTAGTATCTACATCTTCATTGCCATGAATTTAGTCCATGATTCGGTCACAAAGCATATAAAAGAATGGTCACTCAAACATAGATATAGCCATATAGACACAAAAGTACTGACATTTACCCCCCTCCCCTCCCCCAAAATTCTACCCAAGAGAATAACTTTGTGGAAAATTATTGATTATTATAGTTCCAAAAGTTTAATGCTCCTATCATTTTCATGACTAAGGGTCTAAATGATGATCTTTTTCTCTTTATTTTTTTTTTCTTTTCATGTTTGCTATTATCTACATGTCAACTCTTCTCAAGAAAACTTGAGATGCATGTCTAGTCCTATATTATGAGTATTATATGTTCCTTGTCACGAAAAAGAAATTATTATTTTAAGCATAAAAGGAAAAGGATAATGTAAAAATGTAGTGTGGGTAACATGGTGGATGTGTTCCTTTGGAATTTTCATCATTTTGAAGCTGCCTCGATTGGACAAGCAAAGTAGAAATAACCACCCAAAATGTACCAAAGTCTCTTCTCATGGTGAAAGCGATGCACCGCCCAAAATAGTAATATGGCAACATCATCACACTTTTCTTTTGTAAATGTAACCCCTTTGATTATTTTATTAGATGCTCGCAATAATGCTAGCTACCATGAAGAATAGAAATGCCTTTTTTTCCCTCCATAATAGTCATATATCTATAATTTTTCGTCATAATTTAAAGAATAATGCTACATTTCGTCTTTTAAGTGTTTTTTTGCTATTAATCATATTTGTTGATGGGAAATATTTTAAATGAGTTGATCTCATAAGTAATAGTTTCTTAAAAATTATTACATGGTAAGTGTGGTCGGAGATGATAAGATCTAAAATGAAGAATAATATATCTCTCGAAATTGTTCTAAATCTTATAACCGTACTCTATATGATTAGTAATTGAATATGTTGTTGAAAACTTGACTAGGTTAAGTGGGATTTATGGAGGTAGATTCAAAATCTAATATAATCTCTTTGACCAATTGAACATGAAAGAAAAAGGAACCAAATGGAATTATTAACCCGGTTGTGCACCCCTAAATTACAGGTGTTTAAATTGGGCTAGGCTAGTCTATAACAAAATCAATATTGGAGGCCCAATATTCATCATGTTCTTCTGGCAGCTACTAACTAGAGCCAGGCGACCAAAACAAAAAAAGAAACTGCTCTAGCTCAGATTAAAATTTTGAGCCCATGCCTAACGTTGAGTAGGCTGAAGAATGTGGGCTATTGGGCTCGCCCACAAAAAGAAAGTGGGTTGTCAAGCTTAGAAAAATGATCACATCGGCTTTTCTTATTCTAGTTTTGCATGGACAAAATGTAATTTTAACAAATTCCCTTCTCCGACTCCTCTGGATCTTGAGCCTTCCCAACTTGGAATGTTTCTCCCGTCTCTACAAAGGAATTTCCCATTAATTTTTCTCAACCGGCATAACCCAAACCTCTCTCTCTCTCTCTCAACATAGCATTTTTAGTTCCATCTTCCTACACGAGTGGAGCCCAAAACACCCTCTTGCATGCATTCTCTGTCTCTGCCTCTCACTAACTGAGATTATGGCACCAGGAAAGTCTCGAAGTAGCAAACGTTCATCCTCATCATCAACTTCATACGCATCGACAATAACAACAGTGGTGTTTTTAGCACTGTGTGTTTTGGCTATATGGATGTTAACCTCCAACTCTGTAGCTCCCCGTCAAACCAGCAGTCGCACTGCAACCACTAAATCCAACGTTAAAAAAGATCCTCCTGCTTTTGAAGACAATCCCGGTGATCTCCCCGATGATGCCATCAAGTTTGATGAGGAATCTAACAATGACAGAAAGTCTCAGCAAGATCAGAAGTCGGAGTCCTCCTCTATTGGGAATGCGAAGGACCCGAACATGGAGGATGGTGATGATGGTATAAATGATAAACAAGAGACTTCACGTGTAAAAGAATCTGCTGAAGAGCAGGAAAGGCAAAAAGAAAACGAGAAGCAGATATCTGAGGAAAGCCAGCAAACAAGTGATGAAGAAAACGAAGAAAGTCAAAAGGTTGATCATGAGGACGCTAAGACTTATTCTCAAGAATCAGACAACCAAAATCTAGGTGAAGATCAACAGCATGGTGCGGAACAACAACATCATTATGTTGTAAGCCAAGATGAAAATCTTCGGGAGTTTCAGAGTCGGATATCAAATCGAGATCAAGAACAACGTGATCTACAACACCAACTACGTGAAGATGAAAACCGTCAAAACACCCAAGATTCTAAGAATGATGAAGATCAACAACTACAAAAACAACAAGAAGAAGAAATTTTAAAAAATGAAGAAAACTCTGAGACCCGACAGAAACAACAAAAACAGCAAGAATTTCAAGATGTGACTAATGATGAACACCCACAATCCCAGGAAGCTGAAGAGGATCAAGAATCTCAACAAAACAAAGCAGGAACTCAAGAAGTTCAGCAACAACAAGAGAATGACGCGAACCAAGAAGCCAGAGAGGAGAATAACACTGAAGGTAAGCCCTTAGATTCAAACTCGGGTGAGTCATTCCCCGGTGGGGGGAATACAGGGATTCCACAGGAGTCGAAGGAGTCAAAGAAGTCGTGGTCGACTCAGGCAGCCCAATCGGAGAACGAGAAAGAGAGACGCAAGGAAGGATCGGGGGTCTTGGGGAGCATTTTCGGGTACACGTGGCAGCTATGTAACGTCACGGCAGGTCCTGATTACATACCCTGTTTGGACAATGAGAAAGCTCTGAGAAAATTGCGCACAACTGGACACTTTGAGCATCGAGAGAGGCACTGTCCCGAGGAGGGACCCAAGTGCTTAGTTATACTTCCGGAGGGGTACAAAAGGCCCATCTTGTGGCCTAAAAGCAGAGACAAGGTATGGTGAATGAATTTGAACCGCCGCTTGGTAATTGGGTTTATTCATGTATTCTCTCTCCGAGTTCTTTGTTTTGGTTGGAATGTTACTCTATCTTATATACTGTGGTCTGGCAGATTTGGTACCACAACGTACCACATGTGAAGCTTGCGGAGGTAAAGGGGCACCAAAACTGGGTTAAGGTAATGGGTGAGTTCTTGACTTTTCCAGGTGGTGGGACCCAATTCATACATGGCGCGCTCCACTACATTGATTTTATTCAACAGGTAACTCAACTACTGATATTATAACAGACCATATATATATATATATGATGATATATACTACATGCAAACTGTTGAATTGTACGTTTTGGTTTTGGCATGGTGGCTGCAGTCGGTACCTGGCATTGCTTGGGGGAAGAACACTCGAGTAATTTTGGATGTTGGTTGCGGGGTTGCCAGCTTTGGGGGTTATCTTTTCGAAAGAGACGTTCTTACCATGTCTTTTGCTCCCAAAGATGAACACGAGGCCCAAGTTCAGTTTGCACTCGAGAGGGGCATACCTGCAATATCAGCTGTCATGGGCTCTCAACGCCTTCCATTTCCGAGTAGGGTCTTTGATATTGTGCACTGTGCACGTTGTAGAGTGCCTTGGCATGCAGAAGGTTTTGACTACTTTGACATCTAATTCATATGTCTAATTATTTTTTTATTTTCATGGTTTGCATGCTGAGAATTTTGTCAAACTCATGTAGGTGGTTTGCTTCTTTTGGAGTTGAACCGCGTTCTGAGGCCAGGAGGCTATTTTGTTTGGTCAGCAACTCCTGTGTACCAAACCCTCCAAGAAGATGTGGAAATCTGGAAGGGTAGGAAATACCGATATTTCTTCATCGTCATCTACGGGCATATTGCAGTTATATACTTTGGATTGTGCTGACATATTAGTGATTTTCTAGAAATGTCTTCACTTACGGCTTCCATGTGTTGGGACCTTGTCACCATCAAGAAGGATAAATTAAATTCAATTGGTGCTGCCATTTACCGCAAACCCAGCTCAAATGATTGCTATGACCAGAGAAAGCATAAACGTCCACCAATGTGCAAAAATGACGATGATCCGAATGCCGCCTGGTTTGTTTGTTTTTTTTTTCTTTCTTTTTAATGTACTTAACATCTAACCATGCATATTGGCTCATTCCCTCTTTTTGACATACTATTTTTGTGTTATAAACATTATTAATTCTTTTGATGGGCCATTTCTAGGTATGTGCCTTTGCAGTCATGCATGCACCGTATACCTGTTGATGAGACTGAGAGAGGAACCCGATGGCCTGAGGCTTGGCCTCGTCGACTGCAGGCACCTCCTTACTGGTTAAATAGCTCTCAGATGGGCATTTACGGGAAACCAGCTCCTCAAGATTTTGTAGCAGATCATGAACACTGGAAGCAAGTGGTGAAAAATTCATACATGAACAGTTTGGGGATCAGTTGGTCTGATGTGAGAAATGTCATGGACATGAGAGCTGTTTATGGGGGGTAATTAATAACGTTTAAATTTATTTTTATATGCCAATCATAATTTGAGGGTTGTTTATCCGATATATGGGTACTGTTCTTCAGGTTTGCTGCAGCTCTGAAGGACCTTCGAGTTTGGGTCTTGAACGTGGTGAATGTAGACTCTCCAGATACACTTCCCATAATCTATGAGCGAGGCCTTTTTGGGATATACCATGATTGGTGTGAATCCTTCAGCACTTACCCACGTAGTTATGATCTACTTCATGCCGATCATCTTTTCTCAAAGCTAAAAAAGAGGTAGAAATTACATGGGTTTGTTTCGTGATTCTTTCACTTCAAGCAGTATTATTCATGTATGGTTAAACCAAATGATGACTATATATAAATGGGGTTTGTTTTGGCGTCCTTTTCAGGTGTAGACTTGATCCGATAATGGCAGAGGTTGATAGAATCGTAAGACCTGGAGGTAAATTGATTGTTCGTGATGAGTCGAGCACAATAGGGGAAGTTGAGAACTTGCTCAAGTCTCTGCACTGGGAGGTTCATTTGACCTTCTCCAAGAACCAAGAAGGGATGCTTAGTGCACAGAAAGGCAATTGGAGACCGGACACATATTTAGAGTCTTCCTAACTAATCGCGTACGATTAATTTACACATGATAAAAATCATCTTCCAGATCCTAAAGATCACTGGCATTATCTTTAGCGTAGAAACTGTTTATCTTGAAGCTGAGTACTGCATGCATGCGTACGTACGCGGTACGATCTCATGATGTTTTGTTGTTGTGATGATCAGCGAGTAGTGATTTTACTGAAGTCGTCAATTCTTAGGAAAATCTTGAGATATAATGTAATTGAGAACTTAGCGTTCAGCCTTTTTGAGAACAAAAAATTTGTGAGTTAGTGAGAAATTATATATCAAAAGCATGCACTAATAAATCTTAGCTGTAAAAATTAGATGAGATGAGTTGAGATAGTTTATAAATAACAATGAATTATTAGTAAAATTAAATGAGATGAATTAATATTAGATGAGGTCATCTCACACCTACATCCAAACGGGTTAAGTATACCCTAAAGATCTCTTGTTGTGAGTGTGGCTTGGCTTCCACGTGAAGTACTATTTTTATGACTTCGGAATCTATATAAAAAGGTGATTTTAGGCCTTCAATTTGGTTGTTATTATCTTGCGTATAGCTTAGAATCAGTAGCAATAAAAGAAAATCTACATGATTGATGTTGGATTTGAAGGCCTTATTTATTTTTGTAACTATTTTCAACTCAATTCATCTCATTTTATCATTATAATTTTATCAAATTTTCACATAAAATAAAATAAACAATTCAACTTGGAGGAGTTAATATTGGTTTGGCCCAAACTAGGAGCCCAAGGCCCATCGTTCATAAAGGACTCAAAGTAGTCGTGTAACTTAACGGAGACCCTAGCCACCCTATTTATTAGGAAGGGATAAACCTTATATTATGAATATGGACTACATGGTGATTAGATAATTTCGATACATCAGGCATAAGCTTCCTAATGGCTAAGTATTGTTCAAAGTTAATCAGTTTATAGTTTCATTCAATATTCCTCATGCCTATATAAAAGGTATAAGGCAACATGTAACCTTCGATCAATCTAATTAAGCATTCTTGAATTATTATCTCACTCATTATTGACTTAAGAATTAGAGGTATCACAACTCACATGACCCTTAAATACCAATGACAAGTATAAAAACTTACGATGCCAAGTAAAATGGGCGCATAAGTCAGCTGATCACGTGACCCTTAAACACGCAATTCAGAGCAAAGGGGCGCAGAAGACAACGACAAGGAATATAAAAAAACAAGCTACTCGCAGAGTAGAAAGAAAGAGCCTTGTGAAATCGATGCAAAGTGTAGCATAACAAAAAGCCAAAACTAGCTAAAGTGTTCCCAACATGCACAAGTACAAAATGCAAGTACAAAAATTTTTTTTTTTGTTTACAAAAAGTTGTTACAAATGTAGTAGGGGAGACAACTATATATTCACAGAAGGCTAAGTACTAAGACCACTGGAAGGTGGAGGTGGACGAGGACTATCAAAGGCATCAAGCATAGGGTTCCAACCAAAGGCGTCAACAAATTGACGAGAGGCAGCATCAGGTTTAAACATTCCCAAATTTAAACGTCTCAAGTCAGTACGGGGATTGGCCAACAAGTGCGATCTAAGTTGCAACACGTCAGCCCCATACTCATAACCAAAAGAGCGATCCCAAATGCCACGCGTCAATGCTAGCTGAGGATGGAGGTGGACAAGTTCATCCCTCGTAGCTGCCAAGTCAGACTCCAATGTCTTCACCAGCTAGGTCATTTCCTTCAGCCGGGCATCCTTATGAAAAAATAAGGATGCCAATTTGATTTCTTTGTAATGTATTTACATAGATATCAATTCGATTTCATAGATATCAATTACATATAGATATCAATTACATATATGTAATGTATTTACATAACGTACCAATTCGATTTCTTTGCTTCATCTATTTAATTTGTGCTGATTCCAATCATCAATCTGAAAAAATCGAAGGGCAATTCTTACTCTTACGATTCAAATTCCTAGAATTTTTGATTCTATTCAATATGAATCCCGATATCCATTGAAAGAATCAAATCGATGAAGGAAAAAAAGAGTATAGGCCTTTAATTTTAATAATTATTAAAATTAATAACAAGAAAATCACATAATCTTTTTTTAGTATTCCGAAGAAGTAATTGATTGAGCAGTTGACAGATGATCCAGTGGTTCAGTTCCATGGGAACCTCTTTAGATTTCGAAAAGGATTCGTAAAGCCCACTGATTTTTAACGTTTGAACCATGATATGAAATGAGTTCGATAAAGCAAGCATAACATAAATAAAATTTCTAAAAGAATAAAAAAAGCGGGAACGCGCAATATGTGACTTGCCCAAGGCAATATTTTATTATGTGTAGTATATCGTTGGACAACCACTATGTCTATGTTGTTTCCTATAGGAAGTCTGTATATACTTAATAACATAACTATTTTTTTTTTTTATCTTTGAACAGTAAAAAAAGAAGAAGAGGGGGAAACCAAAAACAAATAAAAAAGTAAAATAAAAAGGACTTTGCAGAACGATCTATAAAACAATTGATATGGTTTGAGTTTGATTCTTCAACTCAATTAGTAGTACTTCTAGAGTCCACTTCTACCCCATACTACGAGTGAAAGAGAAAATGTAAAGACTACCATTAAAGCAGCCCAAGCGAGACTTACTATATCCATGTGAATTATATCCCCTATCTCTATAAATATGAAGGAATTATTCCATTATTGTTCACTAATCATTATTATGTTCATTAATAATATTGGAATCTTTGGCGAAGAGTCAAAAGGGGATTCTAACCCACCACTGTTGATGAAACAATCCAATAAACTCACAATTATAACAGTTTCTTATATGATTTCTAGTAGAATCGGAAAACATTAAGCACAAGCAAAATATGTAGATACACCCCTGGAAGTTTCAAGGGAATGGTACAAACATGTAGTAATAATAAGACCTAGTCTTTTTTTTGTTGACCTTCATTTCATTACATTAAGTCAAAAGTATCAAAATATAGAGTCAAGATAGATCACTATCTATCACATACCCCTAATTTCGCATTTTAGCTAATCCTTACGTTACGTCTCCTGCTTATCTATGTGAAACAATCAGAAAATAGTCTATTACATTAAAGACAATTATCTCTTCAATCAATATTAAATTGATTGCAGGAGCGCACACAGAATTTCATGAGTTCGTATACGAATAAAGTATCTTTCGACCTTTCCGCAACTAATAATTAAATTCCCGTTCGTCCATCCAAATGAATTGAAGACCCAGTTAATAAACACTACATTAATAACAGCTGTCATATCAAGATTTAACGATTCTTTTTCATTCAAAACAAAATTCACTAATATAATCTTTTCCGTGAATTGAAGCCTAGACGCAAGGATTTACAGCATTTTCATTTTAGAGAACAGAACCGCCAGATGCTTATAGCATAAAGCAAGTATCAAGAGTCCTCTCCCCCGCTTACTTCTGCTGGAAAAAAATTTGTCAAGTTATCTTAGCAAAACAGAATAAGGTATTCCTATTTTTTTGTTGATCAGGCGACACCCAGATTTGAACTGGGGAAAAAGGATTTGCAGTCCCCCGCCTTACCGCTCGGCCATGTCGCCAAAACAATACAAAAAATATATGAAAATATTTCATTTTCAATTTTTTTTGGGGGGGGTTATTCATTTTTGTACTTGTATCGTGAATCCTGTTTTTTTTTTCTTTAATCTATTTCCTAAAAGAAATTCTTACCTTTCTCTTTTGATTGGATACATTTCTTTGATTGATTGTATAATATCTTAAAACAAACATACTATTTAAAAACACTCCTTCCCTTTTCTATTGAAAAATCAATTGTGGATTTTCAGTCACAAAACAAAAATTCAGGACAAATTTGAACCATTAACTATTGACTGTGAATTTTAATTCATGAATGATTCCCGGGTTTGAATATGAAATTGTGTTTTCCTAATGATATAAGAAAATCCAAATTTATACATAATGAAACTAATCAATTTTGGGAGTGGTTATGCAATCGGTGGGGGAGTGATTCATTCAAGGTATGCATATCATTTTCATACATGTAGGATTCATATGTCATTGGGGAAAATATGTGCTTGCTTAAGAAAAGAAAACAGTCGTTAGTTTATAGGCATCAATGTCCACTAAGAAGATATGCTTAAGTACTTGGTTTTTTATAGTAAATATATTTATAAAAAAGTACAGAACTCGTTAGTCTTAATTTACTTTGGTTGTGGTTTATAATTGGTCCATTAGAAAGACTAATTTAATTGGACATTGTTTAAATGATTAGTTGTTATAAAACAGATACATAATTTGAACTCCAATGTGATTATATAGGAATATTAGGTAGAAAATTTTAATCTGTTTAAATCATGGGTTTGGAGAAGTTACTTTATAATTCCCCAAAACGATATAACTATTTTAAGGTTAACCTTTTTCCTACTGGCATATCTTCATATCTTCATAACAACTTAATAAACTGTAATCATCCTCTATTTTGTTGCAAAAAATGTTCAGCCAAAACAAAGAAAATAGGGGTAAATAGAAAGTCAACCACACAAACGGAAGGACATCATTTGTTGTACTAATGGAGAGAAATGTATTGACATTAATATTGGATATGTCCTGTTGCTGTGGCCAAATCTAGTTGGTCAATATTTGGTATACTATACTCATGTGACTGGTATTTTTATGTTCAAGTAGAAGGACAAGAATTTGATTGATTTCTACAAAGATGTGCATTGGTCAAACAAAAATGAGAAATTTATCACACAAACTACAGAAGACAATTATGTGAGCATAAATTTCTTTAAACAATTATTCCTGCCCTAGTATTATTTTATATTGTTTAGTATATGGCAATTGAACTGTTTTAGTGTTAGGAATAAGTACGTATATATCCTTTTGTTCTAAGTTGTTAGTTATATGATGGTAATGGTAAATCTGATCTCATGCCACAAAATCAAATGGTTGAAAAGATGAATGCAAAAGAGCTAGATGCTCGCACAGATGAATAAGCAACAACCATATTTAGGGAGGTTTTGGGACATAAACTAGGATATTCCAGAGGGTTGGGCCACTCTGTTATACCCAAATCTCCTAAAGTACCTAAACTACCCAATGAGGAATATGAACGACTTTTTGAGAAAAATGAACAAAATAGAAAAAATATAGAGTATTACCAAAATCCACTTAAAGAGATTGAAAATTGTGTCATGGATATGCAGGAGCACGTGTGAGAATATGAAGCACGTGTAAACATGAGAATGTCAGAAGTGGAAACAGAATTAGAATCTCAAAGAGAGACTCAAGCTGTAGTTCCTTAGGCATCCTCTATGTGCTAGTGGTAACTACTTTTGTTTTTTGTCCTACACTTTTGCTACACTTTTTTTATGAAGTTTTCGTGGGGCGAATAAAGTAGTAGCATGACTTTGTCGAAGATTCTACTGTTTTCAAATATTCTTGTTGGAAAGGATGAAGAAAGCTGATATAGGTAATGTGGGAACTTGCTCTGTAATAAATTTTTGTTGCAAATTTATTTCTGGTCATTTGAACTTTTGTTAGAAGTTCATCCCAAAAAATAGTATGTATTTTAAATGTAATTCGTAAAAGGCAGGGAAACCATTCCTTAGTAAGAATAGGGATATGTATTATCCAGCTTTGACAAGTCATGTATGACTCATTCAGTGATGACATATATGTTATTTATAATGAAAGTGACCATATATAATTTTAGGTTTCTAAGTATTTCATAGCTTTACACTTTGATAGGCTAACATGTTGAATAATCTAACTGGATTAGAGTACTTAATGCAAATGTTGTTGGGAGTTTCAGAATTTGCATGGTTGACCTACTGCATGGTTTTAAACTATGACCCTAATATTGATTGCATACTATTAAATTATATAGGTGGTAGCTTGCTTGGTCAGCTTTGAATTTATAACCTATGATGCGTAGAGAACAGTTTTTAGTTATTTATTGCAGCATTTGCAAGTTTGGTTTTGTTATGAACCCAACTAAATGGGATCGCGCTTGATGGGCTTCCTAATATTCCTTGGGCCTAGTTCATTTACAATAATACTTTCTTTACTATAGGACTTAATTGGACTCTTTTTAATTACTTAGAGTTGGCCTGGCCCATGGCCTTAGTGTTTGGTCTAACCTATGGTCTTCATATTTTTCTTAATGGTTGCCTGATAATATATATAGGGAAAATCTTCTAACCGGTACATCTGTTTTCGGGCTGAGACCAGCCTCCAATAAGAACCGGCCACGTAGTACTCCCATTTCACTAATAATGCGACGCAATGCACCGAATAAAAAAAAACCTTACCCCTCATATCCCTCTCGCAGAAGCCCCCTCTCTCTTCCTCTTGCACCAAAGCCCTCTCTGTTCTCTCAAATGCGTTGAACTCAATCTCCTCTCTCTCTCGTGTCGTCGTCTCTCTCTCTCTCTCTCTCACACACACACACTCGTCTCTCTCTCTCTCTCTCGGCCTCATCAAATCTGCAGCCATTGAAGCGCCATGAAGCCCTCGTCGACATCGATTTGGAATGTGTGCCAAACCAAACCACCATCGTCTCTCTCAATGACAGAGCAAAATGAATTGCAAAAATACCATGGAGGTCGACGGTGGTGCCGCGTCGGACTGCGTGGTGGCTGCGGGTGCGACGGAATGACTGTGGGTGGCATCGGGCTGCTTGCCGTTGGAGTCGGAATGGCTGTGGGTGGCTGCTGCCGGTGTCGAAATGGTTGTTGGTGGTTGTGGTGTGGGCAGCTGGGCGTGTAGAAGGAGAGCGACGAATGCAATTGTTATGCAACAGGTATACATTTGACGTAGGGTATGGGAGGTTGTTCTGATGCAGTGGGACGCATTGTGTTATAGTGTATAATGTGACGTGTCAAAATATCATTGGTTGCTGATCTAATGCTTAAAACAGACAGTACCGCTACAAAGCGGAACTCATATATATATCTAGGAGGAGGGAAGAGTGGAGATAATCTGGAATATTGTCAAAGTTTCTTTAGAATCTTGTAAGGAGATTGGAATCCCTCGAAAGTATTCCCTTATCAATGAACGTATGACTCTTTGAAACCTTTTCACAAATAGCTTGCATCCTTCTTCTGTTTCTTTGTTGCCATACCATTTCTGCTATTACATCTATTTCCTAGTTATACCTCGTCATCACCACTACAATCTTAGCAGGATCATTACAAATCATAACTATTGTTATAGTACTCTAGATGAATAGTTTGGTAATGTACGTTGACCAATTGTGTAAAACCACACTTTAAATGAAATTACTGCTATTTAACACAGGGTTCTTGTATAGTTAAGGCACATATGAAACAAGTTGGTATTCTAGTCAAGGTAGTACACAAAAGGTTGGTCATGGCCCTATCAACATAAGGTAAATATAAACTCATGACTTTCAAATAATCTCATCATTATATGGATTAGAAAATGCCATTAATTTTTTAGCTTTTATATAAATGACATGTAGCCCCTTCACTTCCTTCTACTCAACATAAATGAACCACAAATAACTCCCAACAGCAAATGGAGAAAATTTTTGGATGATTTTTTTAGGTGATGGAGAGAATTTTGTAGACTATTTTAGATTGAAAGAATATAAAATCACATTTTTTTACTTGTTTGGCCATTACAAGTACTTCATGATGCATGATGTTCCAATTCAGTTTTGTGTGCTAATAGTATAGGGATATGGTTATGTATAGGGATGTGCATGGGATTGCATGCTAATGTATATGTTTAGCATGCATATCCAATTCAGTACTTCATGGGATATGCATGCTAATGGTATATAGATAACCATAACTTATTCTAGGATGGTGCTTATATGGAATTGGATGCATGATATGATCTGATTTGATGACATTGTTGTGTATTGCAACATGTCAATACACTTTCCAAGGGCAAAGCTTTTTTGGGATGTGCTAGCCAATATCCCAAACAACTTCTTAGTGTAAAAATTCCTATGGATTATGTATATGTACATGTAGAGATAATAGGACTACTGGCATGTTAAACTAACAAGTATGGATGCATTGTGGGAATGCTAAACTAACTTATCATTTGCTACAATTTGAAAGAGTAATTTCTAGCTGATGCGATGAATGACAAACTGTCCTCTAGTTTTTTTTTAAATATCGGTTTTTCAAGTTTTTAGCAGGTTAAGGTTGTTTTCTATTATTATTGGTAGTGCCATGATATTATATGCATGCAATTTGGTTGAATCATGTATACAAATATTCATTTAGACCGAGTGTTCTAATTAACTAATCTATCATGTGCAAAACCAGATGCACACATTAGAAACCATAGTTTTGTATGCTTGCATCTGGCCAGAAAAGGGCAAAATTGATCAGGATATTTATGATCTATTATGTGTGTGTGTGTGTCATGTGTGTGAAAAATTATATCATGATATGCAAATCTAATGGAGATTCACTATAAGAAAACTGTTTATTTGTGACAAGTTATTTCCAACAAAATGATTATTTCCTGCTAAAATAAATATTTTTCATTGTAAATAGTCATTCTCGTTGCAAATAATTGATCACAAATATTCATTTTTCTTGTAGTTATTATACAAAAGTATGAAGAAAAGATGACCAATTAGTTCCTGAAAGTGTCCAACATACTTTGATGTTTATAGTGCCAATTAGCAATTGATTTGTAGTCCATCTAGTGTAAATGCATGTGCAATACTCTCAGTTGGGAGGAGTAACATTTCCACAAATCATAAATATCATAAATTTTATGAAATTTTAGAGATTAACTTGTGGAATGACTGCAACAATAGTTAGAACAGGGAAAATCCGAAGGGAAAATTAAATCCCTCAAATGTGCCAAAAGTCTTAATAAATTTTACTTGAGCAATTTTGAATCTGCGTTTTGGGCAAACGCCGTAAATAGTATTTTCGTTGCGGCCTAACTCTTTTATGATGAGGGATTACTCCGCAGTTAACTTCACTAGCAATTGCATAAATCGTCGAGATCAAATTTCGAATCGCGGCAAACTTAAGCCCGTAGGAAGAGCTTCTAGATTTTGCAGCGCCCCAACCGATTCGGTGGACAGCAATAGCGGCAACGAAATTTTTGGCTTTATTGGTGTCTAAATCAACGAAAATAAGGCATACTTGCGGCAATTCACTCAGCAGCAAAAACCAGAGTAAAAGTTAAGGCTAAATCGCGGTGTTTTGTCTGTGATAAAAAAGCGTGGCTGAAGGGTATTTTTGATACCATTCTGTTGCGTAGAGTTGTGGGCGCTACAAAAAGCATGACGTGTTGTAGTGGCATAAAGAATTAAATTCATATTAAACTTCATCATAATTTCTTTGGGTCTTTGCCATTAGGTCTTCAATTTATTGTAACTACATTCTTCGCACACTATCTTTTTGAGAAATGTTTTAACTAGAAATTGACATAGTTTGATATGATATATTAGATTGTAAAATTATTTATATTATAAGGTAGATCTAACGTATCGTATGAAAATCATGTCATTTTATGAGTTTACTTCTTCTATAAGATCTTTTTATAACGATAGTACTTCTCATCTTTTTAAAACATGACCGCATTATTTATGACGTTATATGCACTATTTGTTTTTTTTTTTTAATTTTTACAAAGAGAAGATATTCTCCACATGGGAGTTGAAACCCATGACTCCAGTCTCCTTTTGATAGTATATAAAAAAAAAAAGGACGCATCAATCGAATTACAAGTCCAAAGATCATAATGTAGAAAGATGAATTAATGTGCAAGAGAATGTCGATCTAAAGTATTATTGTTAGAATGAAAATCGATCAAGACTATTCTTCGAACTAAATTTTATAAACTTCAATTAAAGCAATTGTTGTAAAATATTACTTTTATAAATGACTCTTTTAAAATATGACATGTCAATTGATACTCAATAATCTTAACACACTAAACTAAATATCAAAGATGTAGTTTAAACCTCAAGCTAGCTCTAGATACATCATATGTTAATTAAGTATTTATTTTACTAAAACTATCAGTTGGCATCTTTTATCATGAATTGTAACTTGCAAGACAATTAAAATTAGGAAAATGGGAACTAGTCTCCACTTTCACCTCTCTATATAGTCTGAATAATATCATCTTATAGAATAATAACTAAAAAAGTACATAACAAAAAATCGACAAGGAACGTCCAGTACTTTCACTATTTGCAATCCAAAGAAAACAAGCTAATGCCATGCGTACACAAGGTATCAAATGGAGAGGGGATTTATGTAATAGGACAAGAGGAGATCAGTAGCTTATTCCAATCCTTTTAGTAGGATCTGTTTACTACATCACAACCAAAAGGGATTACAAAAGCACTTGCATAACAAATTGGTCCAACAGTAATTGAAGAGATAAATATGGCCTTGCTGAAAGACTTTTCTAGAGAGGAGATAGAAAAGGCTATATTTGATATGAATTCTCTGAGCTCTCTAGGACCATATGGGTTTCTAGCTGTTTTTTATCAAGATCATTGGAGTATAGTGGGGAGTCATATCACTACTACAATTAAGGAAATCCTTAGTACACGGATGAGATTTGATGAGGTGAAGAAGACTTTCATAGCCCTGATTCCAAAGAAACAATCCACCAAGACAGTGTTTGATTATTGTTATATTAGTCTTTATAATTTTTTCTACAAAATAATTGCAAAGGTATTGGCAAATAGATTGAAACTTATTCTTATAGGGATAATATCTCAAACACAGAGTGTTTTTGTGCTAGGTAGATCGATATCTGATAATATTATTATGGCATATGAAGCTATGCATATTATGCAAAATCGAATGAGAGGAAGAAAAGAAGGCTACATAACCCTCAAGCTAGATATGAATAAAGCTTACGATAGAGTTGAATGGAATTTCTTGGAAGTTGTTATGCAGAAAATGGGATTTGACAGTAGATGGGTTGAATTAATATGAAGTGTGTAAACACTGTCAATTATTCTATACTCATAAATGGAATTCCACAAGAAGGTTTTAAAGCCATCAAAAGGAATCAGATAGGGGGATCATTTATCTCCCTTTTTGTTCATCCTATGCTATAAAATATTAAGCTCTACTCTGAATTATGTTGAGCAGTAATGACATATCTTAGGAATCCCACTTGCTCGAGGCTCATTACACATTATGTGACACCTCAAGATTTTCGCTTGAGATCGGACGGACATCTGAAGCATCGGGACATGCAACACAAGATTATCTGCCCTTGTTCATGACAACGGAACATAAGATGTAATGTTCCTAATATGCATATAGCATTATGCAATATTCACAGTGGATAATTATTTTTTGAGCAATACTATGCACCAAACTTATAATGTCCTAAATAATTAAAGCTTAATCCATTCATATTTAATAAAATAAACATCCATGATTACAGTACGGATCTCAAAAGACTATAATCTCAAAACATCAGATACCTGACTCCATAATTACATTGCCAAAATATACTATTGGGCTAGTTAATTGAGTAACTCGCTGAACTCGACTAACGATGCCGGAATACTATCCATAGACCTAACTATGGAGGCTGCAAGCTCCGCGTTGCGTCCATGACATCTAGTCAACCTCCTCCAGTTCGCCAGTGTCTGCTCTCTACTCTAATCTTGACACATCGCTTACCATTCGGGGGGAATGGTAGTTGGGACTACCACGATGAGATTTGATTAAAAATCTTAGTAAATTAACAGGAAATTTCAACACAGGTTAATGATGCATGCATGGTAGTAAAAGCATGAATGCATAATCAAAGTCGTAAGTAAATATAGCATAACTTGACATATAGTATAACATAAATAACATAACTTGAACTGAAACTGAAACCTAGCTTGACATGACGTGACATGTACGTGAATTTAAAACATAACATGGATTAACAACAAAGCATGAACGTGAACTTGAAACATAACATAAACGTGAATATAACCTGACATGAACGTGAAACATAGCATGATCGTGAACTTGAACATAATATGAACGTGAATATAATATGACATAAACGTGAACTTAAAATATATTATGGACTTGAAACATAGCATGAATGTGAACTTAAACCTAACATGAACCTAAATATAACATGACATAAATGTGAACTTGAAACATATTCTTGTCTCATAGGGTTACCACAATTGCGTAATCTTATCTCATGAGATTATCATCATTGTGTATTCTTATCTCATGGTGTTACTATAATTGAGTATTCTTATCTCATAGGTTACCATGATAGCGTATTCTTATTTTATAAGGTTACCATGATTGCATAATCTTATCTCATTGGTTACCATAATAGTGTATTTTTATCTCATGGAGTTACCATAATTGCGTATTCTTATCTCACGGGGTTATCATGATTTAACATAACTTGAACGTGATATAAACTTGAAACTTGACATGAACATAACGTGAAACATGACTTGAATATGAAATACATGAACTTGAAATCTTATTCAGTAGACTTAATTAATAACGTGACCATACGAGTACTACACGGGTCCCCTTGAGTCAGTGTTCCTGCCGATTACTGTATCAAAATATATGTATCTATACCAGCTGTGAGTGCGTTAATACGTACTCCACAATTGCTGTGTCTCATATAGTGCATGCTCCACAATTGTTGTGGCTCCATAATTCATGCTTCATAGTTGTTGTGACCCCATGAATTGTTTGTGTCACACTTGCTGTGGACACTTGTAAAATAAAGTATGGTTTCATCGGCGTTAGTGCCTGGCGTGCTCCGGTGACCAGTTAGTTAGGTCTCATTCATAATCTGTTGACTGTATTTCGTCAACTCATGAAATCTTACACCTATTTAGATACTCCAGTGTGAACAAAGGAGTTCCACGAGAATATTACCACATCCTAGCACTCAGGGTTATGATTAACATGAATAACTTAACAAGACTATTATCAAGATACACAAATTATATTCGAGACGAGATGACGTGAATAAGAAATGACAGAAGTCCTGACGTAGCATAACTTGACGTGAACGTAAGACAAAAAATATGACATACTTTGAGACATAAATATAACAAACAATATTTCATAACATGGTATACATATAACAGACAATATTTTGTAACATGACATAACAGATAACAGACAAACTTTTGTAATATGGTATAACATGTGACAATGAATATTACGTGACATGACATACATGTAATAGATGGCATACGTAATGTAACATACTTGCAACAGATAGTAACATATGACAGAATATATTATGTAACAGGTAAGTATTTTGTGATAGCATAATTCGTATAATAGATAAATATGTGATGACATGGCATGACATGACATGACATATATAATAACATACGAACATAATTGTAGCTTCCTTACCCATCACATATATACAATAAATTAATAGTAAGTTAAGAGCTAACTTACCTCAATAGTCGTGTTTTATGAGAATAAAACACAAGGAACTATAAGAGAGTATTCTAAAAATTAGAAATTTAATTACTAACAATTAGAAATATGAAAAGAGACAACTTAGAATAAAATTACCGGTAATTTTACTCTTTACAAGTGAAAAAATGATCATTTTACCCCTGACTTAAGAATTTCACATTCTAATTTAAAAAATTACCAAAATTTACATTCATCTTGTAAATTTTTTTCCTAAATTCAAATATTTTAGAAAAATTTAAAACCATTCATAACTATGGAAAACTCACTATGGCCAAAACATTCATAGGTCATTTCTCTTGATTTTGGTTGTAATTTCTTCCATATTCAAAACTCATGATTAAACCAAAATTTTGTAATAAAGATCTTCCTATCCTAAGTTTAAAAATACACTTAAAATATCCATTAAGAAAAAGCGAATCATCAACACCAAACTTTTTGTAAAAAGACCCAAACATTTTAACAAAAAGTAAACTTTTAAATCACAAGTTTTGACCTTAATAAAAACATTACCAAGAATTCTAAAAAAAAATCAAATCTTACCAAGAATTCTAAAAAAAAATCAAATCTTACTTCTAACATATTCATAACATCATCTTAGTATCAACCATCCTTTAAATCATCTAACAAAAGTCACCAAAAATCATAAAACAACACTTAGAGTTTTTGCTTTTGCACTTAGTCCAAAAATAGAAACTTTTCTCTCAACTAACTTTGATCAATCTCATGACCCATGGCTTAAAAACATGTGATCGTCAAATTAAAATATAACATGGTTTACAAATGTGTTCTAAAGAAGATCCAACCATCAAACCTAAAATCACATGGTTAAAACTCATTAAAACACGGATCTAACCCAAAAATATCAAATCTTAGACCTAACCGAAATCCTCTTGCATAGAAAAATCATATCTTTAAAATTAATACTAAATATCTTCAAACTAACATCCAAACATGCAAATAAGAGACTTAGGATTATCACATAAAAAATCAAAATCTTTGGAGTAAGATTAAATCATGAAATATTCAAATTTTCTCAAAACAAAAACTGTTTTTGCACTTCCAGTTTTCAAGTTTCTAGATCTAAGGAAATCTATCATCAAAAACTTTATTCATGCAAAAAACCATCAATGAAAATTCATGAACGCATTGTAACAACACTCCATAAAATTTTCGGACCAAGATATGTCCATTAACTTGGTCAAAAATTTCAAAACATAACATACTCTCCAATTTCACGCCTAGAATGACCTTCCATGGTTAAAAATACTTTTGACCTATCAAATGAGCATGGAATGAGACTAATAATATATCCATGAAAACTAGACTTAAAATATGAACAACTTTTATGAAGGATTCATTGTGCAAAAATACTTGCAAAGGATCGAGAGATTCCATACAAAAAAATTCTAAAAATCTGCCTGAGAGAGCTCTTTTGAGTTTCTCTCTAAGAACGAGATGAAAAAGTGATGAAAGGGAGTGAAATGTGTCTTGCACGGCTTTAGACTTCTAGAGAGGGAAGTTATGGGCTTGAATTACCCTTGATTTGAGGTGACTATGTGACATAAAGTAGAGAATAGTGAGGGGCAAGGACTGCCTGCAGTAGCTGTTAGATATGGAGGTTGATGGGGTGGATTTCTCCTTCACATCAAGGCACTATTGGGTGCAGCAAATGGCAGTGGATGGTCTGCCATGTGGGGCAGGAAACTTCTTCAAGAAATTTTGTCAAGGTGGCCAAATTCGTGGGCCTTGGTGAGCCTCAACCAAGTGGGCTTCAATTTGGGGTTTAAAAGGGATTTAGTTAAGGTTCGAGATGCTATCAAGTCTAAATCTAATTTTTCTTAACCCAATCAAATTTTCAAGGTTTAAAAGATTGGATAATGATGTCATAATAAGGATTTGATTAATTAATAGCATGTGAAAGTGATTTAATCAAGTGATTAAACACAATGCTAGAAATTAGATAAAAAATGGATTTTGAGGCCAACTTTAGGATTTGGAGAAACTGTTTAGGGTTTCAGTTTCAACCAAACTTTTGGACTTTCAATTGGATTCCAACCATTTAGAGTTTCGCTAGGATTGAAGCTCTCGTTGGTCTGGCACAATTTGGTTGATTAGATGAAATAAAGTTTCGCTTAGATAACATTATTTCACACCTTGATTTTCTTCATAAATCAACCTAATGGTTTCTCATGGTGTCAAGTGTCTAATATTATTCACTATGTGTGGCTAAGATCTTACCAAGTATCTAAATAAAACTTCTCTAACCTAATTTGGACATTCCACACTGTGATTTTGAAAACACTACACTTGGTGCCCTTATTGAGATTATTATTCACTCCAAAAAAATGCATAATAAACTTAGTATTAAAAATTCTAAATGTTCATATTAATCTATAGTAAAAATCGTTTACAGAAATTTAACCCCGAAATGCCCCTAAAAATAATTTCGTAGTTTCGAACAGGTGTTACGTCTGAAATTATGAAAATGTGCCATAAAATCATAAATAATCAACTGAGTCTAATGGCATAAACCATAACACATTCTGACACTTCTAACTATCTCAAATAATTAAACTCATATTTCTAGCACCATAGTGAGTAATAACATTGACTATGTTGACAGACTAAAACTTGTGCGATTAGTTGATTTGTAAAAACTTATGGAGTTTTCACGAGGTTCCTAAAGTTAATAGAAATTTCACCAGTGAATTTCTAGCGGGCTTAACACATTACATATTTATTTTTTGCATATGACGGTCTTTTCTTTTATAAGACCAACTCATTGGAATGGAGCAGACTTTTTAGACTTCTTGAAGCATATGACCAAACATCACACCAAAGATTAAATCTGGAAAAAAAAATTAATATTCTTTTGTAGCAATACCAGTAAAGAAGTTTAGGCACTCATCTTGGCCACAATAGGAGTTAGAGTATCAATAGCTTATGAAAAAAAATTTGGGGCTACCTTCCTACATGGGTAGACACAAATCCAAAACCTTAGCCTCAATCCTAGACAAGATCAAAAGTCGAATGAGTAACTGGAAGGTGAAATTCTTATTACAAGCAAGTAAGGAAATCCTTCTCAAATCAGTTATTCAGGCCATTCCTACTTACAACATGGAAATTTTCAAGATTCCAAAAACTATTTTGAAAGAGATAAATAGAGTAATGCAAACTTTCTAGTGGGGGCAAAAGGAAAACAAATCAAAACTTCACTGGTTAAACTGGCAATAATCAGGCAAGGCAAAAAGTGTAGGTGGAGTTGGCTTTAGGGATTTTGAAAATTTTAATCTTGTTTTGCTAGCAAAGTAGGGTTCGAAGATTACATAGAATCCAAATTTATTGGCAGCAAAGGCTTTAAAGGCTAAATATTTCCCTCGAACACATTTCTTTATAGAAAAACTTGGAAGCAGTGCCTTATTCATATGGAGAAGTATATTGACAGCAAGACTGTTTTTGGAAAAATGCATGATTTGGAAAATAGGAAATGGAGAATCACTGAAAATATGGCAAGACAAATGGATCCCAAACCTTGAACTTTCATAATTCAAACACCAGTGAGCATGTTAGATGAAGATGCAAAAGTGAAACAGCTGATTGATAGTGACACTAAGCATTAGAATATATCTTTGATGAAAGACATGTTGTCTGACTCTGAGGTTGAGATTGAGATTATCACCAGGCTTCTCATAAGTCCTTGCAATAGTTCAGACAAGTTAAGCTGGAAGATGGTAAGTTCTTAGTTAAAGTGCATATCATCTTCGAGGAGAAATAATGGATAGAAGGAATGGACAATCATCTAGTAATAGTTTCAATTGAGAGATTTGGTCCAAGATTTGGAAGCTCAAGGTGACTAATGTTGTTAAAATGTTTCTTTAGAGAGCTAGTCATGAGGCTTTTCCAACTAAGCTCAATTTGTTCAAAAGAAAGGTGATGGATTCTCCAAATTGTCCAATATGTATGGAATGCCCTGAAAATATGGCACATGCTATTTGGAATTGCAGATCAACACAAGATGTTTGGGGGCTATGCTCTAGAAGATTAGAGAAGTGAATCATTGAGGAGAAACCTTTCAGGGAAGTTCTTGCTCCTTTGCTCATGCATGAAAGAAGAAGAACTTGAAGAGATAGTACTAACAACTCAACAAATATGGAAAAGATAGCACAAACAACTCAACAAATATGGAAAAGACGAAGTACCTAGGTCTTTGAACGAAATACCTAGGTCTTTGAAGGAAAATTTACACCTTCCTGTACACTGGTGAACCAATAAATCTAAAGAATAGGTGATTACAGAAGATACTATTAGCAAATTCTTAAGAGTAAGAAAAAACACTATGACATATCTCTAATGCAAAACAACTCCCTCAAACTACTACAAAATCATTTGGGATGCAACTATTAACAAAGTTTAGTGCAAAGTGGGAATAGGAGTTATAATAAGGAATTGAAATGAAGGGTCATAGAAACATTGAGATCCACTTTAGAGATATATCCTGATGCTCTTTTGGGCACGGCCATTGTAGTTCTTAAAGCCACTATTTTCTATATTGAGATGGGCTTGCAGCAAGTTATTTTTGAAGGAGATGCATTGACAGTGGTTAATGTCATTAATAGTTCTGTGGAGAAATGAAATTCAATGGAGATGATTATAACAGATGTCAAGAAATTGCTAGGAAAGGTGAACCGTTGGTTTGTAAGGCATGTTCCTAGGAGTGTCAATAATGTTGCACATTTGTTAGCAAAGAGTGCTCTAGGACTATTTGAGGAGAGATTTAGTTTGAGGATTATCCTCCTTCTATTTATTCTTTACTAGAAAGAGAATCAATAAAGACAGTCATTTTCTCAAAAAAAAAAAAAAGAGATAAAGTAAAAAAGAAACCCACATGCTTGTCTATACATTTTATATAGAATTATGGGCCGTTTGCATATAGATGGGACATGAAATTTTTAAAACTTCTCATAATTTCATTTCTAAATATCACTCAAACATAAAATATTTTTCAATTTCAAGTCTTTTACTTTTTCATTTAATCATTATCTAAACATAAAATCAATACAATTTTTACAAAATTCAAAGCAGAATACAAAATTTAATACAATTTCTCCAAACTTCAAAACAAAAACAATAATTTTATCCAATTTTTTTCTCATTTTTTTAAAATTAAATAAAACATCTTAAAGTAAAACTATTTTATTATCATTTACGTAATTATGAGATATCTAAATGTCAAAACAGTAATTATACATAAAATTTTTTTGATTAAAAAAGAAAAAGAAAAAAAGCAAGTCGCTGTCCCTGACCTGTTACACAAGCCGTATCACAGAAATATGCCACGAATTTCAACCATCAAACGGTAACAGACAAAGGGTACTGAAAAAAAATAAACGGGTAATATAATTTTTAACGGGTAATATAATTTTTGAGCACAGTGAAAGTGAAACGATAGCAGGACGAAGGTGAAGCATAGAGGATGTCTAAAGTCTTCTGTGTATGGGTGGGATAAAGCCTTTGAGGGAGGGAGAGAAAGCTTGGCTCCAATTTCCCAGAGCAGAGCTCGCATCTCGGAAATTTGGGAAATCCAAAACGACAATAGAAGAAGCATGCTCTGTTAAATCTTTTTATTTTTATTTTTCTGTTCTGTTTTAAATTCATTAATGGCTGCTACAGCTTCAGTCCCTAAATGGATCCCGGAGGACGATATTTTGTTGAAGAACGCTCTCGAGGTACCCCTTCTTTTGCCAATTTTATCCCTCCTTTTCCTCCCTCAAATCGAATTCAATTCGATTCCGTTGTTTGGCTATAATTTCTCTGTTAACTTTCGTATGATTTGTGCGAGAGCTTGCATGTTAAACCTTACCTTCCAAATTTGTTGCTCTGATTCCGTTGTGTTCTCCGATTTACAGGGAGGTGCCTCTCTGGAGGCGCTTGCCAAAGGTGCTGTTCGCTTCTCCCGCCGATTTACGGTTCGTGAATTGCGAGATCGCTGGCGTTCCCTCCTCTACGACAACGATGTTTCTGCGGAAGCTTCTGCTCGCATGGTCGAGTACGAACTCTCTGCTTCCGGTAACTCATCGTCGGCGATCCTGCGGAATAAAAGCGTGGTGGCTCCGGCTAAAAGGAAAGCTGACAGCGTCCGTGAACAGTACTACGCGATGCGGAAGAAACTCTGCAACCATCATGCTTTTCAATCCTTTGATTTAAGTTTTCTAGGTTCGCTGAATGAGGATGATCGCCTCCTTGGCAATGGAAGTGGTTGTCAGGCTCCGGCTGGTAGTTCTATGATTGTCGATGGTGTTGAGAGCCATTTAGGTTTTCAGAATCCGCGTGGTGAGATTTTGAATCATGTTCCTCCACTCATAAGGAGGCATGTGGATTCGGCAAATGCCATAGCAAATACTGGCACTGAATTATTTTTTGAGCAGAATGATGCGCAGAAAGATAGTTTAGTTGAGGATTTTGGGAATAGCCCAGGCGCTGAGGATATAAGGCCGCCTTATGAGATTCCAGATATGCCTATCTGGAAAACGATCGAGGACGTCTCAGCGCCTGCAATGCCTATCAGTATGAGCCCTGGAGGTGAGGAACAGTGTGCAGGCGAGACAATGATACTTCCCGGTGATGTGGATGGCGAGCAAATACGTTCATCCGTGTATCATGTTGTCCATTCGCAGCCAATTTTGAAACACGGAAATGCCGGTGGTTTTGTGGATCTTTCGGATTGTCTGTTGAACCTCGCGAATGAGGACGAGCTTCCGTTCGCGGACGAAGATGCAAAAGACGCCTCGAATAAGCCTTGTTGCGATAGTGATAATTCAATTCCGTTGAGTTGCCTGAATAATGCTCATGAAGATGATGTTGTGCCTGATGTTTGTGAACCTCAAACATTGGTTTTAAATGCGGGATTGGATGCTGCTGCTGATTCGGCTCAATCTGGTCGTATTGATCGGCATAGTCTTTGTTCCTCCGAAGTTGGTATGACTTCGTCTATATCGGTGCCTGATCATCTTCCTCCAGAACTTCACGACGGAGAGATGGAATGCACATTGAATACCGAGGACCTGGAAATCCCATGCAATGACCACATATGCTTATCTACCGCATTTGCTTTTACTCCTATATGGCCAAATTATAAGGAGACCACTAATCCATCCTCCTCTACCCATCAAACGAAGGGTGAACGTGAAATAAACTTTAAGAAAAAAGATGAAAATTCTTCTCCATCTTTAACTCGCATGGTGGCTCTAGAACCAGTGCCAGAGACTCGTTCAAAGCACCCAATTGTTGGTTCTGGAGCCAAACCTGGATGGCCTGATGGTAACCATCTTGCTGTGGACTCCCAAGAGAGCATCATTATTGACCCAAGTCAACTAGGCAGATCCACGCTTGCAACTCCAAAGTCATCCATGGATGGAGCTCTAAAAATAAAGGTGTATGTCAAAATTAAGTTCGTTTATGACATAAATAGCACCTGCATTTCTTCTTTGGTAACTTATATATGTAGCTAATGGATCCAATTCGTAGGTCTTGAACCCACCACCTGGTTTTTGGAACCAGGGGAGGGAGTACCATTTGAGCTCAGTTTAATTAGGTTTGGTTGCTTTTTATAGAGCAGCAAGTTCATGGTTGTGCCTTTTCCAAATGCTATTCCTTAGAATGCTTGTTGTACACAGGAAACCAATGCTTCAGAACTACATGCACGGCCAGGTTCCACTCAACCGGGTTTTGAACCAGAAGCAAATCCCCCAACACTGGACCTGGAAGAATCTGATGATGATGACAACGTACCTTCCTTTTTCGATATTGAGGCAATGGTAAAAACATTAATGGTTGTGTCTAAGGAAATATATTATGATACTCTATTTAATTAATTTTGAGGTTCTGCCTCTGATAATTTATTGATGTTATCTTTCAGATACTTGAAATGGACTTGTGTCCAGATGATCAGGAACCATATGTTAGTAGAGAAGGTAATAGGTCCGACTAGGTTATTTGTTCTGTGCATGCATTTCTTTTTTATGAAGAATGTTAATATGGAGAAATTTGCTTTTCAGGTGATGTATTGGAATTTACTTGAGTTTTTAGGCATCAATGATTCGTGGTTGTAGGTGCTGATGGCTTTATAGTTAATCAGATTTCATACAGATATGCTGATGAGCATATCTTTAATACAGATTTTTTAGTTGACTTCTATTATGTTATCAACAACTTTTTGTTTAATTATAAAGTTAACCCACCAACCAATCAATATCAAGGAGTTCATTGTTCTAGATGAGAAGGGAAATATATTGCACTTCTCATCATAATTTGCACTTGATTTTAATTTCTTTCATTTCCAGTCTTGCGATATCAACATCAGGATACGAAGAGGAAAATCATAAGGCTGGAACAGTGTGCTCGATCTTCTATGCAGAGAGCCATTGCATCTCGAGGTGCACTTGCAATTATGTATGGCCGCCATCTGAAACACTATATTAGGAAGACTGAGGTACAGTTTCTGACTTTTGACCTTTTGAATTATTCAGTTAGCTTCACTTATGGTCAATGAAGGGCTTGCATCGTGGATTTAACTCTGGTTAAATTTTCTTCTTTTTTACAGTGGAGATCTGGTACTTTTCTTATTTTTTTGCCGAACAGTCAATATATACTAGTATATGCAGTTTTAGTACATCACACGAAGTTTGATCTGCTGTTGGTTTACTGCATCTTCCTGTGAACTTATACAAGCCTCAGAGAGATTTGGTTACTGTTCAGGGGTTTTCCTTTTTTTACTGTGCCATCATAATACTGCTTTTTTTTATTGGCACTGGATGTCGTGGGAACAAAGTCCTGACTAATCCTGGGGGTGTACAGGCCCTCAACAAGGGAGTTTTCCACAAGTGCATCTTGTGTTATTAAAGGGGAAGTTCTCCCAGTTCAATAGCCCCATTAATTTGTTTGCATCAAGGATTCGAACCGTAGACCTAGAGGGAGCATACTGCCAAGACCAAGGCTCTTACCACTTGAGTCAGTCCCTAGGCATTTCAGAATATTACTCTTAAATTGCACTTAGAGTCCAAGTGAATTTAACTTTGTAGTTACCATAGAGGTCTAAATTAGATCTAAAATTCAATACGGATGCTTGATGCCAAATTAGCACTATTCAAACAGGACTTTTTAGCATGCTGTCAATACAATAGGCTGAATGTGATTTTACTCGTAAATCTTCACATGTGACTGTTCTCTTGTTCTTAGTGCAATATGTTTCTGTATTACAGGTTATACTTGGCAGAGCAACAAATGACTTTGAAGTTGATATTGACTTGGGAAGAGAAGGACTTGCTAACAAAGTATCTAGACGGCAGGTGGGATTTATTTGAGTGTTCTCGATGCAATGTTTCATATTTTGTGAGTATTGATCCTTTGCAAGAGCCTTCTTGAGTCTATATCATTTGCCTATCCTACATAAAAGCAGTGACTCGTTCTTTTCTACCAAAGTGAGTTTAGTGAGTCACATTTTGAATGTCAGTTCCCTAGCAAGGCAACTCCTGAATTTATTTAAAAAAAGAATATATCTTTTGCTAAATTGCAGGCAGGAAAGAAAATAATGATATGACGGAAATGGGGGCCAAACTATTTATAATTACTAACTAGAAAAGGTCAAGGGCGCCAATGTTGGTTGGGCTTCCCTAAGCACTCTTGCAATGGGTTAATGTTCTCAGAATATATTTATTGCCTTTGAATTCAGGGATTCTAGAAAGAATCTCTCTTCTGGTATTCAATTATAACTGGTGTTCATTATTGTGCTAGGCTCTTATAAAGATGGAAGAAGATGGTTCTTTCTTTCTGAAGAATCTTGGCAAGAGTTCAATCTTTTTGAATGGCAAAGAAGTTTCTCGGGGACAGCTTCTGAGACTTAATACTGGTAGTTTGATTGAGGTAGATGGCCTCTCATCTTTTGGTGCTGTAATGCCCAATATTTCATGGATTTTTTTGATGTCATTCAAATTCACCAGTTTTCTATGTGTCATTAATTCATGTAAATTTGATTCTCTCCTTTATGTGATTCTCCAACAAAACAGAATTTGCCATTGTATTCTTTCTTAGTGTGGGCAAGTTATTATGGCATTGAAATGTTTGTACTCGTGCTCAATAATTGACAACAAAATGAAATTTATTATAAATGATGAATGTGCAGATTAGAGAAATGGCATTTGTGTTTGAGATGAATCACAAATCTGTGAGGCGTTATCTAGTGGACCTTGCCACAAGAAGCCAAGAAAACACCAAATTTGAATGGTCATCGGAGGGGGGTCCATAAAAGAGACAGCAATAGAAGGTACCAGCAATAGAAGGTACAAAGTTTTTCCTCATTTTGTAATTCATCTTATGAATAGCCAGTTTCAATTGTGTTTGTTAACCCCTTTATTTGTTAACCCTTTTACTGGGAGAATCCTCGTGCTACAAAACAATATAATGTATATGCTTTCTCCCGAAGGAATGTATATATATCTGTCTATATAGAAGTAGAAATAGTTTAGAATTTAAGCACTGATAGCAGCAAGTAGCGATTCATTTCCGTTTTATCTTTTTTATTGTTTTCCCATCTATTATTTCCCGTTTGATTTTGTTTTCAATTTTTGCTCTCTGCAATTAGGGGTAGTTGTTGATGCATATTTTCAAGACATCAGATGTCCATATTGCACGTGCTTTTGTTGTTAGCTCATGTCTTTGGCTTGGTGTGCTCGATTCTTCAATTAATGGCCTAAGCAATATTTCTTTGTGCACTATCTTCTTCATCAGTAATAATTCACACTCAGATAACATCACTAGAATCTGGTAGCCCAAGTTCCTATGTGGAGATGTTTTCTTTTGGGGTGCACAATTGGATAGGATCATGCTTTATTGTAATTTCACCTAGTCTATGCTGCCCGCATTGAGTAATGTTATACACCACACTACCATCTTACTTTCATCCCACTATGTTAACATGTGGCATATTTATCACCATTAGATGATAAAATAAATGTGCCATATCTTGTATAGTGGGCTGGTGCTGTGGTGGATAGAATTTTCTTAAAAGAAAAATGCTTTTGGGGACATGGGTTTTGATGCTTGTCCACGTTATTCATATATACATCCCTAACTGCAACAAACCCTTCAGTATATACAACTAAGTTGAAAGGACATCATAGGTAACGCTGAAGACTTGAAATGTAGAGAAGCCATCTCGAATTTCACATAATTCCCTAACTGCTGCAACAATGAGCAAACACTTGCTGTATATGCTACTAAGGCCCTTTTAGATTTAGAATTGATGTCAGCTCATCTTATCTCATTTAATTATTATAATTTTTTTAAATTTTTACACAAAATATAATAAATAATTTAATTTTTTTAATTTTATAATAATAATAATATTAAAAAATAATATTATAAAAGTATTTTATTTAATTTTCAATTTTATCTTAATTTCTCGACTCACTATTCACGTAAGAAAGGAGGAGCAAAACTAGCAAGATGAGTCATGACACTTCGAGTAAGTGCTTCTCATCTGGTGAAAGTGATGGTGGAGATTTTGCTGTTGCATGTGTCGCCAAAAGGGAAAATAAATTCCGTGTTGGTAAGGACGGGAACATGGATTGCGTCAGCCATCAATCTGGTAAAGGCATCTAATTTAGGACCGTGAAAAAGCCGTAATTGGAGTTACTCGTCATCCCCACGGGCCACAGGAGTCCAAACTCCAAAGGGGAAAAAAAGTTCTAAAAAAATCTTTTCCCGAACAACCTTGAATTGAACTCAGTAGAAAATATTCATCTCCTCAAAAGTGAGACCGCAATACAAAAGAAAGCCAAAAAGCATGCATCTTCCAACTAAGAACAGAAAAAAACAATAGATATAAAGGCCAAGAAAAACACCATTCCATTCGAAAATGTAATCCAGTCTTCTTTTCCTTCCTTTAGCTTTCTAGGAGCTAAGCACTAAGAATTAAAAAGTTAAAAGTACCCAAGAAAAGATAAATTTACTTAAGTTGACTAGAATATATAAATTTGATTATATTATTAATAATATTTGTACCTTGATTACTAAGTAGGGCTCCGAGAGAGAGCGAATGAGAGATACCTCGAGTGTTATTGATTGACGACCAATTTGATCAAGGCTTTTTTTTTTTTTATTTCAAGGGCTTCCACAGATATATTCTTTTTCATCGCTCTTGATATTTATGATCACAAAAGGGTTTGGAGAATTTTAAATTGAACTATGCAAGTCCCGCGTCTGGGTCCATACTCCAAAAAAACCAGTTACTAGCACAGTTGGAACCCACTGGAATCATAACAAAGGGTACAAACTTCTACCTGTACTCGCTACATGATATCACATATTTAGAGAACTGGAGTTTGAGGAGATCTTAATAGGTAATGTTTTGAAGAATTTGGTGACTTATAGATAAACGAGTTGGTGATGCTCTAACTCGATTATCCCCCTTATTCTTAAAAGAGCCTATGATAGATGAACAAGAATGAACAGTTGTTTTGTTTGACAGTTTTCTTCTTCCACTTATGTCCCTCGGTACATCTTACAGCAATTATCTTCCTCACAACAACGTAAACATAGCACAATCTCACCGTAAATCATCACAAAATCACAGCCGCCATTACCAATCACAAAATCATCATAATTGTACAAAATCATCGTAAACCATCACAAAATTACCACACAACAGCTCGGCTGGGCATGGAGGAGCAGGGGAGGTGGGCTCCATGGAAGTGGTCCACGGTGTGATAGGAACTCGGTGGTGGTGCTTGGTGGAGCTGGGGTTGAGCCACGATGGCGCAAGGGTGGAGAACCCAAACGCTAAGTGTGGCACCCCCGACTTCCATGTACGGACAAGCACGAAAATCGAGACACCCGGGATGATGACAACATGGTCACGCACCCCAACGACACGTGCCGAGTGTGTGAAATGCAACACGTGTACAACAAATAAAATGCAGTGGGAAGGTTAAGTCAGATAACTAAGCACCAGAATTTAATACAATACAAAAATAGTATTGAAATCCACAAGTCAACATAATACAATTTTGTTGTTCATAAAACGACATCAAATAAAATACAAATACCAAATAAAACATAGCCAAATGTCCCTAATCCTCAGGCGGAGCCGCATCCTCGGGCTCAACCTCCTCAAAACCTGCATCAAAATCTGCAGTACCAATAAATGGTACCACAGGTAAGTAAAACTCAAAAATACTCCAAGATAACAAATATATAAATACAACAGTCACTATGCATGCACATGATGACCAAAACACCAAACCTGAGAAAAAACACCATTTCTCAAAAATCACAGTTTTCCACGCACGTCAAAATCACCATTTGGCACAATTTAAAAACACAGGAATAAATACATTAATTTCAATTTTAATCCGTATATACCATAGCCTCCCCTAGGGACCATCCACATACCCTGGCTTCTTTATTCACTTCACGGGTAACGGCCGTGCAAGTAATAAACATGAGCGATGCCCAGTTCCGCGCCCACCGCGTACATAGCCAAGCATCCTCTGATCTCCGCCAGCCCGAAAGATCACGGAGTCGGATCGAGAGCGCTACCATCCCGTCCAAGTCCCGAGCAACAGCTCTAGAGGACAACACTCAGTATATTTTGCTCCCGAGTGCCCAGAGGAGCTCCACCGAGATAATAACCCATCTCGGCTTGGGGGTGATACGCACACACCCGAAAAGCCTTTTCAAAATTACACACCCACGCATGCGTGCACAATGCCATGAAAATGACCAATTACCAACAACCAACATTTCACAGTAATTTCCAAATAACCAACAGTCTAAACAGATACCAATTTACAGTTTATAAAACAGGTCATTGCAAAAATATATTTAAATCTTAAAAGTCTTTTGGAGAAATACTTACAGTGCTTTAAAATAATTTATGGAGGATCACGGAGGAACCGGAAGCACCAAAACAACAATTGTCACAGTGCAAAAACACTGTGACCGAAATTCACAGTGAATTTTAAATTTCACACGGGTTCAAACGAAGACTTGGAATTGATAGGATAGGGCCTATGGAAGGTGGGGAATCTAATGGTGGTGGCTTTTGGCCGTGGATGGCGGCGGAAATGAGCGATTTTAGGCCGGAAAACTCAAATCAGATTTTGAGTTCGTATGACCGGCTCCGACGACAGATCGGGGCCGGGTTTGGGTGGAAAAGTTTGGTAATGGGCCGGTGATGAAGTGGTGAAAAAATGGTGGCCGGAGGTGGCCGGACAGCGGCGGAATTGAGAGAAAACCACCGCAGGTTCAAGCGGCTCGTGGCGGCTAACGGCAGCACAAGGTGGTCTGAGAATTTATGGGGGAGGTCTTCGGCGCACGGGGGAGCCGATGATGCCGGCGGTGTCGTGCACGGCGGGCCAGAGGCGGAGCTGCGGTGGTTAGGCCGTTTCACGCGAGAGAGAGGAGAGAGAGAGAAGGGTCGGGCACGCGGGGAAGAAGCAGGGGAAAAAGAAAAAAAAAAAAAAAAAAAAAAGGAAGAAAAAGAAAAAGAAGAGGGAAAAAAGGAAGATCCAGTCTTTCAACCTGGGTTCCGAAAAAATCCAACGAAAATTATTTTAAAACCGAAAACTAAATAAAATAATCCAAACACAGTGAAATAATGTAAATACAACAATAAAAATTTAAAACTCAAAAAAATAAATCAATTTAAATTAAAAATCATTTTAAAAGCCAAAACAGTAAATAAAATCTAGAAAGCACATAAAAATAATTTTCACAACATAAAATATCATGAAATAATATTTAAAAACTCCCAAAATTTTAAAATAAGATAATTAATCACAAAATAAGTTAAATATATCCTTCATTAAAAATACACTAAAATCTAGGATGTTACAATCTCCCCCCCTTAAAATAAATTTTGTCCTCGAAATTGGTAAGGTCAATCATTAAAAACTAAGACAAAGATAAGATTCAACTAGGAGTAGACTTAAGAAGCATACCAGGAGGGTCAACCAAACAAATACGGATACTGCTCCCTCATATCGGCCTCTCGCTCCCAAGAGAAATCTTGAGCCAATAGATCACTCCAGGCTACCTTCTCCAAAGGTATCGACTTAGATCTTAACCTTTGTTCCTTCCAATTTACAATCTGCGTCGGGGCAACCTCATAAGTAAAGTCAAGCTGATGTTCGATGCGTCTTGGGTCGACAAAGCGAAACTCTTGCTGACCAAAACTTTTCTTGAGGACACATGGAACACATCAAGAACTTTTCTAAATACTCTGGCAAAGCAATCCTGAAAACAACAGCCCCCATTCACCTCCAAAATCAGAAAAGGTTATACTAATCTTGGCTAAGTTTTCCTCTCTCTTACCAAAACGCTTAACGCCTTACATAGGAGAGACTTTGAGATAAACCCAATCACCTTCCTCCGAAGACAAGTTTCTTTTCTTTAAATCTGTATAACTTTTCTGATGACTTTGCGCTTCCGCCATTTTATCTCTTATCACTCGAACTTGATCTGACCTCTCTTTTATTAACTCGGGCCCAACTAAATTACTCTCACTAGTCTCCCATTGGCACATCCTGATTATTACTCCTAGAGCGGCCATGTAATCCAAGATCTCTATATTCACAAAACCTTAATACCACACCCAAGGAATCCCACTGATTAATAGCTCCATTTGATACTCGAAACTAACCTCTATTGACTCATACGGTAAAACTTCCAAACCTTCGTTGTAAACTACACTTTGGTAACCTAGTGGTCACTTCCAAAGTTAACCATCAATAACGAGGTTGCACACACAAAAATCAATCTCCAATTATAGGTATCTTCTCAAAATTTCAAGTCACCACTAATTCCTCAAAATCAACACAAAATTTTAAACTCCTAATTACAACCAAAGTATCATACTCCTGCCGTGCATTCTGATAATCACCACACTCCAAAAATTTATGTCCTTATAAAAATTAATATCATCGAGTACAAGGTGGCTCCATACCTACTAACCAGAAAATTCTTACCACAATTGATGGAAATACCCTCTTTCCAAAATCATGAATTATCACACAAATTACTCAAATAACTCCCGCTACTTTAAACAAGATCAATATTAATCAACCTCAACATCCCAAAATACACCCGCTCAACTTAGATAAGAACTTATCTTAAAAGGCTCAAATCCCTTCTAGCCAACCAATAAGAGCATCTATAAATTCTACCCGACAAACTAAACCCGAAAGTTTAACAACTGAATTCTAAATATCATCTAATCTAGCGGCGACTAAACTCACTACAAACCACCAATGATTTCACTAAAACAAATACAGAAACCTTGGTAACTTGCCCACCTACTTCTACTCCTATAAGCTAGTTTTTGCATGACTAGATCCTTCAATAGCACCTCACTAATAAACCTCAAGGCACGCCCTACTGCTCAAATATTCAATCCACCAAAACTATTGCTCAACATCCATGGATCTTAATATCTTATTAACTCACGTACTTGATTATGTTATCCACCATTGATACCTAAGCTTCAACTTCCAAAATTTATCGTATATCAAACATGACCCATCAATCTTTCTTTAAGTAAAATAATAATGTCCTTAACTCACCTAACTTGACGCTCCATTTCCAAAGGAAAGTATAGTCTCCAAAAATTTAAATTCCTATGTGACCTCAAGTCACAATTAATTCCTTTAGATAATCACAACAATTATTGCCAATCATCATTCCATCGAGTAATCTACTTCGACTGCACACTTCGATCAACTCACCACAACTCTTGAACTTAATACTGTCGTAACGACTCCTTTACAACACCTACCAAAACTACTTCTTCCAAGCCAAAAAAAAAAATGAGACTAGAACATGTACTCTCCTAAAGAAACATTTCCATAACAATAACTTAACTCTAATCAACCTCATTATAATGATCATAGACTAATCAGTCTCCAAAATAAATCAAGCTAGCACACCAAGCTCGAGGAATTAAAAAAAAACTTAAATCTTATTACAAATCAATCCTTCAATCTTGTAATTCTAAAACCTTAAACCAAAGAATCATTTCCTGAAATCCTCAAATTCGATGACCTTAAAGCTAAAACACTCACCTTACAAACCTTGCAAAATTCTAAACCCGAAATAATACCAAAGTGCTAAACTGAGCCGACAAAATCTAAAATTTCTAATTTAATTAGTCCCTCAAGGGCTTGTTGAACCTACCACCTTAGATCCTATAAACTTATTCCTAAAAACTATAGGGCCACAAACCTTAGATAACTTCTCATAAATCTATCCTCGAAGTTTGTTGAACTTATGACCTCTTACTCCCTAGACCCAACAATTAATCTTATGGAACTTAAGACCCCAAGTATCCTAGGCGAACTAAAGCTATTTCCACCTTAGCTGCAACCTGAATTCCTACTCAATAGAGTTCACTTAGACCATGTCATTCCCTTCGAGTCTCGATATTAAAACATACCAATTCCCCATTAGGAAGAACCACAACCAAAGATTGAGGTAAGGGCTCCGTGACCAAGTTACACAGCCGCGCGAAGGTGGCTGATACAAAAGACTAAGATGCCCCAGAATCAAACAACGTACATGCATAAAAATCATAGAGACGACTCTACCTGAAGCACACATACACCCAAAAATTCAAATAAAAAATTTTCCCCAAACACCAATTCCAAAAATTAAATTAAACTCATACCTGTAATCACTCCAGCATCATGAGTAGATGGCGCTTCATAATCCACGTCTCCTGGGGTCATGGCATAAACCCGAGCTTGAACCAGCTGTCTCTGATTAGATCTTCCGCTACGTCGGCCTCCTCGACCTGCCTGAGATTGATTAGGACAGTCACGATATAAATGCCCCGGCTGGCCACATCTATAACATCGGGTCCCACTCGGATGACACTCACCCTCATGGGCTCTATTGCATCTGCTGCAAACTGGGGCTCGGCCCCCAATACGCATCCCAGAGGCTGCTTGTGGTCGGGTCCCAGTCCTCTGCACAAATTTCTGTGGAGACCCTGAGCTGCTACCTTCACCAGTAAAACTTCTCCTTTTCTGACTCGGAGGGGAGCCTACAGCCAAACTATTCTCCCGCTCAACCATGGTAGCCAAATCAATTAACTCATTAAGAGAGGAAACCCGATGACAAATCACAAATCTGCGTATCTTAGGACACAGACCCTCTTGGAAACGCTCCACTTGAAGATCCTCAGTGGCAATAAGATGGGGCGCAAAACGCCCAAGCTCCAGGAAAGCACGGGAGTACTGATCCACCGTCATATTACCCTGAACCAGATTATTAAATTCTCGAGCCTTCTGTCTTCTCACAGCAGGTGGAAAAAATCTATCATCAAACTCCTTTTTAAAGCGCTGCCAGGACACAGCAGCTAAAGTTCCAAATTCCCTCTCCAAGAGGTTTCGCTTCATTCTCCACCAATTTGCTGCCTCTCCTTGCAGTAGATAACTGGCGTACAATACTTGTTGATCTTCGGTGCATCCACAAATCTCAAATGTTCTCTCAATTCCATTGATCCACCCTTCAGCTTGAAGTGGATCTTCTACCCCAAAGAACATGGGGGTCCGATACTTGAGAAATCTCTCATAGGAGCACCCCACTTGCACAACCAGGTTTTGGTCAACTGGTGGCGGCATGATATTTTGATGAAAGAGATCAGCCATCCTATTCAATGCCCTGGCAATGGCATTATCCACCTCATTATTGGAAGATTCCCCCAAGGGTTCCTTATCCTGCCTCCTTGGCCTCACCATTATTCTGTCAAAGCACAATTCTCAACCCCACTTTAGTCCCGGACAAAATTTAATTAAGAGTAATAGTAATACCCAAATAAAATATAATAAGACAACATAAGATAAAAATAATAAAATAAAATAAAATTAATCAAACTATCAACAATAAATTAAAACTATTAAAATAACATATTTCAAATCAAAATAATTTTTTTTAAATCACAACTTTTAAAACTTTTCTGGTACTTCACCTAAGGGACAAGTGGCTTTACCCAGAGCCAAACAGCTCTGATACCACCTGTGGCGCCCCCGACTTCTATGTACGGACAAGCACGAAAATTGAGACACCCGAGATGATGACAACACGGTCACGCACCCCAACGACACGTGCCGAGTGTGTGAAATGCAACACGTGTACAACAAATAAAATGCAGCGGAAAGGTTAAATCAATAACTAAGTACCAGAATTTAATACAATACAAAAATAGTATTGAAATCCACAAGTCAACATAATACAATTTTGTTGTTCATAAAACGACATCAAATAAAATACAAATACCAAATAAAACATAGCCAAATGTCCCTAATCCTCAGGCGGAGCCGCATCCTCGGGCTCAACCTCCTCAAAACCTGTATCAAAATCTGCAGTACCAACAAATGGTACTACAGGTAAGTAAAACCCAAAAATACTCCAAGATAACAAATATATAAATACAACAGCCACTATGCATGCACATGATGACCAAAACACCAAACCCGAGAAAAAACACCATTTTTCGAAAATCACAGTTTTCCACGCACGCCAAAATCACCATTTGGCACAATTTAAAAACACAGGAATAAATACATTAATTCCAATTTTAATCCGTCTGTACCATGGCCTCCCCTAGGGACCATCCACATACCCTGGCTTCTTTATTCACTTCACGGGTAACAGCCGTGCGAGTAATAAACATGAGCGATGCCCAGTTCCGCGCCCACCGCGTACATAGCCAAGCATCCTCTGATCTCCGCCAGCCCGAGAGATCACGGAGTCGGATTGAGAGCGCTACCATCCCGTCCAAGTCCCGAGCAACAGTTCCAGAGGACGACACTCAGTATATTTTGCTCCCGAGTGCCCAGAGGAGCTCCACCGAGATAATAACCCATCTCGGCTTGGGGGTGATACGCACACACCCGAAAAGCCTTTTCAAAATTACACACCCACGCATGCGTGCACAATGCCATGAAAATGACCAATTACCAACAACCAACATTTCACAGTAATTTCCAAATAACCAACAGTCTAAACAGATACCAATTTACAGTTTATAAAACAGGTCATTGCAAAAATATATTTAAATCTTAAAAGTCTTTTGGAGAAATACTTACAATACTTTAAAATAATTTATGGAGGATCACGGAGGAACCGGAAGCACCAAAATAGCAATTGTCACAGTGCAAAAACACTGTGACCGAAATTCACAGTGAATTTCAAATTTCACATGGGTTCAAACGAAGACTTGGAATTGATAAGGTAGGACCTATGGAAGGTGGAGAATCTAATGGTGGTGGATTTTGGCCGTGGATGGTGGCGGAAATGGGCGGTTTTAGGCCGAAAAACTCAAATTGGATTTTGAGTTCGTATGACCGGCTCCGGTGAAGGATCGGGGCCGGGTTTGGGTGGAAAAGCTTGGTAATGGGTCGGTGATGAAGTGGTGAAGAAATGGTGGCCGGAGGTGGCCAAACGGCGGCGGAATGGAGAGAAAACCACCGCGGGTTCAAGCGGCTCGTGGCGGCACAAGGTGGTTTGAGAATTTATGGGGGAGATCGTCGGCGCACGGGGGAGCCAATGATGCCGACGGTGTCGTGCACGACGGGCCGGAGGCAGAGCTGCGGTGGTTAGGCCGTTTCACGCGAGAGAGAGGAGAGAGAGAGAAGGGTCGGGCACGCTGGGAAGAAGCAGGGGAAAAAGAAAAAAAAAGAAAGAAGAAAAAGGAAGAAAAAGAAAAAGAAGAGGGAAAAAAGGAAGATCCAGTCTTTCAACCTGGGTCCCGAAAAAATCCAACGAAGATGATTTTAAAACCGAAAACTAAATAAAATAATCCAAACACAGTGAAATAATGTAAATACAACAATAAAAATTTAAAACCCAAAAAAATAAATCAATTTAAATTAAAGATCATTTTAAAAGCCAAAACAGTAAATAAAATCTAGAAAGCACATAAAAATAATTTTCACAACATAAAATATCATGAAATAATATTAAAAACTCCCAAAATTTTAAAACAAGATAATTAATCACAAAATAAATTACATATATCCTTCATTAAAAATACACTAAAATCTGGAATGTTACACTAAGACCCATTCCGGGTTGCTCGCGGGTGATTGAGGCAGGAGCTTCCAAGGGGCATGGCGTGAGGACAACTAGGTGGTGGTGCTTGGTGGAGCTGGGGCTGAGCCGCGGTGGCGCAAGGGTGGAGAACCGGTGCGCCAAGACCCATTTCGGGTTGCTCGCGTGCGGCTGAGGGAGGTGCTTCCAAGGGCCTTTGATGGTGGGGTTTGATCGCCGGCGTGAGGGGAAGCCGGTGACGCCGCAGGGTGGCGCTGTACTGCTTGAGGGAGGAGATCGGGTGAGAGAGAGGGAAGACGTGCAAGGGGAATGAGAGAGAGGGAGAAAGCGAAAGTGAGGGGGAAAATGGGTTTGAGACTTTAATTCTCAACCATTCATCTTGAATCTCCAGATTTAATCTAATGGTAGAGATTTAAACACTGATTTAAACTAACTTAAAATATAAATATCATATCATACATTTAAAATCAATTTTAATTTATAAAATACCAACAATTTTTCTTGTGTCCCCAGATTCGACTCAACGATGGAAGTTTAAACACTGATTTAAATTAACTTAAAATAGATAATTAAAATACAAATATCATATTATACATAAACCATCAAATTTAATTTATAAAATACTAATCCAACTGAAATGTTTGGAGATATTGCGATTGGAACAAACTCTTCTTACTAAAGTAGAGAAAGATGGGAATTCATAAATGTTTGCTTATATTAGGTTTTATGCTCCTATGCATTAGACTATTTGCAAATCAATCTTATGTGCTCTTTCAATCTTATGATTGTGAACTAATAATTAATTCAATTATTCAAGATTATGTCTTACATGTAAAGAGTCACACATTATTTTCAAGAATTTTATTTTTTCTTTCAATTAGACAAATGTGGCAAACGTGCTTTGCACATTAAGCCACCGCTAGTATATATATATATATATATATATATAGACTAAGTGATTACAAAATACTATATTCAATGGGGTGGAAGTTTCCAATAGTCCTCCCAAAACAAACAAAAGCAATACAAGAAAAATAAAAAAGATGGATCTGGAACAAAAAATTTGACTCCCACCCATTTTCCACAAAGGGAAAGCTGCTTGAAGTGGTTTTAGCATAATATAATAAATGACTATATACAGTCGTTTGGATTCGAAACTCCAACTCATCTCATCTCATCATTACAATTTTTTAAATTTACACATAAAATATAATAAACAATTCAACTTTTTCAAATTCTCAAATAATAATAATATTAAAAGTAATATTCTAACAATATTTATTCAACTCATATAAAACCATCTCAACTCATCTCTGAATTCAAACGAGGACGTAAAGTCGTAGTGAATTTGTGTGTATTGCATTTTGCTGGTGTGGATTGTTGAAGGAGATTTTCAAGACCACTTCATCTTTATCCTTGGTTAGGGAAAGCAGGAACAGAGGAAAGTAGCAATAGGAAGATGGGTTGATTCGCCGGCAAATGATCGTCTGTGGTTGTGGTGGCGTGTGTAGCTCACGAGCCACTCTTGGAAAGAAGGTAAAGGTCAGATCTAAGAGATCTGAAGCCATTGGTTTCGATGGTGCCGCACATGTCAATGTCAAACTCCCCATGGCGCGACGGTGCATGAGACTAATCCATGTGAGACGTACGCGCCGCTCTTTAAGTGGATTTTCTTCTACCATCCGACATATTAGTGGCTAAAGAATCTGATGGTGAGGCGCGGGGCAGCAGTAGGAGGTCGGTAGCTAGCAGATCGACACATTTTGGAGCTATGGATGGAAAACTAAAAAAAATTGGAAAAAAAAAACCTATGGACAGTTCTTACATAGGCCAGACAGGGGGAGGGAGGGAGGAGCCGAAGCTCCACTCCCTTTGGCGGAGAGGTTGAAATGGTTGGATCCTTTGGTAGAGAGAAAACAACGCCTATGGGGAGAGAGAAAATTGTTTGGAGCCTCTCTAGCTCAATTATATATTTGTGACAGATTAAATTCTAATCAAGTGTGTAAAAATAAAATAACTACATTCTTGAAACTTGGTTGGAGTGGAGTTTGCTATATTAACCATTAAAACGTGATAATGTTGTAGATATAATTAGCTTTTCTCTGAGAAAGCATAGATATCCTTTTGAATGGATTTCATTTTTAATTCAACACTAATGCGAGTTATTTATATTTTACTCTTCAAAAAGAACAAGAGCTTTAAGGAGGCAGTGGTCACCCACGTGAAAGAGGAAAAATGGGCAACCTTGATTTACTCTTGAACTGTAGCTTTACCATTGAGCCATGCGAGTTCTGTCCGTGCCATCGGACGATACAATAAAAGAAACAAACAATAACAAAGAAGGCAGACGATGAAATTACCTTTAAGATTGAAGGGTCATGGCCCATTGCAATTTGATTCATGGCCTATTCTCTGCTTTAGGTATACAATAATTGCAGCATGCTTGCTCTGTTACCCTATCTTGATTATGATTGTAGGGCCATGGTCCACTTTACCCTCCACCGTTTAATCTTTTTAAAATTTTAATAGGGTTTTAATTAGAGAAATGATAATTGCAATTATAGAGAGCGCAAACATCATATATACTTTTTTAAAAGAATGAATAAATATGAGATCCACATAAAAAATTAATTTTTTAATAATAGATATTACTCTTTTTTTAAAGTAGTGCGTAACGTTTACATAACTTATGACTGTATTTAACATTATTTGAACGTATAAATTCTTAATCCATCCATGCACCAACAATTCGGAATATCACGCTTCATGCTAAACTTGTGGGTGACGAGAGATTGGTCTAGTTTGGGTATCGAGACGAGACTCTCATCTTATCTTATATAATTATTACAATTTTTTTAAATAAAATATAATAAATAATTTAATTTTTTTTTCAAATCTCGAAAAAAAAATAATATTAAAAAAATTATAGTCTAATAATATTTTATTTAACTTACAACTTTTTTCTCGTCTCACCTGTATAACCAAACGAGACCTAATTTGTTTTAGAAATGCTTTTTTTAATCAAATCATTGTTAGTTATGGTAGTTGGTAAGTACCAAATCCGGATCTATCACCAATAATTTACATAAGTTGGTTGGTTTCAAAGGCCTTCAAAATTCAAAGTTCGTTAAGCACTAACAGATGTGCATATAGGCTTATAGCAACCAACAAACTCACTCTTTTACTTAGAGAATGGATCTCCATGGTAACCAATGCTAATTGAAAAGAAGAATAGTGCTTTTAGTCTTCTTTATATGACACATTTTAAATAATTTTATATATTAATCATTTAAATAATCTATATTAGAGGTATAAACAAGTCGGAGTCAAATTCTTAAAAGCGTGTTACATTGAGTAGAATTAGGGGTTTCAAATCGTGTTAACGGGTCGTGTTTGTATCGTGTCAAGACATATATATTATACTATATAGGTTAACCCTAACCCGATCCGTTAAACTTATCATGTCAAAATCTCAAACCCTAACTTAACCCGTTAACATAACGGGTCGTGTCGTGTCAACCCGTTTTGACCCGTTTATGTAAATGGCTTGAATAGACCCGAAATTAACCCGTTTGACCTAATTAAGTTTAGCATAATTTTATACAAATATTAAAATCACAATATCTATAAAAAATATTAAACTAATTACAAGTCTAAAATTACAATTCTATATAAGAAAAATATCGAAATTAAAATTTCAATAATTTTATTTTTAGGTATAAGGGTATAATTGTAACTTTAACTTTCTTAACGGGTCATAATGGGTTGACCCGTTATCAACCCGTTAAGCAATCGTGTCTTAACGGGTCAATCCGTTTTGACCCGAACCCGTTAAGGCTAAATCCTAATCCGCTTTTATCGTGTCGTGTTCGTGTTGGATTAACGGGTCGTGTCACATATTGCCACCCCTAAGTAGAATAGCACTAACAGATATGTTATTTTTTTTATCACTCTCAACCTACTACTCAATGAGATGCATTTTAAGTGAGAAAATATTAACAATCTTCTTTTATTATTTTTTAAAGATCAATAGTTAGTTAACTTGTGTACATACACCGTTCAGCACACGTCACCATAGATCAAGCAAAGGTGTCGCTAAGGCAACAAACACACACTCAGAAACTGGAACACCCCTTGCCTATAACTCTCATTGGATTATGAAATTTTGTTGGATTATGCAAATACAAATCCAATCGAGTGTTTGCGTTAGATTATGTAAATGTACAAATGATGGCTACAATAAACTAGTATTGTGGGTCAAATTTTATAGTTACTGCAATATGGTCAAAATGAATAAAAAATATTTTCTTCATTACTTCCTACTATGATTTAGTTATAATAGTTTTTTGAAAACTATAATATTATTACTAACCAACATATAATCAGTAGAATGGTAAAATATAATAAAATTAATTTTTTTAGAAAAAATAAATTAATAGTATTTTATTATTATAAAAAAATATAGATAATTCAATATAAAAAATTAGATATGAAAATAGATAAAGATAAATTCATGTCCTATTAACTAAAAGTTAGGTTTGAGTTTAATTCACTGTTTGATTGCTCAGCTTAGCTCAATTCATTCTAAATTTAAATTAAGTCTAATATTTAAATATCCAATTATCAAATTATTAAATTCATTTCAACTTAAAATCTCATTTCACGCGTGACTTACAATATTTTTTAACTTACTATATCTTTATATGTATAATCTATAATTTTTTTTAATTTTTTATAAAAAGTATTAAATTATTTTAATATTTAAACACACTTTAAACTCAATTTAAATCGATACACAATCTCAACGTACCACTCTCAACGCTAACATCCAAACCTAACTGCCATATAAAAATGCTTTAGACAAAGGGCTCTGACATGTGAGCGCCCCTGAAGCCACTCACAAACCCAAAACAAATAAAGCAAACATATTTTATTTATCTCCATAACCAACGGCCATGATTAAATGGCTGTCTTCCCTCTCTCTTACTCTCTTTCTGTAATCTCCAGCCCACATCAGATAATCTAAATTCCCACACAAATTCTCTTGTAGAGTAAAAAACAGTGAAGATTGGCAAATGGGTTTTCCCATCTCTGTGTCTTCCGTGTTTCTGATAATTGTGGTTATGGGTCTGTCTTCTGGTGCAGAATCAAAGACGTATTGGGAGGACATTGAGGTTTTGAAGGAGCTGAAGAACGGGCTCGAGCCTGGCTCAGTGAATCCAGGCTCATGCGTGAGCTCTTGGGACTTCACCGTTGATCCCTGCGATAACCTCTTCAGCGACCGCTTCACCTGCGGCTTCAGGTGCGACCTCGTCGTCTCGGGAACGAGCCGAGTCACGGAGATCGGTCTCGACCAGGCGGGTTACACCGGTTCTCTCTCGTCTACTTCTTGGAATCTCCAGTACTTGGAATCCCTTGACCTCTCCGGCAACTTCTTCTCCGGGCCGATTTCTAGCTCGCTCGCTAACCTGACTAGGCTGCGCCGCTTGGGTCTGTCGAGGAACTCTCTCTCCGGCGAGATACCCACCTCGATTGGCTCACTCTCTGAGCTCGAGGAGCTTTATCTCGATAACAACAATCTCCAGGGAACAATCCCGGCGAGTATGAACAACTTGGTGAACTTGAAACGGCTCGAGCTTCAATCGAACAAGCTCGCCGGAGTGTTTCCCGAGTTGGGTTCTTTGAAAAACCTTTTCTTCTTGGACGCCAGCGACAATGCCATCTCCGGCCAAATCCCGGGCACGTTTCCGGCTTCCTTGATTCAAATATCAATGAGAGACAACGTCTTAGAAGGAACAATGGCCCCTGACAGTTTCAGAAACTTGGACTATCTGCAAGTACTCGATCTGAGTCACAACCGTCTCAGTGGCTCCGTCCCAGCGCTTCTTTTCGACGCCCTTCCATCTCTGCAGCAACTTGCGCTCTCATTCAACCACTTCTCCTCCATACAAGTCCCAGCGTCCATGGCCACCCAGAGCGAGCTCATAGCCATTGATCTCAGCAACAACGACCTCCACGGCTTTCTACCCTCGTTCATGTCGTTGATGCCAAGGCTCTCCGCTTTGTCCCTCGAGAACAACAAGCTCACGGGCATGATACCAATCCAGTACGCCTTCAAAGTCGTGGTGCCGGGACCCGGAATCTCACCTTTCGAGAGGCTCTTGCTGGGTGGGAACTACTTGTTCGGAGCCATACCGGACCCTCTAATGGGTCTCAAACCGGGTTCTGTAAACATGAGGCTAGTGGACAACTGTCTGATAAGGTGTCCGGCCATTTTCTTTTTCTGTCAGGGTGGTGACCAGAAATCTTTGGTCGAGTGTAAGAGCTTCAGCCCTTTAATTCCTTGAACAGTGTGACTAAATGTCTATATAATTGATGGTGTTATTAATTTGATCTGTTTCTCTTATCTGGTTATAATTGCTCTACACTTTCTTTAAAGCTCCCACATTCGTTTGATCTGTGATTTAGGGTATAAATCTGCTGCCAGGCTTTCTGAAACAAATGGCTACCTACCTAAAAGAATTTACTCTTCGTCTTATTATCATGCATTGCAGCAAAACCTAATGCTTTAAGAAAAATACATGTATGTATGTATATATTAAAATTATAGCTATAGATGCTAATGGAATACGTAAAGTGTGTAGTAATCGTGGGGAGGATGGCGACGGATGACGAAGGTGGATAGAAGAACGCTAGATTTGGTTTTGTGTGTCTCCTCGATCGATCTGACAGAGGAACGTTGTAGCCACGTGATTGTTTTTGTTTTTGTATTACAATTTAGACAGTACCACGCCCCACGAGGCCAGTTTTATAATTTTATTTATCCTTTGTGCTTTTCAATTTGCAGAGTCTCCCTTGAAATGTTATTGTACCATAGTATGTATATTATATATTTCATGATGTTCAGTATTGAGAATATCTTAAAGGAGCTCATAAATATAAGACGAGAAAGACATTATGTTGGTAAAAAAGTTATTGCAATGTAACATGTTATGTCACTACCATCTCATCTTAAGCTTTAAACATGACTATTTGAGACGAAGGGTTGGATGGTAAGATAAAATGAGATGATTTTAGTTAAAAGTTGAATACAATATTATTAGAATATTATTTTTTAATATTTTTATTAATTTAAAATTTGAAAAGATTAAATTATTTATTATATTTTATGTAAAAATTTAAAAATTTTGTAATGATAAAATGAAATGAAACACCTCACTATCTAAACGGGGGGCTTAAAGGCTCACGGGATAGGGGCAATGGAAGATGAAGAGAAGAAAAAAGCCTCTCTGGTAGCGCTGGCCGATGCCGGGGCAGGGTGCCCCATCACGCCCTCAACATCCAACACGCCCGCCCATTTAAACCTTAGAGCCATTTATGGGCTTTTAAAGGTCATTTTAGCCGAAGTTATTGCCTCATATAACGTACTTTTAGGCATATGAGACCCAATTCAACACACTGAACATTTAAAATTTGTTACCACTGCCGAAAGGAGACGAGAGGTGTGGGCTGCAAGCTGGAACCACTAGAGAGTGGAGACATATTTGAATGACACTAATATCCTTTGTTTTCTTGTACAAAATGGAACAATACTAATATACACATTAATTCTTTAAAAAAAAAAAAAAAAAAGGCAACCTGGTACTATTTTTCTCCATACATAATTATTTGTAATGTGTTGCTCTTTTACTTCTAGGCTTGAGTAGCGTTAAATAGGATATTAAAAAAAAAAATTAATGCCAGAATTTTATAGTTTGATATGATGAATTTTACATCGAGTGAATTTTCTTATCAAGTGCTACATGTACTTATAATTTTATGTACAATATTATATATATTGAGTAAAGATCCATTTTATTAGTTTTTTTTTAATTCAAATTTTGAATTTCAAATTTCATAATTTTCTTATATTAATAACCGACACATTAGGACATATTGTTATGTGAGTAAAGCTTGTAAGTATAAATAGCATTTTTCTAAGTTATTAGAGCCCCTTGGTCTTGCCCCCGCATGGGCAAGGGGCGACTTGGGCCCTAGCCCCGCCCCCTATGGACGAGTGCCCCCCGTCCGAATTTCGGGGATGGATTAGCCTTCCATTTAGTCCCACGGCCAAAGTTACATATCAGGAAAAAAAAACAACAAAAAAAAATGTGCCCAAAGTTAAAGATCAGTTTATAAAACCAAATCCAACAAAAGAAAAAATCAATAAAAAAACATAGAACATATCATATAAAGAATTTCAGCATTTTAAATTACAAAACCATCAATGTATAGACACACGATCGCGGTCATGGGTCATACATATCTTTAGAGATATGTGGGCAGATCTGTATGGCCCATGGTCACGACCGTGGGTCATTAAATTTGAAGACCCATCATGGCATCACGAGGTCATCCACGGTTGTAGCCGGTAGTCGTTACCCACGACAACGATGATAAGTTCCCTGCCGACTTAAAGGTGGAGGAGGGGAAGAGGGAGAAGAAGAGAAATGAAAGAGAAGTTGAGGATGGTGGGCCGTGGCCACTAGCACCGAGGCATGAAAGCCTGACGAACGGAGGAGAAAAGAATAGGGGAGAAGAGATGAGAAGAGCAGAGAAGATGAGGCAGTAAAGGAGGACTATAGCATGAGATAAATGAGAGAAGAGAGAGAGAAAAAAATGTGATAGTCATAGGTAGGAACTTGGGATTTTGTAACCATTTAATGAAACGATACCACTTTGGGAATATCTAGAACGACGTCGTTTCATTATAAACCTATTTATGTATGTTTGTGTGTATGTGTGCTAGCTAGAAAGGGATGTGAACGGATGGGCAGTGGAGCCTCGCTGCCTACCCTTACTTATAATGTGAATAACGATGAGACTTCTATTTGAAGAGAATAAAGGTTGATATTGAAAATTCATTCTCAAGGGTTGTTTAGACGACACGTTATCATGGGTACCAATAGTTGCCTTTAACTGATTCTTTTGTAAAATCCATGTAACAAGATGTCTGGATGAATTTATAAAGTCAATTAGACTCTAGCTGTTTTATCGGTGATACAAATCGCTGCAGTAAGTCTCAACTTGCTTAATTAAGTTGCATGTGCGACTTAAAGACTTGAAGTTATTGAACTTCGCCTCAATTTAAGTAATAGCGGCCTTTTTTGCCACAATAGTTCTCTCAATAAAATGATAAAAAAAAAGTCAACTTTCCCTTTTACCCAGTTAAAATTTCACTGGATAAATGCTCTTTGAAAAATTAATGTACAAGATGGCTTTAAGTAAAAAACATAAGTTGACTTTTCTATCAGTCTTCTAATCTTGTCAATTCACTTTTCAAATAAGATGCATCTAGTAAATTTTTAACAGGATGTAAGCCACACTCAAAAGGTTCATCTGGTTTTTAAGGCTCAAACTAATTTTCCCTATTCAAATTTATTATTTCATAGTGTTTTTTTTTTTTGACATCTATTTCATAGTGTTTTCACCTTGTAAGGTAGTTCTTATTGATTCACATGGAATTACTTGTGGGTCATTGGACTATCATGATCTAAGGTGCGACTTCGCTGCTTTGCCTAGCAAATACTGTTATTACACTCCAACAAAATCGTGTTCATGGTTTAGACTGCACCCACTTCAATTGTTACTACTATTGTATGCTTCTGTTGTCAACCCTTCAAATAAGCTACATCTCTCAGCTATCTCCGTTGTTGATATTCCAATTCCTCATAAACAAATCCAATCAAAGGATAATAAGCTAGCACTTCTCCTCACTCCATTGGAGCTTCATCGCTCAGAGTCACCTATGCAATTCGCATTAATTGCGAAATTCTCCAGGGGAAGGCCTTCTATGGAGGCCATTTGGTCACATATTATTGCTACCAAGTGGAATCTTGAAAGGCTACCTGTATTGGTTTGACTGATTAGCGCCATGCATGTGTTTCTAAAGTTTTAATTTGTAGAGGATTTTGTGAAAGCTTGGACGAGAGATTCACACGAAATGGAGGGAGCATTATTTCGCCAATTGCACAAATTTAGGTATGTCTTCCATTAGTCCCTCTAAATTTTTGTGTTTCTTCATATCTAAAATTATAGCTCAACCTTTGGGCAAATTCTTAGAAGTTGATTTAGCTACACTGACTCATGCTCGACTAATTTATGCACGCATTTGTGTTGAAATGGATTTATCTATATCGAAGTAAGACTTCATTTAATGGATAGGTTCTTCTATTAATGATGGTTTCTGGCAATGAGTGTTGTATGAAAGATTTCAAATATTTTGCACACACTATATCACCTTCAAGAACATGCTGAACTAGATTGTAAAATGAAAATTAGTGTTTCCTTAAAGAAAAAGAGAAGAACCTTTGTTATAGTTGTCGAAAATGTTGAGAGTAAACAAGTTGATGGTATGGAGGAATTAGTGTTAGTAAATGATCAAGCAGAGAAGAATGTTGATTCTGCTACTGAAAATGGTTCAAAATACAAGCAGAAAGAGGAAAACCCCTCTATGGTTGAAGTAATTTCTCCTACAAAGGAGAGGATGTTTGTTGAGTCTTCTTTGGATCCAAACTTAGCAGTAGAAGAGAGAGCTTTGAAGAGTGCTAGTCATCTTTAAGTTAAGGCTGAATTTTCTACCTTTCATTATGGAACATAGCACCTGGATAATTGGGGAATGTGCTATTAATTCTTTGTTTGAAAACTGAGGAAAATATGGTTTACCATCTGAAAAAGGATTTACAATTAGCCAACATGAACTAAAGGTTAAAGGCAATTGGACACAATATGGGCCAAATATCAATCTTATTTCTCAGCTTGGTGGAGATCAACCGAAGGAAATTATCTTAAAACCCAAAGTTCAGATTAAAAGAGGGGAAGATTAGAGAATTTGGAAGCCATCTTACTCTGATAAATTTTCTTTAAAATCTTCTTGTTTAATTAGAAGTCCATATGATATTTTTCCTCTTTTTGCTTGTGTATGGAACATATCTTGCATCCAAAAATTTCAATTTTTGGATAGAACCTATATCATAATGCAATACCAGTTGATTTAGCAATACAAAGGTGTGGAATTCCCATGGCATCTAAATGTATCTACTGCCCCAATTCATCTAAGATAGAATCTATGGATCATTTGTTTGAAAGTGGGAGATTAGCTACTGAAGTATGGGAAAACCTTGCACTTCTTTTTGGTTACCCCTCTCTGTTAAGCTCTCCATGGAAGAGACTTATCTTACAATGATGGAAGCTGTTCAAAAGTAAAGATCAAGTTAGTATGCTAGGAGTTATGGTACCGATGATCATTATTTAGGAATTGAGGTTGTCAATAAATTTGTGTATCTAATGGCACCCTGCTATCGATCAAGTAGTAATAAATCATATTATTCATTGGTTACATGATTTGAATGGCTTGTTAAACCTAAAATAAGATCTTAAGAGTCCAGGATTTCTACTCTTTGTTGGCTTTGCAAATACATTAGCGACAAGTTAAAATAAAAAAGACCTTGTTAGTGCACTGGAGACTTCCCTCTAGTTGGAAAAATGAAGTTTAATATTGATGGCTCATCGCTTTGAGAGTCGAAACCCAAACCATGCTGGTTGTGGAGGCGTCTTGAGAGATGATGGTGGGGGTTTTTTTTTCCAGTTTTTCTCTTCATTTAAGAGAGAGAGATCGAATATGTTTGATAAAATAATGGCATTGAAGCAAGGTTTGCTATATTGTTTATAGCTTGGGTTAGTGATGTTATATTTAAGTTTGATTATGTAGAATTGGTACATTGGTTCAATCAAGTCTCTTTTCCACCGTTGAAGTTTTTAGAGATTTGGGTTGACATAATTGTTTTTGGTCCATCTTTATCTTTTTTTCCTAGATTAGCTTGAGGTGAATTAAAGTTGGATTTTTAACTGGTTTACAAAACTTTAGACTTAGATTGTAGTTGTTACTATTCTTTCATGTGCATTGCTTTTGGATAGTTGTTAATTCAGTTTGCATTTTAGTGTCTTGTATTGTAGCTGTTAATATAGCTTTCTAATGTGACTACTTGGTATAGTGACTATTGTAGATTACATTTTAATGTTGTACAAATAGATAATATAGTTTTAGTTTGTTTAGGACTTGATTTGAGATTTTTGTAACCCCAAGTTCTTTTTTTGTACATGGTATTCATCGGCTGAAAGTGAGGGTTATTAATAAAATTGGGGATAACGCCTCTCTTCCTAAAAATAATGTTTGGAACAATGCCTTTTCTTAACTCCTTGAAACATTTGGTTGCTTGTTATGCCCTTTCTCATCTCTAGATGTCTAGGTATTCCATAAGTTTTTTTTTGGTTTAAATTCACCCTTAACTTTAACTTCAATAAGAACTACACATTAAATTCTTAATAAATAAGTACTTATTTTTTTACAAAACAACTTTGTCTTTCTTTGCTGAGTCAATTTGTATCACTATAATAGGTGTGTGATACTTGTATTTATTTGTTGCAGTTACTTGTTTCATGTTGAGGACACGACAAATTTCAACATGTTTATTGATAGAAAATATACTAAAATAAGAAAGGAGATGGAACAAAGGTAAATATCTTCGAAAATTAAATCAGTTGATTTGATAATTATGTCATCAAATCAGGATAATGATAAAATCAAATTAATAATTTAAAATTATCTTCAACATTTATGATTACGACTCAATTCTCCAAATATCTCTTTGCAAACCTATGTACAATTCACATGTCAGATTATTATTATTTTTTTCTGGAACCTAAATCTAAAGTAAATATTAATTGTACAAAAAATCTTGGTATATATGTTTGGTTTTTTTTCCTCCTATCTAAAAAAAATTTTACTCAAAGCAACTTTTTTGACATGCTAATCACCTGGTCAATCATTCTCGTTTTGTTGGTAGACAACATTGAAGATGGAAATGCATTTGAGTGTGACTTAAAGTTGGATGGTAATGAAGACAATGACGATGGAGAAGTGATTATAGAGAAAGATGTGAAAAAACTAAAGATCATAATGATGTTTAGGTCCTTAGAGTTGTAGATATAGAGGCCATGACCATGGAGCTCATTGCTTATGATTTTGTGAGAATAGGGTTTTTTATAAAATCGAGGATGCATTATATTAAAACAGAGATACAAGAGGGTGGAGTGCTCATCCATACAAAAACCCCAATACAAAAGTTGTGGTGTTAGGGGAAGAGAGGGTTTAAAAAAAATGGCAATGGACTATAGGTTTAGGACATGGTCCTTGGCTCAGTGAGATCACTGCAAAGGTGGTTTACATCATCAATCTAACAAGTGGATCAATTGGTTGTGGCTCCAAATCACATTAGTTAGAAAGATGATACGGTTGATTGTTTTGGTGTATTTCGTAGAAGAACTTTACTTCTATTAATTCTATGTTCATATTTAGAGAAATCAACATCATAATTAGAAAAATATGATTTTCGCACGCAACACTTGAGCACTGCTACTGTATTGACGCATTAGGTGTTTGAAATATTTTTAAAATAATCAATTATCTATTATATTTATTAATAATATTTCTACGTTGATTTTGGTAGTTGTGAATTATTTTATAAAGAGAGAAGATATGAAAAGTTATAATGTTATTATAGTTTGGGTCTACATTCTAACTATAAGCATTTGACTGGCTCAGAGCACTAGCATTGGATTATGTAAATGCAAATGTAAAATTTGTATAATATGATATAATTTTGCATTTGACTATTCTACTTAAAACTTATTCCCACATTGGATTATCCATATATTAGATAAAATAATAATAAACTATTATAAGTTTAATAATATATTTTTTTTCAATTTTTTTTGTTCTATTAATTTTTTTTCTAAATTAAGAGCTATATGAAAATATTAATATTATACAATATGAGACTTGGATAAAGATGTGGATGGGTCCTAGAGTATAGCAAATACATTCTAAATATTTCATACAACACCCTTGAAAGAAACACTTGTCTATTACAATTTCATCTAACAAAAAGTCATTGAGAAAAACACAAGTCAACACTAATGTTCAACACATTTCAGCCCATGTTACAAGATGCGACCCATTTGATTTTAAACCATATAAAATGGGACCTTTTTCACCCTAAGAAATGGCAATGGAAGACATGGAACCTAGACCTGAAACTAACACCATAAATCTAATAGAACCATAAGTTTGACAAGAAATTCGACTCTCTTTTTGTTCATTTATTTTCATGGATATCATTTCTAAGATAACAGAAAAGTAAATGTTACTTTCATCTGATGAAAAAGTCCAAAACAAAATGGACTTGCTCAATTGCATCACAAGGTAGATCGTAGAACTACATTTTTTGTTGGGTGGTTGGTAGAACTACTACTTGCCAGCAAATGACTGGGACGAGCACGCACATGGGTCTTGGACGAGGGGATGATTTTCTCGACTAAAATGCGATTCAGTAATGGGAAAAGAGAGAGATTGTTCAGATGAAAAAAATAATTGTTTAATAGATTTGGTTGAGCTACAGTAAAAGTCAAATATAACAATAAGAGTTGATTTACTGTAGTTGAAAGTCATTTTGGTTTACATTTGCATAATTCAACACAGGCCATTTTTATCTTCTATTAACTAAATTAACCATTTTATTTACATTTGCATAATTCAATGGCAATGCTCTTAGTGATAATGAGACTTCCTATTTAACCCATGGGTTTGGGTTCAATCCACACCTTTTTCAAACAAAGGATTTTTGTTCATTCTTGAAGAGGCATGCGGCCAACACCTTAGGTACTCAAGCACTGCAACGCTTGGGGCTCAAAGGGTGTGCATGGGCAAGCAAGGTGGGGAGGCGCTACAATGCTTGGGAAATGGAAAAATTAAATCAAAGCATACACGCAGTGATTCGAACTGGTGCCAACTGGTTAAGGAGAAGCAAGACAACCATTGGACTAAGTCCAACTATTGCTCATATGGCAATAAGCACAATAGATGTACCTATTCCAAACAGTTTTCACAAACACGAAAAGTGATAACTTTTCATTCACAAGTTTTGGCTATTTATAAATAGACCCATTGGCCTACCATTTGAGGATCTTAGAATTCAATTTCGAATTCTCTCTCTCTCTCTTTCTCTCTCTCTCTCTCTCATGTTTTTCACTTCTTTAAACTTGTTAGAATCTGCTTGTTCCCGAGAGAACAGATTTCTAATTTTTTGGTTGAATAACAAAATCTGAGAGTATTCGAGATTCAATTTCATGTGTGCATAACGCAGTTAGACAAATAGACTTGTTTTGTACTTCATTGTATCTTGGATGAAAATTTGCTTGTAACGTATTAGGAGTGTTATCAAGATCCGCTTAATGAAATGAAATAATGATTAATTCAAGGAAATCAATCTCCTAGATAACAAAATAATTGCAACTGCTTCCCTACTTCTTTAATTGACTTGAGCAAATATTTAAAGATATTGGATAACACTAGTGCCACAAAATGTGGACCATCAATGTACTCACCAACAAACTCCCCTTAAAAAAGAAACAAACTCCTAAGACTCTGCAACTAACATAACGTTATTGGAAAATAAGTCTTTAGACCAATAAACCAGGAACTCTAACAATTTACGAACAGGACCCAAGCTACTACAAATAAACAAAAATACAAATAAATAAACCCAATTAGACTAAGCAATACAAATAAATAAACTCAAATAACTGGACTAAGCCCATAAGAAAGGACTAGGCCCGTAACACTCCCTTCCCCTTACAGGACCTTATCCACAAGGTCAAGAAATTGCCTACGGAACTTATGATAGTCAACCCAAGAAGCTTCTTCTACAGGAAGACCTTTCCACTTTATGAGAACATCTACTCCTTCACGATTCCCTCTTCGCACCATCTTACGTTGCAACAACTGTTCAGGTTCAGGTTGATACATTCCGTCTAGGGCCACCAGTGGAAAGGTGGCTGAATGGATGTTCCTACGACCCAATTTTTTCTTTAAACAAGAAACATGGAATATTGGGTGAACTTTAGCCCCTGCAGGTAGCTCTAATCTGTAAGCTACAGTACCGATTCGTTCCAAAACTTTGTAGGGACCGTAAAAGCAGGGGGAAAGCTTCAGATTTCTTCTGTAGACAACTGATTGCTGCTGATATGGCTGTAACATGAGGTAAAAAAAATCCTGAATTTCAAACTCCCACTCTGTTCTTCGTAGATCAGCAAATTTTTCATTCTTTCCTGTGCAAAGAGTAAATTCTGCTGTAGTAGACAGCCTAACTCCTTTCTAGTCCGCAAGGTCTCATCCAATGCTTGAACCCGTGTTGTACCTAGGGAATATGGTAACAACCGTGGGGGTGGGTAGCTGTATAGGGACTCAAAATGGGTTAATTTGGTGGAAGAGTGAAGGTTGATATTGTACCACCACTTAGCCAAAGAAAGCCATTTTGCCCAGTCACGAGGCTTATCCCTTGTGAAACTCCGAAGGTATTGCTCCACAAATTTGTTAACAATTTCAGTTTGACCATCTGATTGTGGATAATAAGCCGAACTGAATTGGAGTGAAGTCCCTTGCAATCTAAACAATTCCTTCTAGAAAGTGCTTGTGAACGTGGGATCACGATCAATCACAATTGATGATGGCATCCCATGCAATTTAAAGACATTATCCATAAAAATATATGCAATTTTAGAAGCTGTATATGGACGAGTGAGAGAGATAAAATGTCCATACTTAGTTAGGCGATCCACTACTACCATAATAACACTGTAGCCTTGAGATAAGGGAAGTCCCTCAATAAAGTCCATAGAGATGTCATGCCATACCTTAATAAGAATCGGAAGTGGTTGTAAAAGCCCTAGATTGAGGATATTTTCACTCTTGTTTCTTTGACAGTTGTCACATTCTCTAATAAAAGTTCTAATATCCTTGAGCATGCCCTTCCAAAAAAATTCTAATTTGGCCCTGTGAAGTGTTTTGTGAAATCCCGAATGCCCTACTTATGGACTAGAATGCATCAAATGAATAAGTTGCTCCTTAAGAGATGTATCTGCACCAATGTAAATTCTCCCTTTGTAGAAAAGTTACCCATCCTTCATGGTGTACTTGCTGGAGTCTAGTTGGCCCCTTTCAAATTATTGCAATAAAAGGATTAGTTCAAAGGAAGTAGTATAGTCAGATTTTAGTTGCTGAAGCCAAGTTGCCACCGGGGTAGTTAAAGCCGCAATTTCTCCTTCATGCCGTCTGGATAAAGCATCAGCCACACAGTTCTCTTTCCCTTTTTTATATTGCACCTCAAAATCATATCCCAGTAATTTGGTTAGCCACCTTTGCTGTATAGGGGTGCCCACACACTGATCTAACAGATATTTGAGGCTCTGTTGATCAGTTTGGACAATGAACTTCTGCCCCAACACATAAGGACGCCATTTCTGAACTACTAATACCAATGCCAACAACTCCTTCTCATAAGTTGAAAGATGTAAGGCCCTTCCCCTTAAAGCATGACTCATAAAAGCTATAGGCCTCCGTAGCTGCAATAAAACTGCTCCCAGTCCAAAATCTGATGCATCACACTGAATTGTGAAGGGTTTAGTAAAATCCGGAAGTGCCAAAACTGGTGGGGAAGTGACAGCCTGCTTGAGGGTCTTAAAGGCTTTGGTTGCTGTTTCAGTCTAATGGGATGAACCTTTTTTGAGTAAAGCTGTTAGTAGGGCAGCAATAAGACCATAAGTTTGGATGAATTTGCTATAGTAACCAGTGAGACCTAAAAAACCTCGAAGAGATTTAAGATTTATTGGTAATGGCCACTTAATCATATACTCTATTTTGGTAGGATCAGCTCGGACATCGTCTTTGGAAATCAAATGACCTAGATAATTAATTTTAGAGCATCCAAAAATGCATTTAGTTCATTTAGCAAACAATTGATGTTCTTGGAGTGTTTCTAAAATTAATTTGAGGTGATGCACATGCTCTTCCATATAATTACTATATGTAAGTATGTTATCAAAGAAAACAAGGAGAATTTTTTGCAAAAAATGATGAAAAATGTCATTCATCAAACTTTGGAAGGTGGCTGAAGCATTGGTAAGGCCAAATGGCATTACCAAAAACTCAAAACGACCATCATGGGTGCATAAAGCAATTTTTGGAACATCACTCGAAAAAATCCTAATTTGATGATAACTCGATCAAAGATTAAGTTTAGAAAAAATAGTTGCCCTATGTAACTCATCTAATAGTTCATCAACTACGGGAATGACGAATTTAGATTTTATAGTTTCTTTATTAAGGGCCCTACAATCAACACATAGTCTTCAACTCCCACCTTGTTTACAAACTAAAAGAACTGGGGAAGAAACAGGATTTTGACTAGGATGAATAATACTTGAATTGAGCATTTCTTGTATCAATTTTTCAATTTCAGTCTGTTGAAAATATGGATATCGGTACGGCCTAACACTTACATGTTTTGACCCCTCCTGGAGATCAATATGATGATCTTGGTTTCTAATAGGTGGTAACCTAGTAGGAGTCTACAAAACAGAATGAAATTTGTCTAATAATGCAAGTAGTTGAGGATGGGAATCAATGGAAGGGTTAACAGAATTTGAACCTTCAAGTATTTGGATCACTAATCCCCTTTTTTCAGTTTTTGAAGCACATTTGAACTCCTTTCCTTCCACTAGTGATATTGCAGTAGGTGTAAGTCCTTGAAGAGTAATGTTGCTGCCCTTTAATGAAAAAGCCATTGAAAGTCGAGAGAAGTCCCATAATATTGGCCCCAATGTTTTCAACCATTGAACACCTAATACAACATCACAACCACCCATGGTTAAGACATAAAAATTGATACCTTGCATGTGACACAACACTTACTTAGTAATCCCCTCACTATGGAGAGCTTCAACATTTGCCACATTAACCGAAAGACTAGCTGTATGATAAACTAGTAACCAAGCCTTATAAATGATGGAAGGATCCACAAAATTGTGGGTACTCCCGGTATCTACAAGTATTATTACCCCAATAACCCCATCGTCCAAGGACTTGGAGAACCTATGATGGCATGAATTGAAATTCCAGGTTCTATTACTTGTGTATCCCTTAAGTGTTTGGAACTAGTCTCACCATCTTATATCACCACAAAAGGTAATTTAGCCTCATCTTCATCATTGGAATCATCACATTCCATGATAAAAAATTTTGTTGCACGACACTTGTGTCTCGGAGCCCATTTATCATCATAATTGTAGCATAATCCTTTGTCTCTATGTTCCTTCATTTGAGTAGAGGACAACTTTTGTATTGGAACAATTGCCTTAGGTTCAGTTGCTAGAAGGGCCAATTGAGGCTTAGGAGAAACTTGTCCAACAAGAGCAACCTTCCTAAGTGCAGCAACATTCTCCTCCTGCATATTTGCAATACCAAATGTACTCAGTAATGTCTGGGGTTGTAACATATGTACCATATAATGGATGTCCTCACGTAATCCACCAAGGAAACAACTAATCTTGTAAGACTCAACAATCCCCTAAGTTGATTAAAGAAGAGCTCAAATTGACATTTACAAGCCTCTACAGTTTTCGTCTGCCTTAACTTCGTCAGTGCCTCCATAGGGTTTTCATATGCGCTTGGACCAAATCGCATAAGCAAAGCTCGCACGAAATTGTCCCAACTAGTGAATGCACCTGAGACCTCCAAATCTTGAAACTAAGTTAATGCTTTTCCTTCCATATGAAAGGATGCCAAAAGGATGTGATGGTAAGGATTAGTTTAGTGGTAACAAAAAAATTGATTGGAACGGTAAAGCCACCCATTTGGATCATCCCCATCAAAGTTGGAAAAATCCAAACGAATTGACCTTGTTTGTATGCCACCTGCTTCTTCAAATAAAGGGTTACCATTTATGTTAAATGAGCTTGGAGACAGTTCTTCATTCTTTTTACCAACCTGATGGACCAATGTCTCCACATTTGTAGCCACCATTTGCAATTTTTGTGCCAAACTATCAACCAATTACTATAATGATTCTTGATTTTCTATTGTGTCTCCTGTATCTATTTGATTGTTGTTAATGATTCAGCTAAATGAGAATACCGTGTACTCATGTTGCTGCTGCTGTTTGCCATGGAAATGACCTGCTCTGGATACAACTATTAGGAGTATTATCGAGATCAGCTTAATGAAATGAAATAATAATTAATTCGAGGAAATCAATCTCCTGGATAACAAAATAACTACAACTGCTTCTCTACTTCTTTCATTAACTTGAGCAAATATTTAAAGATATTGGATAATAGAAGTGCCACAAAATGCGGACCATCAACATACTCACCAACAGACTCCACTTAAAAAGGAAACAAGCTCCTAAGACTCTGCAACTAAGAGCACTCCCAATGGATCATTCATCCTATCATTTAAAATACATCACCAAAATACATTTTTTCTATTTTACATACTGACTTTTACAATATATCATACATCAGCTTATCTATTTTTTCTTCATATCATTTAAATATTATACTTTTTAATATTTTTTATTAATTTCAAATATTTTTTCTAACTATCAATAATATCTTCATATCTTTTAATATTTAAAATATCTCCTCATATATAATCTCATATCATTATGTTCTATTTTAAATCAAACTAAACGTTGATTTAAAATACAACAAAAAAAAAATAGAGAAAAAAATATGTCTTATTTTAAATGACTTATAAAAAAAACATAGAAAAAAAATTGAGAAATCTAGTTCCATTTTTCAATACACTTTAGTGGATTCTCTAGTAGATAAATGCAAATAGATAAGCAACTATGATCGGCCAATACCACACGGGCTCAAATGAAATTAGGATAAAGGGAAAAAAGAATTTCAGAGGAGAGAAAAATAATTAAAAATGTTTTACATGTATGAACAATAATCTATAAATGTAGCGGAATTACTGTAGCTACTTGGAAAATAAAGATGATTTACAACATTCGTTGGATCCTTATTTTGATCAACATTCTTCATATTTTAAAGAAAATTGTATTTTAAAATATCCATTGGGAGTGCTCTAACATAACATTACTGGAGAATAGGTCTTTAGACCCATAAACCAAGAACTCTAACAATTTACTAACAGGACCCAACCTACTGAAAATAAACAACAATGCAAATAAATAAACCCAACTGGACTAAACTATACAAATAAATAAACCCAAATAACTGGACTAAGCTTATAGGGAAGGACTAGGCCCGTAACACCGTGTGCATACTATTACTGGCGGGGTAAATATTATCTCAAAAAAAATAATATTATAACGCACCTTCAAGCAAAATTTTCTCATAATATTTCATTATTTTGCAGCCACTTTTGTACCAACATGAGACTGAAGTGGGCATTGGAGGCCAAGGAATTCACTGAAGTGGGAATAAAGTGGGGCTGGCCGTATTTTGTAGATTTGAGGCCAAGGAATTCACTGGGCTGCATGTGTAGGCATTGGAGGTGCGGATTTACGATGGCGTATGATCTATATGCGCTGGTCGGACAATAGAGATTCTTGACCCATCTTGTAGATTGGTACTTGGAGAGTGAAGTGGTACGGCACGGATACGGATTTGGTGGTCAAAAGGCAATAATTGAACATTTTCCAACTTAGTAGGAAAAAAAAAGTGAATATAACAAGGAAAAAAAAAAAAAAAGAACATGGAGAGGAGAAATGGAGATGAAAAGTAGAGGGGTGTAGAGGGAGGAGTCTCTCCCCGAAGCCGGATGGAGAGGTTTTGTGTTTCTAGAGAGAGAGAGAGAGAGAGGAGGTTTTGTGTATTGGAGACATGACCGGAGATTTGTGTTCGTTCTCCAAGTTTAAGAAAGCAACATCAACTTCTGGCATCAGCCCTTCCCTTTTTCAATAATCCATGCATCCTTTATTCATATATGAAGGGCGGCTTCCTTTTGAGCAGTAGTCTAGATTTGGCCTGTAACACCCTTTCTACCATTGTTAGTTATCTGAGCCCCGAGGTTTTACTACTTATTCTATTTACACGTGAAAACAAAAAGAAACCGATGATAATGAATTCGATTGCTGCTTTTCTAGTTAGTTCCATAGAAGGTGTGGAAGTGCTCGATGAATTCAATTTGCCTTCTTATAAACCAAAACATAAGTACCCCAATGAAGCTCCATCGAATAATAATAATAAAAAAAAACCCACCAACGTTCTGCCTCATTTTCCAACCCTACTTCATACCCAACCAAAGATTGTCAAACAAAACCAGATCAACAAAATTACCGTCATCAATGTGGAAATAAAGCACATGTAATGAGCAAATGAGGCAGCTTATATCTCATGAATAAAAAAAAGAGTAGTGCTAGGTATAAGTTTCAAATGTACAAGTCTTTGAAAATATGTAACTTCCATTAAGAAAAAAGTGAGTTTTTCACATTTTTCACTATGGATCCACCTTTTTATAAAGGGATTGTGCGAAATTGATACATTTTGAACTTATATATATCATCTCTCTTTGTCCAAAAATTAGTAGGATCCAATACATAGTCTTTACATGATCAACCCTTAGAGTTGTTTCCCTCTCTCTCTCTCTCTCTCTCTATATATATATATATATATAGTTATTGTAACGACCCGATTCTATATTTTTTAAGAATAAATTATGGATAATTTTATTAGGTTCAATAAATGAGTTTAAGCCTATAAAAGAATTTATCAAACATATTATTTTTTTTTAACTTAGAATTAAGCCTCCATTACTATTACTATTATTATTGTTATTATTATTATTATTATTATTATTATTATTATTATTATTATTATTAATATTGTTATTTCTATTATTATTATTATTATTATTAGTATTTTATCATGAACGGATTTTTTTTTTTAAGCACAAGAATTTTAGTTTTTTGAATTTAAACATTAATTCTCCCTATCTCCACCCATAAGCCTCATCCTTATCCTCTAATTAATAACTCCAAATCCTATTAGGAAACCAAACTCTCAACTCCAAATCCTATTAGGAAACCAAACCCTCAACTCCAAATCTTATTAGGAAACAAGCTCTCAATTCCAAATCCTATTAGGAAACCAAACTCTTAACTCCAAATCCTATTAGGAAACCAAGCTCTCAACTCCAAATCCTAGTAGGAAACCAAACTCTCAACTCCAAATCCTATCTCATCTTCTTATGGTCACAATATCATTTTCCTTGCCTATAAAACCCACCCTGGCCGAGATCTCCAGAAGAAAACATAAGAAATCACAACCACCGCCAGCCTCCTCTCTCTTTCTCTCTCGGTTGCCTTCGGCAACAGAACTCTCTCTGGGTACTATCTCTCCCTCTCTCGGTGTCGCACCACCCAGCCCAGTAAACTAGCCGCGTCGCCTCACTCCTGGCCACCCAGAACCACCGTCGTCTCGTCCAGCCAACCCCCGTCACGTACCCTTCGGTGACGAGTTACGAAGTGAGATTCAGGAAGTAGCGCTGCAAGGTAAGTAGCATGATCATACCCTTACACATATGTGCGGTAAACGACATGTCTTTTATAAAAATATTATGCATGAATAACCTTTATTGGAAGCCCCTTTTTACGTACCCAAAACATGATAAAAATAGGGAAATCTATGATTTTGTGTAAATAATTATGCATCAAATTATTTATGAAAATTCATGATTTTATGAAAGAAGTTATACATCAAAAGATTTATGAAAAGTTACAAATTTATGTGAGAGTTATGCATTAAAATAGTTTATGAAAAGCCATGCATGATTTTATGTGAAGATCTATGCATTAAAGTATTTATGAAAAATCATGATTTTATGTGAAGTCATGCATCACGACATGTTATGAAAGAATGCGATTTCATTTGAAATCTATGATATGATATGACAAGATATGACAAGTATGAATGTGATTTCTTTTGAAATCTATGATATGACAAGTATGCAAGTATGATTATGATGAAATAAGAATGATAAGATACGTAACGGCCTATGCTATGATATGAAGACAGTACCTATGTTATGGGCATATTGCATTGCCAGGTCGTACATGCTGGTAGTCCACCCAGTATGTCTTCCTTATGTATGGATTCCACAACCCGCGGCCATGGGCGGAATCGGAATCTATTTAGATTCGCTAACCCTAACTCACGGGGGTCAACAGTGGGTAACGACCTATGACAAGTGAAAGATAAGCTCATGTTCATGTTCATGTTATTTACGTATATATTTATAAGTAAGCACGTTTTTCAAGAAACCTTATGTTTATTATGTTTACTGTATGATGTGTGCTTATTGAGTATTCGACTCATTTTAGTTTGTTTTCATGTTTTTAAACCACCTCAGGTGATGAAATTTATGAAGATGAGACTGCAGGACAGGACTTGACCTCGGGAGGCGAGACAGAGGCCTAGACAGATTATGATATGATTAGCTTTTATGGTTTAAGATTTTAGTAGATTATTTTGATAAGCACATAAGACTTCCGTATTATTTTTTTAAATAAGTGCTTCCGCAAACTTTATGTTGGATTTTAAGTATTAATTAAATTTTATTTTAATTATGGAATCTTTTGCATCTGGCTCGTTATTTAAAAGAAAAAGTTTTAGTTAAGTTCAGTAGTAGCACACTGGCTCCCCAAAAATTCTAAAATGTCTTTATCGAGGAGCGGGGTGTTACAGTTATATTTGTAGCTTGTTGATGGGCTCCACTCTACAAAGGAGCGTGGATTAGCTATTCCTCTCCAACGGTCGAGTCGATAGAGAAAAATGAAAATCCCAACACGTGAAAGAGCTCATCAAGACATCTTTTCCCCCCACAAAACACAACTCGAGACATCTTTTCCAACACAAAAATTCCGTTGTGACCAAAGATGGAAGTTTCTATTCCCCGCAATACCCTGTCATTCGTCCTCCTTTTCTTCCTCCCAGCAGCCCTGCTTCTGGTCGCTGAAGCCTGCAACGTTGTAGACAAAGAAGCATTACTCCAGTTCAAGCAGAAGATCACCTCGGACCCTTCAAGACTCTTGCATTCGTGGAAATCATCCTCCGATTGCTGCACAGCTTGGGCAGGTGTGGGATGCGATTCTTCCAGTAGAGTTGTCAACATCTCTCGTCCAGGACTCGTTTCAGACAACGACTTCATCGTTGACACGTACATGGCTGGAACTCTTTCTCCTTTTCTGGGGAACTTATCCTTTCTGCAAATTCTCGACCTGAGCAATCTCAAGGACTTGAAGGGTCCCATTCCATCGGAATTTGGCAAGTTATTGAGGCTTACTCATCTCTTCCTCGATTCAAACAAGCTCACAGGTTCTGTGCCAATCACATTTCAGCAACTTTTTCGGCTACAGAAACTCTATCTTAGTGATAATTACATATCTGGTGTTGTTCATTCCTCTGTTATTGGGTCGTTGAGGTCACTTTCAGAACTGGGTCTGTCAGGAAATCAAATTTCTGGTTCGATTCCAGTTTCAATTGGCAACTCGGCATTGCTAACTAAGCTTGATCTTCATGAAAATCGTTTCTCTGGTAGAATTCCTGCTGGTATTGGCAAGCTTAAGAATCTCAAATATCTAGATTTGTCTGAAAATCAGATAACTGGAAGAATTCCACGATCAATTGGTAGACTTTCGGAATTGGTACTGTTATATCTCAATCACAACAGGATTAATGGAAGCATTCCTGCTTCGATTTCCGGGCTGAGATCTTTAGTATTCTGCCGGTTATCTGAAAACAAGCTGACAGGAAATATACCACCATCCATTGGGAAGCTCTCCAGAATCCAAAGGCTAATTCTTGAGAACAACAAGCTAACTGGAAAATTGCCAGCAACTATCGGACATCTAACAACTCTCACTGACATGTACTTCTCAAACAACCGTTTTACAGCAAAGATCCCTTCAAGTTTTGGGAATTTAATTAACCTTCAAACATTGGACTTATCAAGAAACCTACTCACTGGTCAACTTCCTCCTCAGCTAGTTAAATTACAGGGGTTACAGACCTTAGATCTTTCCTTCAATCCTCTGGGGCTAGCCAGTATACCAAAGTGGTTATCGAAATTGAAACTTTTCCGGCTTTTGTTGGCAAAAACTGGGGTTGAGGGTCGGCTTCCAAGATGGCTGTCTTCATCATCTATATCTGTCCTCGATTTGTCATGCAATG